>SSNP01000282.1:304076-419040 GCA_006937955.1 Pachypanchax playfairii
CTGACTTCATCCCATCGTTGTTCTGGAGGCTTTTTTTCCCCTAAAAGACGTTTTCACAGAACAGACTCGGATTCAGACGGTCAGATAGAAAAGTTAGTCTATNTTCACATCCTGAAGCGACTGTTGGACTTGTCTGTTTCAGAAACATCTAAAATCAAACCCAGAAAATGTAAAACATTAGAAAAATCCACCAGACCTCATCCAGCCTCCAAACAGCAGTAAACAGTGTAGCACACGATGAAGACGAGGAAGAGGAGTTCAAACAGCAGACTGTAAATCACCTTCAGTCTGTCCCAGTTACAGGACGTCTCAGTCTGTCCCAGTTACAGGACGTCACAATTAAAGCTTTAAATCCTGACTCTGAAAGAAAACAAAGCACAAAGTGTCGCAGAAAACCAGAACCATGCTGACAGATTAATGATGAAGATGAGTTCTGGTTCTGGATTCACATCTGTTCTTCATCTTCACTCCAAAGAAACAACAAAAACAGCCGCCGCCCAGTTTCTGCCATCTTTTACTCATTTGTAGTTTTTGCTTTGTTGTGATGGACTTTCCCACAGTTGGTATCTGGGTCAGACCTCTGGGATCTGGACTTGTTTCAGTCTGGTCTTTGACTTCATCCCATCGTTGTTCTGGAGGCTTTTTTTCCCCTAAAAGACGTTTTCACAGAACAGACTCGGATTCAGACGGTCAGATAGAAAAGTTAGTCTATAAAAGGCCAGTAACTGGAGGTGCCAGTAAAATGTTTTATCTAATCAATAATCAATACTGTGATTAGTTATTAGTCTGTATTGATGATACAGAAATTATCAGCATTTCTGTTTCATTGTGACTGAATGATAAAACTTTCATTTCTGGACCTTCAGATTTTTCTGAAGGTAACGGTAAAACGTTCAGTCATTTTTATTTACATTCATTTTAACTCAAACTCGGAGCTTCACCTGAAAAAATACCTTCAAACAGAGATTTACACCTTAAAACCAACTCAAACGCTTAACAAGACTTTTTTAAATTTATGGATTGAAATGGTTTGTTATTGTGAAAATGTTGAAGGAAGTTTATTGAAGTTCCTAAATAGAATCCCTGTGGAACACCACAGTCATCAGGTTGTGTTGCTGCTTAGTGACTTCTGTAACAGAGTTTTGCTGAAATTAAACACGTCACTCATTCTGTATTTTAACATTTTACATGAAACATATTTTGGCCGATTATTTCTGGTCTTTGTGCTTCTTCTGGCTTCAGTACCGCGTCACTAGAACAAGTCAAAGTTTTAATTGTATGAATATTCCATATAGATGAACAGTTAAAGAAATAAACATGTTAATGTTTACCAGGAATCAATAGAACATACAGACTCACAACCGAAAACTAAAACACTGTAAAAATATCTGTGCCAAATGTTAGAATCCTTAATTCAGTCTGAGCAGATTGTTTATTAACTGTTAAACTTGTGTTGAATAAAGAGTTCTACGGTCAACTCCTGTCATTGTGCACGTGCACATTGTGCATGTCATTTACTCTCTACAGACTCAGACCAGCTGGACCAGCAGCTTGTGAGATATTTCATTAAAGGTCCAAGAACGGAGCCCTGTGGTACTCCTGTAGTGTTTTAATAGGTTTAGTATTCTTATATAAAAACCCGGTCCAGCTGAAGAGTACACTTGGCCTTAGAACCACCTGAGGTAGTTTACGGGGTTTTGGACCAGCTGGTTGTAGACTGACTGAAATGTTTTGCACAGACTCGATGGAAGTTTATTAGATTTAAATATTTTCTGTTTTCTTCCTCGTGTTGATCTGACAGACCTGCAGAGGTTTTCATCTGCTCTTTAGTTTCAGTCTGAAGTCCACATGAGACCTCGCTGCTCTTTGGATCAGGTCACAGGTTCGAGTCAGCGTGCACTTCCTGTTTTACTCCATGCTTTTAAATGATAGTAAAGATGAAAGATATTTTATTATTGTTTGTGTTGTTGACAGGAAACCGCGTGACACATCAGGGTTCTCCTCGTTGTTGAGTCTATGAAGCAGATGTTAGAGTTGGTTTAATTACTGTGTGGTGTCACAGATGGATGTTCCTCAGACTGTAAACATCTGCAACATCAATCAAACTTCTACTAAATAAAATTCACAGAAACATTGAATCTGTCATAATAACAGGTGTACTGATGTCTCAGGTTACCTAACGGAGGCTGCAGACATGTTTTTATTTTCCAGCCGTATCTGCTGGAACCGACTCGTTTCACTGCTTTAATGAACATCATGTATATAAAAGAAGTGAAAGTTTGTTCCACAAAGGAACCACAGTCCAGCCACATCTGATGCTGTTCTACGTGAAGGTTCTGTTTAGAGGTTCTGATGTGCTCTAAGGAAACAGAAAGCAGTCCCACTGATTGTTCTTTCATGTTAAAGTCTCTGTGTCTCGCCGTCACCTCTGATAAAAGGAGATAAATGACGTCTCATTGGTCATTTGTCTTCCGTCTTTGTGCTCGTTGCTGTCTCCATCTTCTCTTTGTGTTCATCCATCCAGTGAGGCTCCTCTTCCTCGTTTTGCTTCCCAGCGTTCTGCTGCATAGAAAAGATCTCAGAACATTCAGAGCTGTCAGCACACGTCATGATTAATGTTACTTCCCTCATGTTCTTTATTCTCATCCGGTTTCTTTTGTTTTCAACCAGGACCTTCAGTGGAGTTTTTCTGTTTTTTATTTTCACGTGTGTTTATTTTAGTTCTACTTTTTACCACCTTCATGTGAGAAGTTCACATGAAGGTGGTAATTACACCTTTACTTGAGTTGAAACCTTCAGCGTTCTGTCCAATCAGAACAGAGTTTATTTTTATTGAGACAAGAGGAACACATTCAGGGTCTAGAGAAACCAGCAGGGTAACCTGAGCTCTGTAAACATCTGGAACCTGAACGCAACACGTTTCAGTTCAGTTGGATTTGAGTTCAGTTTAGAAACGGAGCAGCTCTGATACCTGTTAACATACAAGTGATTTAACATGTTTAAAACCTGATTAAAGTATATCTGATAAGTTATTTTAATACTTCATATAAATCAGTATTACATCTGTGTCCTGTCGACACGTCCACATAAACCAGGAGGTTCAGATTTACAGTCTCAAATATTCAGATTCATACAATCTTGTATAATTTTGAAGAAGGATCATTTACCAGGAACTAAAGATGTAAACAAAGTGATTTACTATGTCAGAACATGTAGAACCAGAACCAGAATCTGTGGTTTCTGAAGGAGAAATGGACTCAGAGACGATGTGAACAGAACCAGTTCTGATGTTCCTTCAGGTTCTCCTGATCAAACACAGTCAGTCTCAGTGTCATAGTAGATGTAAACTAACAGATAAACAGTCAGATCAGTTTATTTGTTATTTTTAAATAAAAAATACACATTAGAATGTGATTACAAGAAGCCGGCAGCACGTTGTCAACATACAACAGACATCACAATAAGCACAAGCCCAGAAACAACACAGATAGATCACAATTACCCTAAAAAACTATATAATAAATAAGAATTTAATTCATTAAATGGTGAGGTTGCATGATATATAATAAAAATGCCTAATAAATAGTCAGAATGTGATAAATAAAAAGAACAGAAGATGGAGAGAAAAAGAGAGAAAAGAGACTAAAATCCATGAGAAATGTGTCCCGGAGTTACTGACGTCTGATCCTGTTTCTGCTTTAGAACTCAAACACAAAGAGACAAACAATGAAACCCGTCATCAAGAGTTTAATATCTGTAGAAAAAAAGAGGATCAATAAATGAAGGAAAAACTTTTCAAACATGCTCAAATCAACTGATTATAATACAAGAGTTAAACATCTGAAAAAGGTCAGAAGTTATAAAATGATCAAGAAAAGGTGAAACTACAACAAATCATGTTTTAGTGTTTAATTGTAACTTGTTTTGTTCTTCATGTGAACGTTCACTTCAAAGTTTCAGAAACTTCTTTTTGATTTGATTCACTTTCTGAAGCTCCGCCCTCTTTCAGCCTGATTGGTTCCTCAAGCTGTCACTCTGCGTCATTCAGCTTTTCACATCAACACTTTCTTCACCACCAGCTGGGCTGTCTCAGTGGGGGGTCGAGCCTCTGGAGGGGGGGGCGGGGTTAAGGCTCTGTTTCCTAAATCTGCCCTAATCCGTTTATCCTCCTCTTCTCAAGCAGCTCTTAACTGATCAATATATTTCCCATCATGCTCGGTGTGCAGCGTCCATCCAGCTGATCAAGGAGCCAAAACCTGAAGATGAGGTTTGAATAAAAGCTTCAGGTAAATGCAGGATTTATAAAGTTCCTTCCCTCAGCCAGACTTCCTGTTAACTTTAAAGAGATTGTGATCAAAAGTCTTTCAGTCAGTCGTTACATGTTTATTACATGTCTGTTACATGTCATTTACATGTTTATTACATGCCTGTTACATGTCATTTACTAGGCTGTCACGTGTGTGTGTTACATGTCGTTTACACGGCTGATGCATGTCTGTTACATGTCTGTTACATGTTTATTACATGTCTGGCACATGTCATTTACATGTTTATTACATGTCTGTTACATGTCATTTACTAGGCTGTCACGTGTGTGTGTTACATGTCGTTTACACGGCTGATGCATGTCTGTTACATGTCTGTTACATGTTTATTACATGTCTGGCACATGTCATTTACATGTTTATTACATGTCTGTTACATGTCATTTACTAGGCTGTCACGTGTGTGTTACATGTCGTTTACACGGCTGATGCATGTCTGTTACATGTCTGTTACATGTTTATTACATGTCTGGCACATGTCATTTACATGTTTATTACATGTCTGTTACATGTCATTTACTAGGCTGTCACGTGTGTGTGTTACATGTCGTTTACACGGCTGATGCATGTCTGTTACATGTCTGTTACATGTTTATTACATGTCTGGCACATGTCATTTACATGTTTATTACATGTCTGTTACATGTCATTTACTAGGCTGTCACGTGTGTGTGTTACATGTCGTTTACACGGCTGATGCATGTCTGTTACATGTCTGTTACATGTTTATTACATGTCTGGCACATGTCATTTACATGTTTATTACATGTCTGTTACATGTCATTTACTAGGCTGTCACGTGTGTGTTACATGTCGTTTACACGGCTGATGCATGTCTGTTACATGTCTGTTACATGTTTATTACATGTCTGTTTCATGTCTGCTACATGTCATTTACAAGGCTGTCACGTGTCTGTTACATGCCTGTTACACGTTTGTCACGTGTCTGTTACATGTCTGTTACATGTCATTTACTAGGCTGTCACGTCTCTGTTACATGTCATTTACACGGCTGATGCATGTCTGTTACATGTCTGTTTCATGTTTATTACATGTCTGTTTCATGTCTGCTACATGTCTGTTACACGTTTGTCACGTGTCTGTTACATGTCATTTACACGGCTGATGCATGTCTGTTACATGCCTGTTACACGTTTGTCACGTGTCTGTTACATGTCTGTTACACCTTTGTCACATGTCTGTTACATGTCATTTACACGGCTGATGCATGTCTGTTACATGCCTGTTACACGTTTGTCACGTGTCTGTTACATGTCTGTTACACGTTTGTCACATGTCTGTTACATGTCATTTACAAGGCTGTCACGTCTCTGTTACATGTCTGTTACACGTTTGTCACATGTCTGTTACATGTCATTTACAAGGCTGTCACGTCTCTGTTACATGTCTGTTACACGTTTGTCACATGTCTGTTACACGTTTGTCACGTGTCTGTTACATGTCTGTTACACGTTTGTCACGTGTCTCTTACATGTCATTTACACGGCTGATGCATGTCTGTTCCTGTCTCTTCTCAGAGAACCAAGCAGAAAAATCCAGGTACTCTGAGTCTGTAGTTCTGTTCAAGTAAACAAGCTGCTCACCATCCAGCTGATTATTTACTTAAAGCACAGAGGTGGGAGGAGGTCACGGAAGGTCACAAGAGGTCACAGACTGGAGTGGCGGGCGTTGATTGACACTCTTGGGTCAGTCAGAACATTATATCAAGCGCCAGGGTTCTGAGTCTGCAGCAGACTACCACCTGCCTCTGTGTGGGAGAGGTTTGTTGGATCTGAGCTCTATCCCACTGTGGTGATGAAGAAGAAGTGTGAAGAACATCTGCTCTGCTGGACGTCAACATGGAGCAACATTTGTCTGGCTGGACGCTGGAAGACCGCCTGTCTTTGTTCTCCCTGGAAATCCCTCCTGTCCGGTTCAGAGGTGTCACCCACAGGGTTCTGAGAGGTCAGCCAGGAGTTCTCTGAGTCCTACAGAAGCCCTGAGGTGCCAAACAATAAGTAAATAAATAAATAAATAATGAATGTAAGATGATTTCTAGGTTTATATTAACCTGATTTATCTTCTTTATCCTTGTTAAACACCCTGAAGTTCTGTGTTACGATGTAAACACAAACTAGTTAGGATTTATATTTATCCTTCCGGTTCTTGATTGGTACTGAGTTCTGATCCAGTAAAGTGTTGGTCTGAGACCTGATCCTGTTCTTCAGTTATATCAAGTGATTCAGTATGATCAACACTCTTCAGTTCCAATACCCCCCCACCCCCCAAAAGCACACACCCCTTCTCACGCACAAACCCATGTGCACGCGCACGCACCCCTTCTGTCGGAGAAAAGTTCTGTTGACAACAGAGAACAGCTCAGACTGGAAGGATCACACTGACCTGCAGGTTTTTCTCGTCCTCCTTCAGACATGTTGGACACCCTCACCTTCCTCCTGGAGCGCCTCTTCCTCCTCGCGCACATCAAGCTGTCCAGCCTGCTGCCTCCCCCGGGCAGAGAAGCCGCGGAGCCACCGCTCCCCCACCGCTGTGACCGGGACGACTCCCTCCCGCAGCCCGGTGCGGTGGCGCGCAGCTTCCAGCGTGGAGACCTGCTGGAGGTCCCGCGGACCCTCTTCACCCACTTCGGTATCTACCTGGGAGAGAACCGGGTGGCGCACCTGATCCCGGACATCCTGCCGGTTCTGACCGCAGACAGCCGTCAGATCCAGGAGATGGTGACCAACAAGCGGCTTCTGCTCGGGGTCCTGTCCAAGCGCGCCAGCATCCGGGTGGATTCGGTGGAGGACTTCGCATACGGAGCCGTGATCCTGCTGAACGCCATGGACCTGGCGGTGCGCCGGAGCCCACTGCCCGGAGAGGAGGTGGCCCGGCGGGCGGAGCGGCTGGTCGGTAGCGTCTCCTACAGTCTGCTGTGGAACAACTGTGAACACTTTGTGACTTTCTGCCGCTACGGGACGGCGCAGAGCCTGCAGACCGACCAGGTGAGAAGCGGGACCGGTCCGGGGGTCGAGAGGGGGGTTAGATACCAGACCTCAGATCTAGCGCCCTGATGTGAAATGATTTAATAGATGTGGTCTTCACTGGTTCTCCCTCAGATCGTTCCAGATGAACTGGTTTAGACCTAGAACTGGTCCAGAACGCTGGAAGGAACTGATGAAACCTCAGTTCTACTTTTTGTTACAGATAGGAGGTTTAATGAAGTCAGGAAGCAGCTGGACTCTGCTCAGCCTCCTAAAGTCCAGAATGAGACCAGGTCTCGGGTCCAGTTTCAGGTCTTTGCAGGAGTCTTGTCCCGTTTCTCAATCTCAGACACGTGACTACAGGTCCTGTATACTGGATGTCTGGTGGGGTTTGGGTCACTCAGTTCATCACAAATCTGAGTCTCTGCTCCTGTTTGTTCTTTAAAGGAGAGGGCGGAGCTTCAAATGTTGAATCTGAATCTGAAGAGGTTTAGGTTCACCTGCTGTATGCTGCAGAACAGAAACTGGATCAGGTCTGAGATCAGCAGACCTCCTTCTGCCTGAAAAGAAATGAAGAAAACCTAAAACTAGTTACTAAGTTGTGATGGTTCGTCTCTGCACACTGGTGCAGCGGTAAATGGAACATACACAGAATCCGGTTCTCCATATGAGAACATTCAGACAAAACAGATGTTCCAGATTCAAACCTCCAATTTAAAGGTGCGTCTGTCCAATCAACTGTAAGCTTTAGGTACAGGTCCAACAAACAGCCTTCCTACTCCTCCTCCTCCTCCTCCTCCTCCTCCTTTCCCCCCTCTTCCTTCTACCTCTTCACCTCCTCATCAGTTTGGGTCTGTCTGACCAGTTTTACACAGAAAAGGAAAATGTGGGTCATTCCTTGGAAAGTCCTGAGAACAAGAGCTGCATTCAGACTGGAGCTGCAGGTCGGAAGCTCAGACGACAGCAGAGAGCCAGTCATTACACCGATGATGATGATGATGATGATGATGATGATGATGATGATGATGATGATGATGAAGATGAAAAATGGCAGTACAGGCTCATAAACCTTAGAGTCCTGTGGTCTCCAGCTCTTTGTGGTTAGATCAGGTCATTACTAACAGAGACGACTCTGTGAAGCTGATGAGTTTCAAAACGGCAACATCATCAGTTTCACTTCCCAGAGCTTTATGATTTGGGAAGAATATGATTTACTCTGTAACTCTATGATTTACACAGTACCTCTATGATTTACTCTGTAACTCAGTGATTTACTCTGTAACTCAGTGATTTACACTGTAACTCTTTGATTTACTCTGTAACTCTATGATTTGCACAGTACCTCTATGATTTACTCTGTAACTCAGTGATTTACTCTGTAACTCAGTGATTTACTCTGTAACTCAGTGATTTACTCTGTAACTATATGATTTACTCTGCTACTCTATGATTTACTCTGCTACTCTTTGATTTACTCTGTAACTCTATGATTTGCACAGTACCTCTATGATTTACTCTGTAACTCTATGATTTACTCTGTAACTCTTTGATTTACTCTGTAACTCTATGATTTACTCTGTAACTCTATGATTTACTCTGCTACTCTATGATTTACTCTGCTACTCTATGATTTACTCTGCTACTCTATGATTTACTCTGTAACTCAGTGATTTACTCTGTAACTCAGTGATTTACTCTGTAACTCAGTGATTTACTCTGTAACTCTATGATTTACTCTGTAACTCAATGATTTACTCTGTAACTCTATGATTTACTCTGCTACTCTATGATTTACTCTGTAACTATATGATTTACTCTGCTACTCTATGATTTACTCTGCTACTCTTTGATTTACTCTGTAACTCTATGATTTGCACAGTACCTCTATGATTTACTCTGTAACTCTATGATTTACTCTGTAACTCTTTGATTTACTCTGTAACTCTATGATTTACTCTGTAACTCTATGATTTACTCTGTAACTCAGTGATTTACTCTGTAACTATATGATTTACTCTGTAACTATATGATTTACTCTGCTACTCTATGATTTACTCTGCTACTCTTTGATTTACTCTGTAACTCTATGATTTGCACAGTACCTCTATGATTTACTCTGTAACTCTATGATTTACTCTGTAACTCTTTGATTTACTCTGTAACTCTATGATTTACTCTGTAACTCTATGATTTACTCTGTAACTCAGTGATTTACTCTGTAACTCAGTGATTTACTCTGTAACTATATGATTTACTCTGCTACTCTATGATTTACTCTGCTACTCTTTGATTTACTCTGTAACTCTATGATTTGCACAGTACCTCTATGATTTACTCTGTAACTCTATGATTTACTCTGTAACTCTTTGATTTACTCTGTAACTCTATGATTTACTCTGTAACTCTATGATTTACTCTGTAACTCAGTGATTTACTCTGTAACTATATGATTTACTCTGTAACTATATGATTTACTCTGCTACTCTATGATTTACTCTGCTACTCTTTGATTTACTCTGTAACTCTATGATTTGCACAGTACCTCTATGATTTACTCTGTAACTCTATGATTTACTCTGTAACTCTTTGATTTACTCTGTAACTCTATGATTTACTCTGTAACTCTATGATTTACTCTGTAACTCAGTGATTTACTCTGTAACTCAGTGATTTACTCTGTAACTATATGATTTACTCTGCTACTCTATGATTTACTCTGCTACTCTATGATTTACTCTGCTACTCTATGATTTACTCTGTAACTCTATTATTTACTCTGCTACTCTATGATTTACTCTGCTACTCTATGATTTACTCTGTAACTCTACGATTTACTCTGTAACTCAATGATTTACTCTGCTACTCTATGATTTACTCTATAAGTCTATGATTTACTCTGCTACTCTATGATTTACTCTGCAACTCTATGATTTACTCTGTAACTCTATGATTTACTCTGCTACTCTATGATTTACTCTGCTACTCTATGATTTACTCTGCTACTCTATGATTTACTCTGTAACTCTATGATTTACTCTGCAACTCTATGATTTACTCTGTTACTCTATGATTTACTCTGCTACTCTATGATTTACTCTGCTACTCTATGATTTACTCTGTAACTCTATGATTTACTCTGCAACTCTATGATTTACTCTGCTACTCTATGATTTACTCTGCTACTCTATGATTTACTCTGTAACTCTATGATTTACTCTGTAACTCTATGATTTACTCTGTTACTCTATGATTTACTCTGCTACTCTATGATTTACTCTGTAACTCTATGATTTACTCTGTTACTCTATGATTTACTCTGCTACTCTATGATTTACTCTGTAACTGTATGATTTACTCTGTAACTCTATGATTTACTCTGCTACTCTATGATTTACTCTGCAACTCTATGATTTACTCTGTAACTCTACGATTTACTCTGTTACTCTATGATTTACTCTATAAGTCTATGATTTACTCTGCTACTCTATGATTTACTCTGCAACTCTATGATTTACTCTGTAACTCTATGATTTACTCTGCTACTCTATGATTTACTCTGCTACTCTATGATTTACTCTGCTACTCTATGATTTACTCTGTAACTCTATGATTTACTCTGCAACTCTATGATTTACTCTGTTACTCTATGATTTACTCTGCTACTCTATGATTTACTCTGTTACTCTATGATTTACTCTGCTACTCTATGATTTACTCTGCTACTCTATGATTTACTCTGCAACTCTATGATTTACTCTGTAACTCTATGATTTACTCTGCAACTCTATGATTTACTCTGCTACTCTATGATTTACTCTGTAACTCTATGATTTACTCTGTAACTCTATGATTTACTCTGCTACTCTATGATTTACTCTGCTACTCTATGATTTACTCTGCAACTCTATGATTTACTCTGTAACTCTATGATTTACTCTGCAACTCTATGATTTACTCTGCAACTCTATGATTTACTCTGTAACTCTATGATTTACTCTGTAACTCTATGATTTTCTCTGTAACTCTATGATTTACTCTGCTACTCTATGATTTACTCTGTAACTCTGGGATTTTCCATTATGGGTGTAGAAATGTCAGCACAGGACCTGGACCTGTACATAAACAGTACAGCTGTTCCCTGCTGGGTTTCACAGTCTGGACTGACTCATCCTTCATCCTAACAAAGCGCCCCCTAGTGGCCGGTTTCAGAATGCTGTAAGAATGCTGATTTAAATAATTTACACTGTAACCTCCGAGTCTGAATGTCTGACAGTATAACAGTAAAGCAACGCATAAAAAAGTTCAAAGTCCAAAATTACATTATTTACCTTTGAAAAATAAAATAAAAAAAATAGTACTTAACATAATTAAATATGTTATTGAATAAGTACATTAAGATAATAATATTAAATCAACTTTTTATTCTATTTTAAGCCATGTTTTATCAGCCAGTTAGTAAGTTAACAAGCATGATGTCACTAATATTGCTAATAATTAGACTAAATAAACTTTAGCTTTGCTCATGTTACCATAGTAACTCTCAGTGCATCAACTTTACTGTCATTTAAAATGTTTTAAAGCAGCTAAGCTGAGAGAAAATAACATGACAGTCACGTCCACTTGAAATCCAATTTTCTTTCAACATCTACAATAAGCAGATAAATATACTGTAGTACAGTGCAGAGGCAGGTCAGGTGTATGAGGGCGTGGCAGGGTCATTAATAATAATAATACATTAATAGATTTATTGATCCTTCTTGGGGAAATTATTTCTCAGTATTTAACCCATCCATGAGGAGTTAACATGTTTGTTCAGCTTTAAATGAACTGAACTATAAACTTTGGACTTGTGCTGATTGTCTCTCTGACAGTGACCTCTGGTGGTAAAGATGCAGTACTACAAACTGTATCATTTAATTCACAATAAATACACAAAAATATTAAAAACTAAGCTATTTACACATGTTAGAATATTTATTATAATAACATGTGACCTGACTGCCGTCTCAGAGTAAAGTCGGATTCATAAAGGTTCAGTAACGGGGTCCAACAGGATCCTCAGAGGGCCCAAACTAAAACCAGTTCCACTCCTGATCCTGCTGCTGAGCTCCAGCTCTGTCACAGTCCAGGAGTTGAAACTGGTTTCCACCTCTAACAATATAAAAGTTTTCAGATTAGTTTTCTCTGTGAAACCAGCCTGGGACCAGAGAAAACAGACCCAGAGGGGGACCGGGCTGGACCCTGAAGCCTCATCCTGGGACCAGAGAAAACAGACCCAGAGGGGGACCGGGCTGGACCCTGAAGCTTCATCCTGGGACCAGAGAAAACAGACCCAGAGGGGGACCGGGCTGGACCCTGAAGCCTCATGCCCATCTGTTTACTCACTGATGAACGTTTAATCATCCTGTTTGTTTGTCTCCAGTTCTGCGAGTGGCTGAAGTCTCTGATCCGGGACCAGAGGAACGTCGTCCTGACTGCGCTGCTGGGTCTCCTGTCCATGGCGTGTTGGGGCGTGTCCTCCAGCAGCGCCCTGCTCACCCTCCTCATCCCCTTCACTCTGTGGATGGCCAGCTAAGATCCACCTGAACTGCCTTCACCTTCAGCAGCTTAGAACCTGAACCTTCATGTCTGAGACTCACGCTGGGACCTGGTTTCATGGCAGAAGTCCTTCAGTTTGATGGATGGAGCGCTTAGCAACAAGAACAACAAAAAGACACTTCCTGTTTGGGTTTTGACTGAAATTACTTTCAAATCAAAGCAGGAACCCGACGGGACTTCAGATGTTTAAAACTACAAGTCAGTAAATACTATTGTAGATGTTTCCTCTTCTTCAGTTCTTTAAATCAAAATCCCAGAGGATCTGCTGAGGTTTTCTTTTTAATCCCCAAACAGATGTTCAGATGTTTCATTCAGCCAAACGTATAACTACTGAAATGAATATAATCAGTGATTCATATGAGCTGAAAGTTCCAACACTTTCCATTTTATAATAACTAATAGTTGGATTTTATCTGCTGTGCAGCACTCTGTGCTGACTGAACCAATCAGATTCAAGAAGCTTCTTAAAGAGACAGAAGCATAAACAGCTTGTTTCAGATGGATGTATGGAAGCTGCATGAATCTCATCAATAAAATATAAACACATTCATTCACACTTTATTCTAATTGCTCTCAGATTAGTTTCACCTTTATTTTTTACAGTGTATAAAATTTGTATTTTTATTGGTATGAAATCAGATATTTTCTAGACTCTTAAAGCAACACAACATCCTGAAATGTTCTGCGACCCAAACGGCTTCTTTTGTTCTGAAGTCGTTCTTGTTGGTGGACATGAAGAAACACGTCTGTTCATTTCCTGCTGTTTGGTGTTTGTTGCAGCTATGTGAGTGTAAATATCTGTAAATATCCTGCATCACATGACCAATTTCAACCTGCGTCACATGACCAACTTCAACCTGCGTCACATGACCAACTTCAACCTGCAGCAAGACTTTATTTCTACTGTGATGTCACAAATTATAGAATGTTTCTATTATGTAAATAAAGGAAGAGAAAAACTCGACATTGTGTTTTCTTCCATCCATCCACCCATCCGCCCATCCGTCCATCCATCCATCCATCCATCCACCCATCCATCCATCATCCATCCATCCATCCATCCATCCATCCATCCATCCATCCATCCATCCATCCATCCATCCATCCATCCATCCATCCATCCATCCATCCATCCATCCATCCATCCATCCATCCATCCATCCATCCATCCATCCATCCATCCATCCACCCATCCATCCATCCATCCATCCATCCATCCATCCATCCATCCATCCATCATCCATCCATCCATCCATCATCCAGCATCCATCATCCATCCATCCATCCACCCATCCACCCATCCTTCCACCCATCCATCCACCCATCATCCATCCATCCATCCATCCATCATCCATCCATCCATCCATCCGTCCATCATCCATCCATCCATCCATCCATCATCCATCCATCCATCCACCCATCCGTCCATCATCCATCCATCCATCCATCCATCCACCCATCCACCCATCCGTCCATCCATCCATCCACCCATCATCCATCCCTCCCTCCATCCATCCATCCATCCCTCCATCCATCCATCCATCCACCCATCCATCCATCATCCATCCATCCATCCATCCATCCACCCATCCGTCCATCCATCCACCCATCCATCCATCATCCATCCATCCACCCATCCATCCATCCATCCATCCATCCATCATCCATCCATCCATCCACCCATCCGTCCATCATCCATCCATCCATCATCCATCCACCCATCCACCCATCCGTCCATCATCCATCCATCCATCATCCATCCATCCATCCATCCATCCATCCATCCATCCATCCATCCATCCATCCATCCATCCATCCATCCATCCATCATCCATCCATCCACCCATCCGTCCATCATCCATCCATCCATCCATCCATCCACCAACCTACCCATCATCCATCCATCCATCATCCATCCATCCATCCATCCATCCATCCATCCATCATCCATCCACCCATCCACCCATCCGTCCATCATCCATCCATCCATCCATCCATCCACCCATCCATCCATCCATCCATCCATCCATCCATCATCCATCATCCATCATCCATCCATCCATCCATCCATCCATCCATCCACCCACCCACCATCCATCCATCCATCCACCCATCCCCCCACCATCCATCCATCCATCCATCCATCCATCCATCCATCCATCCACCCATCCATCCATCCATCCATCCATCCATCCATCCATCCATCCATCCATCCATCCATCATCCATCCATCCATCCATCCATCCATCCATCCATCCATCCATCTTGTGTGAACCTGGATCTGAGGTTGACTCCACGTGGATGTTTCAGTGTTTTTCTGATTCTGGTGTTTTACATAATCTGGACCTGCTGCAGACTTTAATCTCCTCTCTGCTCCTCCCCCTGTTAGAATAAATCCTGGCTGTGCTTTGCTCTGCGTCTCCTTTCACCATGTTTCTCCTTCACCTCCTCGCTTTAATCTTCATCTCCACCAGAACCATCGAGCCTCCACAGGATGAGAAGAAGAGGAAGAATGAGAAGAAAAAGAAGGAGGACGAGGAGGAGACCAAGTATGACCTGATGTTCATGAGGGGAGACCTGCTGGAGGTTCCCCGGACTCTCTTCACACACTTTGGTATTTACCTGGGAGGTGGCAGGTGAGATGGAGGATGCTGTCAGATTTAAATGTTCTTCTTCTTTCATTTTAAAAACATTCCATCCTGTTTGATCATCTTCAGCTGTTTGATCCCTCGCTTTACTTTTCCTGTTTTTCCTTTCATTAGTCTTTGTGTTTACATCCTGTCTTCGTCTGCAGAGTCGCTCACTTCATCCCCGACATCATGCCCGTCATCTCCAGCAACCGGTTCCAGATCAAACAGATGGTCACCAACACCAGACTCATCCTTGGAGTTCTGGCAAAGGTGTCAGTTCTTAAATCCATCTGTTTTCTGAACCACGTTTGAACCTGTATCTGGTTTAGTCTCTGTTCAGGTGTCTGAGTGGAGACCCTCGATGCAGCAGCATGTCTGAAACACGCTGTGATGATGCTCAGTATCGGGTTTCTGACTCAGAACTCAGTGTAAAAGAGATTTTCTTCCTCTTCCTCAGTGCGGCAGCGTGAGAGTGGACTCAGTGGACGACTTCGCTTACGGAGCCCAGATCCTGGTCAACCCCATGGATAAGGTGATCAGCTGGTGATCAGCTGGTGATCAGCTGGTGATCAGCTGTTTCACACAGAAACAGTTTAAAGTCATTTCATTCATTTACATGAGATATTTAAATTTTCTTTATTCAATTTTATTTCTGCTTTTTTGTTTCAATAAAAAAAGATTAACCCACATTTCCCTTCCTCCAGTCCAGAACCGGTTCCCTGCTCTTCATAAGCTGCAGAACCCATCCTCTCCTCCCAGCTGGTCCAGAACCCATCCTCTCCTCCCAGCTGGTCCAGAACCCATCCTCTCCTCCCAGCTGGTCCAGAACCCATCCTCTCCTCCCAGCTAGTCCAGAATCCATCCTCTCCTCCCAGCTGGTCCAGAACCCATCCTCTCCTCCCAGCTAGTCCAGAATCCATCCTCTTCTCCCAGCTAGTCCAGAATCCATCCTCTCCTCCCAGCTGGTCCAGAACCCATCCTCTCCTCCCAGCTGGTCCAGAACCCATCCTCTCATCCCAGCTGGTCCAGAACCCATCCTCTCCTCCTTAGCTGGTCCAGAACCCATCCTCTTCTCCCAGCTGGTCCAGAACCCGTCCCTCCTCCCAGCTAGTCCAGAATCCATCCTCTTCTCCCAGCTAGTCCAGAATCCATCCTCTCCTCCCAGCTAGTCCAGAATCCATCCTCTCCTCCCAGCTGGTCCAGAACCCATCCTCTTCTCCCAGCTGGTCCAGAACCCATCCTCTCCTCCCAGCTAGTCCAGAATCCATCCTCTCCTCCCAGCTGGTCCAGAACCCATCCTCTCCTCCCAGCTGGTCCAGAACCCATCCTCTCCTCCTTAGCTGGTCCAGAACCCATCCTCTCCTCCCAGCTGGTCCAGAACCCATCCTTTCCTCCTTAGCTGGTCCAGAACCCATCCTCTCCTCCCAGCTGGTCCAGAACCCGTCCCCTCCTCCCAGCTGGTCCAGAACCCATCCTCTCCTCCCAGCTGGTCCAGAACCCGTCCCCTCCCCCTCCTCAGTCTTTGATGAACATGTTGCTGATCTGCTGGTCCAGAACCCATCCTCTTCTCCCAGCTGGTCCAGAACCCACCCTCTCCTCCCAGCTGGTCCAGAACCCATCCTCTCCTCCTTAGCTGGTCCAGAACCCATCCCCTCCTCCCAGCTGGTCCAGAACCCATCCTCTCCTCCCAGCTAGTCCAGAATCCATCCTCTTCTCCCAGCTGGTCCAGAACCCATCCTCTCCTCCCAGCTAGTCCAGAATCCATCCTCTCCTCCCAGCTGGTCCAGAATCCATCCTCTCCTCCTTAGCTGGTCCAGAACCCATCCTCTTCTCCCAGCTGGTCCAGAACCCATCCTCTCCTCCCAGCTAGTCCAGAACCCATCCTCTCCTCCCAGCTGGTCCAGAACCCATCCTCTCCTCCCAGCTAGTCCAGAATCCATCCTCTTCTCCCAGCTAGTCCAGAATCCATCCTCTCCTCCCAGCTAGTCCAGAATCCATCCTCTCCTCCCAGCTAGTCCAGAATCCATCCTCTTCTCCCAGCTAGTCCAGAATCCATCCTCTTCTCCCAGCTGGTCCAGAATCCATCCTCTCCTCCCAGCTAGTCCAGAACCCATCCTCTCCTTTCAGCTGGTCCAGAACCCATCCTCTCTTCCCAGCTGGTCCAGAACCCATCCTCTCATCCCAGCTGGTCCAGAATCCATCCTCTCCTCCTTAGCTGGTCCAGAACCCATCCTTTCCTCCTTAGCTGGTCCAGAACCCATCCTTTCCTCCTTAGCTGGTCCAGAACCCATCCTCTCCTCCCAGCTGGTCCAGAACCCGTCCCCTCCTCCCAGCTGGTCCAGAACCCATCCTCTCCTCCCAGCTGGTCCAGAACCCGTCCCCTCCTCCCAGCTGGTCCAGAACCCGTCCCCTCCTCTTCCTCAGTCTTTGATGAACATGTTGCTGATCTAAAACACAGGACGGTTTCTCTAGAATTCAGATAATGTTGGTTTCTGACTACAGAGAAGTTTCTGTCTTCACAATAATGACGACTTTTTCTTCTCTACAGATGTGTAGTAGAGCAGCGCTACAGGGGGAGGAAGTGGCCCGCCGGGCGGAGAAGCTGCTGGGAGACGTGTCCTACAGTCTGCTGTGGTACAACTGTGAACATTTTGTCATGTACTGCAGATACGGAACCGTCATGAGCTTCCAGACCTTCCAGGTGACTGAAATGATTCACTACATGTTTTAAACTGCAAAACTGAATTTAACACAAGAGAGATGAGGAGAGATGAGGACCCGTTCAAAGATGAAAGTCATGTCCACATTAAATATGAATCTAGTCTGATGGACTCAGTGAAGAAGAATCTAAACACAGAACCAGAACCTGATTCTGGTTTCTCCTTCAGCAGTTTATCCTTTAGCTGCAGCGTTTCCTTCCTGCTGCAGATTAACTCTGATCACAGATCAGCCCAGCCTCTCTCTGAGCGCTCCAAGCCGCCTGTCAAAGGCCTTTTGTTTGTCCAGGTTCTGTGTGACTCTGATTAACAATGTGTGAACTGGAAAAGAATGCAGCTGAAAATGTTAGAGGGGGAGGGGCTTAAAACATGAGGACAGCTGTAACAGGATTAAAATAAACTCAAAACCAGACAGAAATATCAAACCAGAACTTTATAAAGTTATTGGGTTTATTACACAAGAACTTCAGGTTTATAAAAGTTGTTACATATTTACATTATTTATAATTATTGGTTTTTATTTTTACTGCTTTGTATTAATTCAGTAAGAACTGAGTGGTTCTGGGTTTTACTGAAGCCCAGGTCGCCATCTGGGTTAGATTCAACATCAGAACATCTACAACAACAGAACATCTATACAGACGTTTTATGACAAAACCTCTACATGGAACATTTACAGTAACAGAACATCCTCACATGTGATCTTATAAATACTGTCATTTGTCGCCATCAGTTCTGTAAGACGGTGAGGAAACTGCTGCTGAGTCGATTCGTTGCCAAGGTGACAGCAGTGCTTGCAACGAGCCTGCTGGTCTACCTGCGGGTTGTGAACACCTGGTCGGTTCTTCTGGCTGTTCTGCTACCGTTCCTCATCTGGATGGCCTCCTGAACAGACAGACTCACCTGCAGAACTCAGATCATCATGTCCTTCACTTCCAGAGTCAGTCCCTGTAGTTTTTATTTGGAAACAGTGAACACATTCTGTTTAAACTACCAAAAACATTCATTTATTTGTTTTAAATAAAAACAAATATGATAAATCTTCACCTGTGTTTGGACTTATTGTTTAGTCATTTATTTATGTGAAATTATGTCAATATTTTATTTGAATTTTATTTAATGACTTTGTGTCAAACTGTTATTTATTAGGTTAAATGAAACTTTAAAAAATACTTTTAATTGGATCCCATCCTGCCTGCCGCGCTGTAAAGAAAGTCTCTGATTGGTTGAAAGCGACTCATGTTCACGTCACTCACCCGTTGCTAGGTAACGCCCCTCTGCCTTTTCCCGGTGGAGTTTTAACTGAAGACGGAAACTTTCTGGACTTCAGGAGGTTTTAAGTTATTTAGAAGGAAAAACACCTGAAAATGCCACAACACAGAGGCGGTAAGAGCTCAGCGCGGCACGGTCCGATATGAACTTTCAGATTTTAGAATAAACGAAAAGTTTAATTTATGTGGTTCCGCTAGCATGACCGTTAGCTTGTCAGTTCAAGTAGCCGGGTAGCTAACTCAGCTAAATACTTAAAAAGATTACGTTTATAAATACAAAACTAATTACACCACAAAACAATATTTATTAGATAAAATTGTTGATTAAATGAATAAAACTGGAATCTTTAAAAACTAGCTTCACCTTATCAACAAATTTATCCAGGTACAGTCCTGAATGTGACTGTTATGGTTATTGACATTAATTAGGAATATATACATTAGTCTGTTCATTATCATGAAATAAGACAGAATGGAAACTGTTCATGAAAGTCACGATGGAAAGAGAATTCAAATTTTAACCTCATTTGTTGAAGAATTATTTTTAGCAGCTTGAATTTGACAGAAATCAGCAGCAGGAGGTGGATTTTACATCCTCACGGAGTCTGAGATGAAGATTTACAACATCTTCACATGATTACACCTCACTTAGTTACACATCATAAAAGTATTTAGTACCAAAGAACTCCAGGTCAGAACAGTGGTAGTGCTTTAAGGGGCCTTTTTACTTGTTTTGTTTAAATACCTGCAGATTTAGGATATTTTTTCATGTTGTGGAGCTCAGATTAGCATAATTTGTCCAGGCAGCGCTCAGCCATCCTACATCATCTGTCCTGAGGCTTTACAGATAGGGAACTGGATTTTCTGTCCTGCAGACGATGAGAAATTCTCTGATGAGGACGTGGACGGAGACTCTAGGGACACAGACTCCCTGGTGGTCAGAGACGACTACAAGGTGTTGTGTGCAAAGGAGATGGCTCTGCTCGCTCTGATGGAGAAGACAGGTTACAACATGGTGCAGGAGAATGGACAGAGGAAGTATGGCGGACCACCACCAGGTAAACAGGAGTGTCCACCCAATTAGGAAATACGCAGGAACTGATCCAGATGCTGAATATTTAAGGACATTAACTGAGTGGATCTGTTGTTTTAAAGTGTTTGTGACTCACTTAGGTCTGAATAAAACATTTAGAATCATTACAACTTTATTTAATGAAACATGCTGCAGGTTTGTGTGTTTGACTCTTATCAGGCAGGTATTAATGTTTTTATGCGCGTCAGTGTGAAACAGGAAGTGATGAAACAGGAAGCAGCTCTTTGTTTCCATCTTACGTGGACATTAAAAGCATTAGTGAGCTGGTGTTTTCATTGATAAAATGGTGAAACAGCTCAAGTCAAACTCATTTTCACTCAACAGAGACACGAGTTAAACATTAAATATCATTTCTATCAACAACATCACCTGTAATCTGATACTGCACAGAAACAAAACAGCAATATGCAGAAAGAACCAAGTGGAAATCCTCTTTACTGAATGTCTCACTCTCAACACACAGAGTTCTGAGCTGAGAAACATGAATGTCCAGGACAGATTTCTGATGGATTTTAGTCTCTTTTCTTTCTCTTTCTCTTCTTCTTCTGCTCTGATCTACTACTACTACTACTGTCATTTAGCAGACGCTTTTATCCAAAGCGACTTACATTGAGAGAACATACAAGCAAGAAATCAAAGAGAAGGAAACAATATAAGGAGGCGGACTCTATCAAATTTTTTTTTTTTTCTTTTATAGAGATAAACTCCCAAATCGATATCATAAATCATAAATTAATCCTACATTAAGACTGAAAGTGTTCTTTAAAGAGGTGAGTCTTAAGTCTGCTCTTAAAAGTAGCTGCAGACTCTGAGGATCGGACCAAGTTTGGTAGGTCATTCCACCATTCCACCTCTGATCTGACTGTTTATCTGTTCCTTTACATCCACCATGACACTGAGACTGACTGTGTTTGATCAGCAGAACTTGAAGCCTGTGGAACCGATTTCAGCTCAAACTGGTTCTGTCCACATTGTCTCGTCTCCTGAGTCCATTTCTCCTTTAGAAAGAGACAAACACTCAGATTCTGGTTCTGATTCTACATGTTCTGTCAGAGTAAATCACTTTGTTTACATCTCTAGTTTCCTGATTTATGTGGAAAAGTGTCGACAGGACACAGATGTAATATTAAGTAATATTAATTATTAAAATAACTTTAAAAATACATATAAGATACTCAGTCTGGAGTTTAAGCCAAGCCACTCTGAGATCTCGTCTAGGAACAGATCAAATTGTTAGACCCTGCAGCTATCCGACCTCACATCTGTACTGTGTCTGTGATTCAGGTTGGGAGGGCTCGGCGCCACCGCGGGGCTGCGAGGTGTTTGTGGGGAAGATTCCCAGAGACATGTACGAAGACGAGCTGGTGCCTCTGTTTGAGAGAGCAGGAAAGATCTACGAGTTCAGATTGATGATGGAGTTCAGCGGAGAGAACCGAGGCTATGCCTTTGTGATGTTCACAAGCAGGTGACGAATGCTCATAAAGTCTGTTTCCCTCTGTATGAACGCAGACTAAGACTGTGATGTCACATGGAGCAAGTAGAGCGAGAGTTAAGGAGCAGGGTATGGTTCTGTTCTTGGTTCCAGAGAAGCAGCTCAGAGAGCCATCCAGATGTTGGATAACTACGAGGTTCGTCCTGGGAAGTTCATCGGAGTGTGTGTGAGTCTGGATAACTGTCGCCTTTTCATCGGCTCCATCCCCAAAGACAAGAAGAAGGATGAAATCCTAGAGGAGATGAAGAAGGTACACAAACAAACTAGGGATCAGATTTAACAGTAACTAGATGCATACATGTCAACCTTGAGAACTCAGAATTAGGGAGACATATTAGGATTTAGGGAGACCGTGGTTGAGGTGTGTCGGGGGGGCGCTGCAGGTGCTGGTTGTGTTGGAGCAAGGGGGCGGTGCACAATAGTAGTTGTGTCGCAGTGTGAGACAGTTCAGGTGTTATAGCCGGTCCAAAACAACGGACAGCGGAAACTGTCTGAAATCGGGAGAAAGTTGGCTCAGAGAGATTTTTGGGAGGGGCTCTGAAACTCGAGAGTCTCCTGGGAAAATCAGGAGAGTTGACATGTATGACTAGATGTCACATGGATTCACTCAGTTACATGAGAAATGTTTCTGAAACAACTGAACAAGATCGCGTGACACCACAGAATAACTTGAATCTTGTAAAAAGAGGGAATGTGTCTTTAATACAGCAGGTCATCTGGATCATTCAGTGTTTGACTTGTTTCAGGTCTCACCTCAGACCTTTATCTGTGAACTTACATGTTTCAGTCCAAAAACAGACCTCCCAGGATCCTCTCATGTATCTGGGGAATTAGATTAATGTCAAAACGTCAGCACGCAAGATATTCAACCCTCTCAAGTTTCAACCATTCCAGCCTGCACATTTCATCTTGGAGCGCAGAGGGTGCTTCCTCCAGCAGAGGGTGCTTCCTCCAGCAGAGGGTGCTTCCTCCAGCAGAGGGTGCTTCCTCCAGCAGGGGGTGCTTCCTCCAGCAGAGGGTGCTTCCTCCAGCAGAGGGTGCTTCCTCCAGCAGGGGGTGCTTCCTCCAGCAGGGGGTGCTTCCTCCAGCAGAGGGTGCTTCCTCCAGCAGAGGGTGCTTCCTCCAGCAGTTCCAGCAGGGGGCGCTTCCTCCAGCAGAGGGTGCTTCCTCCAGCAGAGGGTGCTTCCTCCAGCAGGGGGTGCTTCCTCCAGCAGAGGGTGCTTCCTCCAGCAGAGGGTGCTTCCTCCAGCAGAGGGTGCTTCCTCCAGCAGTTCCAGCAGGGGGCGCTTCCTCCAGCAGGGGGTGCTTCCTCCAGCAGGGGGCGCTTCCTCCAGCAGGGGGTGCTTCCTCCAGCAGAGGGTGCCTCCTCCAGCAGAGGGTGCTTCCTCCAGCAGGGGGTGCTTCCTCAAGCAGAGGGTGCTTCCTCCAGCAGAGGGTGCTTCCTCCAGCAGTTCCAGCAGGGGGTGCTTCCTCCAGCAGAGGGTGCTTCCTCCAGCAGAGGGTGCTTCCTCCAGCAGGGGGCGCTTCCTCCAGCAGAGGGTGCTTCCTCCAGCAGAGGGTGCTTCCTCCAGCAGAGGGTGCTTCCTCCAGCAGTTCCAGCAGGGGGTGCTTCCTCCAGCAGAGGGTGCTTCCTCCAGCAGAGGGTGCTTCCTCCAGCAGGGGGTGCTTCCTCCAGCAGAGGGTGCTTCCTCCAGCAGTTCCAGCAGGGGGTGCTTCCTCCAGCAGAGGGTGCTTCCTCCAGCAGTTCCAGCAGGGGGTGCTTCCTCCAGCAGAGGGTGCTTCCTCCAGCAGAGGGTGCTTCCTCCAGCAGGGGGCGCTTCCTCAAGCAGAGGGTGCTTCCTCCAGCAGAGGGTGCTTCCTCCAGCAGATCCAGCAGGGGGTGCTTCCTCCAGCAGAGGGTGCTTCCTCCAGCAGTTCCAGCAGGGGGCGCTTCCTCCAGCAGAGGGTGCTTCCTCCAGCAGCGGGTGCTTCCTCCAGCAGGGGGTGCTTCCTCCAGCAGAGGGTGCTTCCTCCAGCAGGGGGTGCTTCCTCAAGCAGAGGGTGCTTCCTCCAGCAGAGGGTGCTTCCTCCAGCAGTTCCAGCAGGGGGCGCTTCCTCCAGCAGAGGGTGCTTCCTCCAGCAGGGGGTGCTTCCTCCAGCAGGGGGTGCTTCCTCCAGCAGAGGGTGCTTCCTCCAGCAGGGGGTGCTTCCTCCAGCAGGGGGTGCTTCCTCCAGCAGAGGGTGCTTCCTCCAGCAGTTCCAGCAGGGGGCGCTTCCTCCAGCAGAGGGTGCTTCCTCCAGCAGGGGGTGCTTCCTCCAGCAGGGGGTGCTTCCTCCAGCAGGGGGTGCTTCCTCCAGCAGAGGGTGCTTCCTCCAGCAGGGGGTGCTTCCTCAAGCAGAGGGTGCTTCCTCCAGCAGAGGGTGCTTCCTCCAGCAGTTCCAGCAGGGGGCGCTTCCTCCAGCAGAGGGTGCTTCCTCCAGCAGAGGGTGCTTCCTCCAGCAGGGGGTGCTTCCTCAAGCAGAGGGTGCTTCCGCCAGCAGAGGGTGCTTCCTCCAGCAGCTCCAGCAGGGGGCGCTTCCTCCAGCAGAGGGTGCTTCCTCCAGCAGAGGGTGCTTCCTCCAGCAGGGGGTGCTTCCTCCAGCAGAGGGTGCTTCCTCCAGCAGGGGGTGCTTCCTCCAGCAGGGGGTGCTTCCTCCAGCAGAGGGTGCTTCCTCCAGCAGGGGGTGCTTCCTCCAGCAGAGGGTGCTTCCTCCAGCAGAGGGTGCTTCCTCCAGCAGTTCCAGCAGGGGGCGCTTCCTCCAGCAGGGGGTGCTTCCTCCAGCAGTGGGTGCTTCCTCCAGCAGAGGGTGCTTCCTCCAGCAGGGGGCGCTTCCTCCAGCAGAGGGTGCTTCCTCCAGTAGAGGGTGCTTCCTCCAGCAGAGGGTGCTTCCTCCAGCTGTTCCAGCAGGGGGCGCTTCCTCCAGCAGGGGGCGCTTCCTCCAGCAGAGGGTGCTTCCTCCAGCAGGGGGTGCTTCCTCCAGCAGAGGATGCTTCCTCCAGCAGTTCCAGCAGGGGGCGCTCTCCATCGGGGGGGTCTCTTACCAGCAGGTAGAGCACCCTCCTGCAGGTGGCGCCCCCTCTGGCAGACCTCTTCAGACTGATGATGATGACGACTCATTGTCATTAACTCATTTATGGCGGGCTGCGTAGTCTAGAGGAAGGGAGAACACCTTTTGTTCAAAGGACCACAGGTTCGATCCCTCCCAGCATGAGGCTACATGTCGAAGTATACTTGGGCAACATACTGTACCCTGCAACTGCCCCCAGGTGCTGTTCAAGATGGCTGCCCTCTGCTCCTCACCTCACAGTGCAGATGGGTTAAATGCAGAGCTGAATTCCCCACGAGGGATTAATAAAGGTTATTGTTATTTATTGCAGAATGTTACAGCTGACAGCTCATGTTCTGGAGCAGTAGATGGATCGATGTATTTATCATCCTCTGCATCATTCCTCATTAAAGCTCATCGTTATTATAGCAGACTGACTGATTATTATGGGGCTAAACATCACTCAGCTGATCTCAGGGCAGCTGCTCAGGTGTATGTAAAATAACTCAGTAACTTGTTAGTGTGACTAGACAGATTAACAGTCAGGTAACACGTAAACGAGCTCTGCTGAGTCTGTGTGAAGAACGTTGTTCCAGAGCAGGTTCTGTAAGAAGGATAAAAACAAGCTATACAGTGATGTATGTATGCTTCATCTACCTGCATCCCCCTCTTGTGTTTCTGTTTGTCAGGTAACCGACGGTGTGGTGGATGTGATCGTGTACCCGAGTTCCATCGATAAAAGCAGAAATCGAGGCTTCGCCTTCATCGAGTACGAGTCCCATAAAGCAGCAGCGATGGCCAGGAGGAAGCTCATACCTGGTAACCAGTGTTTACTTCATCACTTCATGGCTCTGCTGAGTCACTGACCCTGGGTCAGTTCTGTCTGTGTCCAGCAGAGGGAACTAGAACACTGTGTAAGTCATCAGCTGAGCACAGCTGTGAGTTCATGTTGACCCACGATGAGAGAGCAGCAGCTGATGTTCATCTGTCCACAGGAGACTCTCTCTGTACACACGTGTTCACAGATCAGTCCTTTACATGTGGGCTGTAATCCCACCACCAGCAGGGCAAGAAGAAGAAGACGTTTGTCTCATCGTCGTGTCCTGCACACTGATTCTTCTCATATGAGCGTATAGTTCAACTCCTCGACGAGACTCAAGGCATGTTTGAGTCTGGTCCAGTGGTTCAGTCAGTTTCCTTCTGAATGTCCCCAGAAGAGTCCTGAGGTGCTTCATCCTCCATGGAGGCTGCACGTTTCAACCAACCACTTAGTTTACATGTACATTCAACCAGAATGAACACGGATGTTGTTAAAGTGTTTCAGGATAAGATTTCAGGTGTGATGTCACCATGTGGGGTTCTGTCTGATAACAGAAGGTCTAAATATTAAAAAACTGCTGCTGCTGTTGGAAGGACACTAAGAATCAGTGTTTTATGATCATATTATTTATTATACAGCAGCTGTCTGAAAGATTCTACCCCAGATTTCACAAACACAGAAGAAGAAGAAGATCAGAAAAATCAGTGGAAAGAAAATTTCTACTGGATGCAAGTTTTTTGTGACTTGTGTGTGTGTGTGTTCAGTGTGTGTGTGTGTTCAGTGTGTGTGTGTGTTCAGTGTGTGTGTGTGTTCAGTGTGTGTGAGTGTGTTCAGTGTGTGTGTGTGTGTTCAGTGTGTGTGTGTGTGTTCAGTGAGTGTTTAGTGTGTGTGTGTGTGTTCAGTGTGTGTGTGTGTGTTCAGTGGTGTGTGTGTGTGTTCAGTGTGTGTGTGTGTGTGTTCAGTGTGTGTGTGTGTGTTCAGTGTGTGTTCAGTGCGTGTTTAGTGTGTGTGTGTGTTCAGTGTGTGTGTGTGTGTTCAGTGTGTGTTCAGTGCGTGTTTAGTGTGTGTGTGTGTTCAGTGTGTGTTTAGTGTGTGTTCAGTGCGTGTTTAGTGTGTGTTCAGTGAGTGTTTAGTGTGTGTGTGTGTTCAGTGTGTGTGTGTGTTCAGTGTGTGTTCAGTGTGTGTGTGTGTGTGTGTGTTCAGTGTGTGTTCAGTGCGTGTTTAGTGTGTGTGTGTGTTCAGTGTGTGTTTAGTGTGTGTTCAGTGCGTGTTTAGTGTGTGTGTGTGTTCAGTGAGTGTTCAGTGTGTGTGTGTGTGTGTGTTCATGTGTGTGTGTTCAGTGTGTGTGTGTGTTCAGTGTGTGTTCAGTGTGTGTGTGTGTGTGTGTGTTCAGTGTGTGTTTAGTGTGTGTGTGTGTTCAGTGTGTGTGTGTGTTCAGTGTGTGTGTGTGTTCAGTGTGTGTGTGTGTTCAGTGTGAGTGAGTGTGTTCAGTGTGTGTGTGTGTGTGTTCAGTGTGTGTGTGTGTGTTCAGTGTGTGTTCAGTGCGTGTTTAGTGTGTGTGTGTGTTCAGTGTGTGTGTTGTGTGTGTGTGTGTTCAGTGTGTGTTCAGTGTGTGTGTTCAGTGTGTGTGTTCATGTGTGTGTGTGTGTGTGTGTTCAGTGTGTGTTCAGTGCGTGTTCAGTGTGTGTGTGTGTGTGTGTTCAGTGTGTGTGTGTGTTGTGTGTGTGTTGAGTGTGTGTGTGTGTGTGTGTTCAGTGTGTGTGTGTGTGTTCAGTGTGTGTGTGTGTTCAGTGTGTGTTCAGTGTCTGTGTGTTCAGTGTGTGTTCAGTGTGTCTGTGTGTTCAGTGTGTGTTCAGTGCGTGTTTAGTGTGTGTGTGTTCAGTGTGTGTTTAGTGTGTGTGTGTGTGTGTGTGTGTTTAGTGTGTGTGTGTGTGTTCAGTGGTGTGTGTGTGTGTGTGTGTTCAGTGTGTGTTCAGTGTGTGTGTGTGTTCAGTGTGTGTGTGTGTGTGTTCAGTGTGTGTGTGTGTTCAGTGTGTGTTCAGTGTGTGTGTGTGTGTGTGTGTGTTCAGTGTGTGTGTGTGTTCAGTGTGTGTGTGTGTTCAGTGTGTGTTCAGTGTGTGTGTTCAGTGTGTGTGTTCAGTGTGTGTGTGTGTGTGTGTGTTCAGTGTGTGTTCAGTGTGTGTTCAGTGTGTGTGTGTGTGTGTGTGTGTGTGTGTGTGTGTTCAGTGTGTGTTCAGTGTGTGTGTGTGTTCAGTGTGTGTGTGTGTGTGTTCAGTGTGTGTGTGTGTTCAGTGTGTGTTCAGTGTGTCTGTGTGTTCAGTGTGTGTTCAGTGTGTGTGTGGGTGTGTGTGTGTGTGTGTGTGTTCAGTGCGTGTTGAGTGTGTGTGTGTGTTCAGTGTGTGTGTGTGTGTGTTCAGTGTGTGTGTGTGTGTTCAGTGTGTGTTCAGTGGTGTGTGTGTGTTCAGTGTGTGTTTAGTGTGTGTGTGTGTTCAGTGCGTGTTTAGTGTGTGTGTGTGTTCAGTGCGTGTTTAGTGTGTGTGTGTGTTCAGTGTGTGTGTGTGTGTGTGTGTGTTGTAGTGTGTGTTTAGTGAGTGTGTGTGTGTAGTGTGTGTGTAGTGTGTGTGTGTGTGTGTTGAGTGTGTGTGTGTTCAGTGTGTGTGTGTGTTCAGTGTGTGTTCAGTGTGTGTGTTCGGTGTGTGTGTTCAGTGTGTGTGTGTTCAGTGTGTGTGTTCAGTGTGTGTGTGTGTGTGTGTGTGTGTTCAGTGTGTGTGTGTGTGTTCAGTGTGTGTGTGTGTTCAGTGTGTGTTCAGTGCGTGTTCAGTGTGTGTGTGTGTGTGTGTTCAGTGTGTGTTCAGTGTGTGTGTTCGGTGTGTGTGTTCAGTGTGTGTGTGTTCAGTGTGTGTGTGCAGTGTGTGTGTGTGTGTGTGTGTGTTCAGTGTGTGTGTGTGTTCAGTGCGTGTGTGTGTGTGTTCAGTGTGTGTGTGTGTGTGTTTAGTGTGTGTGTGTGTTCAGTGCGTGTTTAGTGTGTGTGTGTGTGTTCAGTGTGTGTGTGTGTGTGTGTGTGTGTGTTGAGTGTGTGTTCAGTGTGTGTGTGTGTGTTCAGTGTGTGTGTGTGTGTTCAGTGTGTGTTCAGTGTGTGTGTGTGTTCAGTGTGTGTTTAGTGTGTGTGTGTGTTCAGTGAGTGTTTAGTGTGTGTGTGTGTTCAGTGTGTGTGTGTGTTCAGTGTGTGTTCAGTGTGTGTGTTCAGTGTGTGTGTTCAGTGTGTGTGTGTGTGTGTGTGTTCAGTGTGTGTGTGTGTTCAGTGTGTGTTCAGTGCGTGTTTAGTGTGTGTGTGTGTGTTCAGTGTGTGTGTGTGTGTGTGTGTGTGTGTGGGGGGTGTGTGTGTGTGTGTTCAGTGCGTGTTTAGTGTGTCTGTGTGTTCAGTGTGTGTGTGTGTGTGTTCAGTGTGTGTGTGTTCTGTGTGTGTTCAGTGCGTGTGTGTGTGTGTGTGTGTTCAGTGTGTGTTTAGTGTGTGTGTGTGTTCAGTGCGTGTTTAGTGTGTGTGTGTGTGTTCAGTGTGTGTGTGTGTGTGTGTGTGTGTGTTCAGTGTGTGTTCAGTGCGTGTTTAGTGTGTGTGTGTGTTCAGTGAGTGTTTAGTGTGTGTGTGTGTGTTCAGTGAGTGTTTAGTGTGTGTGTGTGTGTTCAGTGTGTGTGTGTGTGTGTGTGTTCAGTGTGTGTTCAGTGCGTGTTCAGTGTGTGTGTGTGTGTTCAGTGTGTGTGTGTGTTCAGTGTGTGTGTGTGTTCTGTGTGTGTTCAGTGTGTGTTCAGTGTGTGTGTTCAGTGTGTGTGTGTGTGTGTGTGTGTGTTGAGTGTGTGTGTGTGTGTTCAGTGTGTGTGTGTGTTCAGTGTGTGTTCAGTGTGTGTGTTCAGTGTGTGTGTTCGGTGTGTGTGTGTGTGTGTGTGTTCAGTGTGTGTGTGTGTTCAGTGAGTGTTTAGTGTGTGTGTGTGTGTTCAGTGAGTGTTTAGTGTGTGTGTGTGTTCAGTGTGTGTGTGTGTGTTGAGTGTGTGTTTGGTGTGTGTGTTGTGTGTGTGTGTGTTCAGTGTGTGTGTGTGTGTTCAGTGTGTGTGTGTGTTCAGTGTGTTTCAGCGTGTGTTCAGTGTGTGTGTGTGTGTTCAGTGCGTGTTTAGTGTGTCTGTGTGTTCAGTGTGTGTGTGTGTGTGTTCAGTGTGTCTGTGTGTTCAGTGTGTGTTCAGTGTGTGTGTGTGTTCAGTGTGTGTTCAGTGTGTGTGTGTGTTCAGTGTGTGTGTCAGTGTGTGTGTGTGTTCAGTGTGTGTTTAGTGTGTGTGTGTGTGTTCAGTGTGTGTGTGTGTGTGTGTGTGTGTGTTCAGTGTGTGTGTGTGTTCAGTGTGTGTTCAGTGCGTGTTTAGTGTGTGTGTGTGTTCAGTGTGTGTGTGTGTGTGTGTTCAGTGTGTGTTCGTGTGTGTGAGTGTGTTCAGTGTGTGTGTGTGTGTTCAGTGTGTGTGTGTGTTCAGTGTGTGTGTGTGTGTTCAGTGTGTGTGTGTGTGTTCAGTGTGTGTTCAGTGTGTGTGTGTGTGTGTGTGTTCAGTGTGTGTTCAGTGCGTGTTTAGTGTGTGTGTGTGTGAGTGTTTAGTGTGTGTGTGTGTTCAGTGTGTGTGTGTGTTCAGTGTGTGTTCGGTGTGTGTGTTCAGTGTGTGTGTGTTCAGTGTGTGTGTTCAGTGTGTGTGTGTGTGTGTGTTCAGTGTGTGTTCAGTGCGTGTTCAGTGTGTGTGTGTGTGTGTGTTCAGTGTGTGTGTGTGTTCAGTGTGTGTGTGTGTTCAGTGTGTGTGTGTGTGTGTGTTGTGTGTGTTCAGTGTGTGTTCAGTGCGTGTTTAGTGTGTGTGTGTGTGTTCAGTGTGTGTGTGTGTTCAGTGTGTGTGTGTGTTCAGTGTGTGTTCAGTGCGTGTTTAGTGTGTGTGTGTGTTCAGTGAGTGTTTAGTGTGTGTGTGTGTGTGTGTTCAGTGTGTGTGTGTGTGTGTGTGTGTTCAGTGTGTGTTTAGTGTGTGTTCAGTGCGTGTTTAGTGTGTGTTCAGTGAGTGTTTAGTGTGTGTGTGTGTTCAGTGTGTGTGTGTGAGCAGTGTGTGTGTGTGCGGTGTGTGTGTGTGTGTGTGTTCAGTGTGTGTTCAGTGCGTGTTTAGTGTGTGTGTGTGTTCAGTGAGTGTTTAGTGTGTGTGTGTGTGTTCAGTGTGTGTGTGTGTGTGTGTGTGTTCAGTGTGTGTTCAGTGCGTGTGTGTGTGTGTGTGTGTGTGTGTTCAGTGTGTGTGTGTGTTCAGTGTGTGTGTGTGTTTAGTGTGTGTTCAGTGTGTGTGTTCAGTGTGTGTGTTCAGTGTGTGTGTTCAGTGTGTGTTCAGTGTCTGTGTGTTCAGTGTGTGTTCAGTGTGTCTGTGTGTTCAGTGTGTGTTCAGTGCGTGTTTAGTGTGTGTGTGTGTTCAGTGAGTGTTTAGTGTGTGTGTGTGTTCAGTGTGTGTTCAGTGTGTGTTCAGTGTGTGTGTGTGTTCAGTGAGTGTGTGTGTGTGTGTTCAGTGTGTGTTTAGTGTGTGTTCAGGTGTGTGTTCAGTGTGTGTGTTCAGTGTGTGTGTGTGTGTGTGTGGTCAGTGTGTGTTCAGTGTGTGTGTGTGTTCAGTGTGTGTTCAGTGCGTGTTCAGTGTGTGTGTGTGTGTGTGTTCAGTGTGTGTGTGTGTTTTGTGTGTGTGTGTGTTCAGTGTGTGTGTGTGTTCAGTGTGTGTTCAGTGTGTGTGTGTGTTCAGTGTGTGTTTAGTGTGTGTGTGTGTTCAGTGCGTGTTTAGTGTGTGTGTGTGTGTTCAGTGTGTGTGTGTGTGTGTGTGTGTGTTCAGTGTGTGTTCAGTGCGGGTTCAGTGTGTGTGTGTGTGTGTGTGTTCAGTGTGTGTGTGTGTTCAGTGTGTGTGTGTGTTCAGTGTGTGTTCAGTGCGTGTTTAGTGTGTGTGTGTGTTCAGTGAGTGTTTAGTGTGTGTGTGTGTGTTCAGTGTGTGTGTGTGTGTGTGTGTGTTCAGTGTGTGTTCAGTGTGTGTGTGTGTGTTCAGTGCGTGTGTGTGTGTGTTCAGTGTGTGTGTGTGTGTGTTGAGTGTGTGTGTGTGTGTTCAGTGTGTGTTCAGTGCGTGTTCAGTGTGTGTGTGTGTGCAGTGTGTGTGTGTGTTCAGTGTGTGTTCAGTGCGTGTTTAGTGTGTGTGTGTGTTCAGTGTGTGTGTGTGTGTGTTCAGTGTGTGTGTGTTCAGTGTGTGTTCAGTGCGTGTTCAGTGTGTGTGTGTGTGTGTGTGTTCAGTGTGTGTGTGTGTTCAGTGTGTGTGTGTGTTCAGTGTGTGTTCAGTGCGTGTTTAGTGTGTGTGTGTGTTCAGTGAGTGTTTAGTGTGTGTGTGTGTGTTCAGTGTGTGTGTGTGTGTGTGTGTGTGTGTTTTTAGTGTGTGTGTGTGTGTTGAGTGTGTGTATGTGTGTGTTCAGTGTGTGTTCAGTGCGTGTTTAGTGTGTGTGTGTGTTCAGTGAGTGTGTGTGTGTGTGTTCAGTGTGTGTTTAGTGTGTGTTCAGTGTGTGTTTGGTGTGTGTTCAGTGAGTGTTTAGTGTGTGTGTGTGTTCAGTGTGTGTGTGTGTTCAGTGTGTGTTCAGTGTGTGTTTAGTGTGTGTGTGTGTTCAGTGAGTGTTTAGTGTGTGTGTGTGTGTGTTCAGTGTGTGTGTGTGTGTGTGTGGTCAGTGTGTGGGTGTGTGTTCAGTGTGTGTTTGTGTGTGTTCAGTGTGTGTGTGTGTGTGTTCAGTGAGTGTGTGTGTGTGTGTTCAGTGTGTGTTTTGTGTGTGTGTGTTGTGTGTGTGTTGTGTGTGTGTGTGTGTGTGTGTGTGTGTTCAGTGTGTGTTCAGTGTGTGTGTGTGTTCAGTGTGTGTTTAGTGTGTGTGTGTGTTCAGTGCGTGTTTAGTGTGTGTGTGTGTGTTCAGTGTGTGTGTGTGTGTGTGTTCAGTGTGTGTTTAGTGTGTGTTCAGTGTGTGTTCAGTGTGTGTTGTGTGTGTGTGTGTGTGTGTTCAGTGTGTGTGTGTGTGTTCAGTGCGTGTTTAGTGTGTGTTCAGTGTGTGTGTTCAGTGTGTGTGTTCAGTGTGTGTGTTCAGTGAGTGTTTAGTGTGTGTGTGTTCAGTGTGTGTGTTCAGTGTGTGTGTGTGTGTGTTCAGTGTGTGTGTGTGTTCAGTGTGTGTGTGTGTTCAGTGTGTGTTCAGTGCGTGTTTAGTGTGTGTGTGTGTTGTGTGTGTGTTTAGTGTGTGTGTGTGTTCAGTGCGTGTGTGTGTGTGTGTGTGTGTGTGTTCAGTGTGTATGTGTGTGTTCAGTGCGTGTGTGTGTGTGTTCAGTGTGTGTGTGTGTGTGTGTGTTCAGTGTGTGTGTGTGTTCAGTGTATGTGTGTGTTTAGTGTGTGTTCAGTGCGTGTTTAGTGTGTGTGTGTGTTCAGTGTGTGTTCAGTGTGTGTGTGTGTTCAGTGTGTGTGTGTGTTGAGTGTGTGTGTGTGTGTGTGTTCAGTGTGTGTGTGTGTGTGTGTGTGTGTGTGTTCAGTGTGTGTTCAGTGTGTGTGTGTGTTCAGTGTGTGTTTAGTGTGTGTGTGTGTTCAGTGCGTGTTTAGTGTGTGTGTGTGGTTCAGTGTGTGTGTGTGTGTGTGTGTGTTCAGTGTGTGTGTGTGTGTTCAGTGTGTGTGTGTGTGTGTTCAGTGTGTGTGTGTGTTCAGTGCGTGTTCAGTGTGTGTGTGTGTGTGTGTTCAGTGTGTGTGTGTGTTGAGTGTGTGTGTGTGTTCAGTGTGTGTTCGGTGTGTGTTCAGTGTGTGTGCAGTGTGGGTTTGTATTTCTGACCTCCTGGGGACCCGTTTCCTGACTTTTACTATCTTTCTGGGGTCCGAGGGTTCTTGTGGGGACCGAAGCCTGGTCCCCATGGGGGGGAATCCCCTTTTTAGGGTTAGGGGTTAGGTTTATAGGTATGGTGTGAATAGAGTTTTAGTTAGTCTTAGGGTTAGTTATAGATCAGTAATGGTTAAGGTTAGTAAAAGGGTTTGGGTTAGGTATAAATCTAGTTACTAAAATCAATGGAAGTCAATGGACGGTCCCCATAAGGATACCAAAACACACTTGTGTGTGTGTGTGTGTGTTCAGTGTGTGTTCAGTGTGTGTGTTCAGTGTGTGTGTGTGTGTGTGTGTGTGTTCAGTGTGTGTTCAGTGTGTGTGTGTGTTCAGTGTGTGTTCTGTGTGTGTGTGTGTGTGTGTGTTCAGTGTGTGTTCAGTGCGTGTTTAGTGTGTGTGTGTGTTCAGTGAGTGTTTAGTGTGTGTGTGTGTGTTCAGTGTGTGTGTGTGTGTGTGTGTGTTCAGTGTGTGTGTGTGTGTGTGTGTGTGTGTGTGTGTGTGTTCAGTGTGTGTTCAGTGTGTGTGTGTGTGTGTGTGTGTGTGTGTGTGTGTTCAGTGTGTGTTCAGTGTGTGTGTGTTCAGTGTGTGTTTAGTGTGTGTGTGTGTTCAGTGCGTGTTTAGTGTGTGTGTGTGTGTTCAGTGTGTGTGTGTGTGTGTGTGTGTGTGTGTGTGTGTTCAGTGTGTGTTCAGTGTGTGTGCTGTGTGTTAGTGTGTGTGTGTGTCAGTGTGTGTGTGTGTTCAGTGTGTGTTCAGTGCGTGTTTAGTGTGTGTGTGTGTTCAGTGAGTGTTTTGTGTGTGTGTGTGTGTTCAGTGTGTATGTGTGTGTTCAGTGCGTGTGTGTGTGTGTTCAGTGTGTGTGTGTGTGTGTTCAGTGTGTGTGTGTGTGTTGAGTGTGTGTTCAGTGCGTGTTTAGTGTGTGTGTGTGTTCAGTGTGTGTTTAGTGTGTGTTCAGTGCGTGTTCAGTGTGTGTGTGTGTGTTCAGTGTGTGTGTGTGTTCAGTGTGTGTGTGTGTTCAGTGTGTGTTCAGTGCGTGTTCAGTGTGTGTGTGTGTTCAGTGTGTGTGTGTGTTCAGTGTGTGTTCAGTGCGTGTTCAGTGTGTGTGTGTTCAGTGTGTGTGTGTGTTCAGTGTGTGTTCAGTGCGTGTTTAGTGTGTGTGTGTGTTGATGTGTGTGTGTGTGTGTGTTCAGTGTGTGTGTGTGTGTGTTCAGTGTGTGTGTTCAGTGTGTGTGTTCAGTGTGTGTGTGTGTGGGTTGTTCAGTGTGTGTTCAGTGCGTGTTCAGTGTGTGTGTGTGTGTGTGTTCAGTGTGTGTGTGTGTGTTCAGTGTGTGTGTGTGTGTGTTCAGTGTGTGTGTGTGTGTGTTCAGTGTGTGTGTGTGTGTTCAGTGTGTGTTCAGTGCGTGTGTGTGTGTGTGTGTGTTCAGTGAGTGTTTAGTGTGTGTGTGTGTTCAGTGTGTGTGTGTGTTCAGTGTGTGTTCAGTGTGTGTGTTCAGTGTGTGTGTGTGTGTGTGTGTGTGTTCTGTGTGTGTGTGTGTGTTGAGTGTGTGTGTGTGTTCAGTGTGTGTGTGTGTTCAGTGTGTGTTCAGTGCGTGTTCAGTGTGTGTGTGTTCAGTGTGTGTGTGTGTTCAGTGTGTGTTCAGTGCGTGTTCAGTGTGTGTGTGTGTTCAGTGCGTGTTTAGTGTGTGTGTGTGTTCAGTGAGTGTTTAGTGTGTGTGTGTGTGTTCAGTGTGTGTGTGTGTTCAGTGTGTGTTTAGTGTGTGTGTGTGTTCAGTGTGTGTTCAGTGTGTGTGTGTGTTCAGTGTGTGTTCAGTGTGTGTGTGGGGTGTGTGTGTGTTGTGTGTGTGTGTGTGTTGAGTGCGTGTGTGTTCAGTGTGTGTGTTCAGTGTGTGTGTGTGTTCAGTGTGTGTTCAGTGCGTGTTCGGTGTGTGTGTGTGTGTGTGTGTTCAGTGTGTGTGTGTGTGTGTGTGTGTGTTCAGTGCGTGTTTAGTGTGTGTGTGTGTTCAGTGAGTGTTTAGTGTGTGTGTGTGTTTAGTGTGTGTGTGTGTGCAGTGTGTGTTCAGTGTGTGTGTTCGGTGTGTGTGTTCAGTGTGTGTGTGTTCAGTGTGTGTGTTCAGTGTGTGTGTGTGTGTGTTCAGTGTGTGTGTTCAGTGTGTGTTCAGTGTGTGTGTTCAGTGTGTGTGTTCAGTGTGTGTGTGTGTGTTCAGTGAGTGTTTAGTGTGTGTGTGTGTGTTTAGTGTGTGTTTAGTGTGTGTGTGTGTTCAGTGAGTGTTTAGTGTGTGTGTGTGTTCAGTGTGTGTGTGTGTTCAGTGTGTGTTCAGTGCGTGTTTAGTGTGTGTGTGTGTTCAGTGAGTGTTTAGTGTGTGTGTGTGTGTGTTCAGTGTGTGTGTGTGTGTGTGTGTGTGTGTGTGTTCAGTGTGTGTGTGTGTGTGTGTGTGTGTGTGTTCAGTGTGTATGTGTGTGTTCAGTGCGTGTGAGTGTGTGTTCAGTGTGTGTGTGGTTCAGTGTGTGTTTAGTGTGTGTGTGTGTTCAGTGCGTGTTTAGTGTGTGTGTGTGTTCAGTGCGTGTGTGTTCAGTGTGTGTGTTCAGTGTATGTGTGTGTTCAGTGTGTGTTCAGTGCGTGTTTAGTGTGTGTGTGTGTTCAGTGAGTGTGTGTGTGTGTGTTCAGTGCGTGTTTAGTGTGTGTGTGTGTGTTCAGTGTGTGTGTGTGTGTGTGTGTGTGTGTGTGTGTGTGTTTGGTGTGTGTTGAGTGTGTGTGTTCAGTGTGTGTGTGTGTTCAGTGTGTGTGTGTGTGTGTGTGTTCAGTGTGTGTTCAGTGTGTGTGTGTGTTCAGTGAGTGTTTAGTGTGTGTGTGTGTGTGTTCAGTGTGTGTGTGTGTGTGTGTGTTCAGTGTGTGTTCAGTGTGTGTGTGTGTTCAGTGTGTGTTCAGTGTGTGTGTTCAGTGTGTGTGTTTAGTGTGTGTGTGTGTGTGTGTGTTCGGTGTGTGTTCAGTGTGTGTGTTCAGTGTGTGTGTTCAGTGTGTGTGTGTGTGTGTGTGTGTGTTCAGTGTGTGTGTGTGTGTTCAGTGTGTGTTCAGTGTGTGTGTGTGTTCAGTGTGTGTTTAGTGTGTGTGTGTGTTCAGTGTGTGTTTAGGGTGTGTGTGTGTGTTCAGTGTGTGTGTTTGTGTTCAGTGCGTGTTTAGTGTGTCTGTGTGTTCAGTGTGTGTGTGTGTGTGTGTGTGTGTTCAGTGTGTGTGTGTGTTCAGTGTGTGTGTTCAGTGTGTGTGTTCAGTGTGTGTGTGTGTGTGTGTGTGTGTTCGTGTGTGTGTGTGTGTTCAGTGTGTGTGTGTGTGTGTGTGTGTGTTCAGTGTGTGTTCAGTGTGTGTGTGTGTTCAGTGTGTGTTTAGTGTGTGTGTGTGTTCGTGCGTGTTTAGTGTGTGTGTGTGTGTGTGTTCAGTGTGTGTGTGTGTGTGTGTGTGTGTGTGTTCAGTGTGTGTGTGTGTTCAGTGTGTGTGTTCAGTGTGTGTGTTCAGTGTGTGTGTGTGTGTGTGTGTGTTCAGTGTGTGTGTGTGTTCAGTGTGTGTTCAGTGTGTGTGTTCAGTGTGTGTGTTCAGTGTGTGTGTGTGTGTGTGTGTTCGGTGTGTGTGTTCTGTGTGTGTGTTCAGTGTGTGTTCGGTGTGTGTGTTCAGTGTGTGTGTTCAGTGTGTGTGTGTGTGTTCAGTGTGTGTGTGTGTTCAGTGTGTGTTCAGTGTGTGTTCAGTGTGTGTGTGTGTGTTCAGTGTGTGTGTTCAGTGTGTGTGTGTGTGTGTTCTGTGTGTGTGTTCTGTGTGTGTTCAGTGTGTGTGTGGTGCGTGTGTGTGTGTGTGTTCAGTGTGTGTGTGTGTTCAGTGTGTGTGTTCAGTGTGTGTGTTCAGTGTGTGTGTGTGTGTGTTCAGTGTGTGTGTTCAGTGTGTGTTCAGTGTGTGTGTTCAGTGTGTGTGTTCAGTGTGTGTGTGTGTGTGTGTGTGTGTTCAGTGCGTGTTCAGTGTGTGTGTTCAGTGTGTGTGTGTGTTCAGTGTGTGTGTGTGTTCAGTGTGTGTTCAGTGCGTGTTCAGTGTGTGTGTGTGTTCAGTGAGTGTGTGTGTGTGTGTTCAGTGTGTGTTTAGTGTGTGTTCAGTGTGTGTTGTGTGTTCAGTGAGTGTTTAGTGTGTGTGTGTGTGTTCAGTGCGTGTTTAGTGTGTGTGTGTGTTGAGTGCGTGTTTAGTGTGTGTGTGTGTTCAGTGCGTGTGTGTTCAGTGTGTGTGTTCAGTGTGTGTGTGTGTGTGTTCAGTGTGTGTGTTCAGTGTGTGTTCAGTGTGTGTGTTCAGTGTGTGTGTTCAGTGAGTGTGTGTGTGTGTGTTCAGTGGGTGTTTAGTGTGTGTGTGTGTTCAGTGCGTGTTTGGTGTGTGTGTGTGTGTATGTGTTCAGTGTGTGTTCAGTGTGTGTGTGTGTTCAGTGTGTGTTTAGTGTGTGTGTGTGTTCAGTGCGTGTTTAGTGTGTGTGTGTGTGTGTGTTCAGTGTGTGTGTGCGTGTGTGTGTGTGTGTGTGTTCAGTGTGTGTGTGTGTTCAGTGTGTGTTCAGTGCGTGTTCAGTGTGTGTGTGTGTGTGTGTTGAGTGTGTGTGTGTGTTCAGTGTGTGTTCAGTGTGTGTTCAGTGTGTGTGTGTGTTCAGTGTGTGTTCAGTGTGTGTGTGTGTTGAGTGTGTGTTCAGTGTGTGTGTGTTTAGTGTGTGTTTAGTGTGTGTTCAGTGCGTGTTTAGTGTGTGTGTGTGTTCAGTGAATGTTTAGTGTGTGTGTGTGTTCAGTGTGTGTGTTCAGTGTGTGTGTTCAGTGTGTGTGTGTGTGTGTGTGTTCAGTGTGTGTTGAGTGCGTGTTCAGTGAGTGTGTGTGTGTGTGTTCAGTGTGTGTTTAGTGTGTGTTCAGTGTGTGTGTTCAGTGTGTGTGTTCAGTGTGTGTGTTCAGTGTGTGTTCAGTGCGTGTTTAGTGTGTGTGTGTGTTCAGTGTGTGTGTGTGTGTTCAGTGAGTGTTTAGTGTGTGTGTGTGTTTAGTGCGTGTTTAGTGTGTGTGTGTGTTCAGTGCGTGTGTGTTCAGTGTGTGTGTTCAGTGTGTGTGTGTGTGTGTGTGTGTGTTCAGTGTGTGTGTGTGTGTTCAGTGTGTGTGTGTGTTCAGTGTGTGTTCAGTGCGTGTTCAGTGTGTGTGTGTTCAGTGTGTGTGTGTGTTCAGTGTGTGTTCAGTGTGTGTGTGTGTGTTCAGTGTGTGTGCTGTGTGTGTGTGTGTTCAGTGTGTGTTCAGTGTGTGTGTGTGTGTTCAGTGCGTGTTTAGTGTGTGTGTGTGTGTGGTGTGTGCGTTCAGTGTGTGTGTGTGTGTTCAGTGTGTGTGTGTGTTCAGTGTGTGTGTGTGTGTGTGGGTGTGTGTGTTCAGTGTGTGTGTGTGTTCAGTGTGTGTGTGTGTGTGTGTGTTCAGTGCGTGTTTAGTGTGTGTGTGTGTGTGTGTTCAGTGTGTGTGTGTGTGTGTGTGTGTGTTCAGTGTGTGTGTGTGTTCAGTGTGTGTTCAGTGCGTGTTCAGTGTGTGTGTGTGTGTGTGTGTGTGTGTTCAGTGTGTGTGTGTGTTTAGTGTGTGTTCAGTGCGTGTTTAGTGTGTGTGTGTGTTCAGTGTGTGTGTGTGGGTGTGTTCAGTGTGTGTGTGTGTTCAGTGTGTGTGTGTGTTCAGTGAGTGTTTAGTGTGTGTGTGTGTTCAGTGTGTGTGTGTGTGTGTGTTCAGTGTGTGTTCAGTGTGTGTGTGTGTTCAGTGTGTGTTCAGTGTGTGTGTGTGTTCAGTGTGTGTTTAGTGTGTGTGTGTGTGTTCAGTGTGTGTGTGTGTGTGTGTTGAGTGTGTGGTGAGTGTGTGTGTGTGTTCGTGTGTGTGAGTGTTCAGTGTGTGTGTTCAGTGTGTGTGTTCAGTGTGTGTGTGTGTGTGTGTGTGTGTTCAGTGTGTGTGTGTGTTCAGTGTGTGTTTAGTGTGTGTGTGTGTTCAGTGCGTGTTTAGTGTGTGTGTGTGTGTTCAGTGTGTGTGTGTGTGTGTGTGTGTGTTCAGTGTGTGTGTGTGTGTTGTGTGTGTGTGTGTGTGTGTGTGTGTGCAGTGTGTGTTCAGTGTGTGTGTGTGTGTGTGTTCAGTGTGTGTGTGTGTTCAGTGTGTGTTCAGTGCGTGTTTAGTGTGTGTGTGTGTTCAGTGAGTGTGTGTGTGTGTGTTCAGTGTGTGTTTAGTGTGTGTTCAGTGTGTGTTCAGTGTGTGTGTGTGGTGTGTGTGTGTGTGTTCAGTGTGTGTGTGTGTTCAGTGTGTGTTTAGTGTGTGTGTGTGTTTTGTGTGTGTGTTTTGTGTGTGTGTGTTTTGTGTGTGTGTGTTTAGTGCGTGTTTAGTGTGTGTGTGTGTTCAGTGCGTGTGTGTTCAGTGTGTGTGTTCAGTGTGTGTGTGTGTGGTGTGTGTGTGCAGTGTGTGTGTGTGTGTTCAGTGTGTGTGTGTGTTCAGTGTGTGTTCAGTGCGTGTTCAGTGTGTGTGTTCAGTGTGTGTGTTCAGTGTGTGTGTGTGTGTGTGTGTTCAGTGTGTGTTCAGTGTGTGTTGAGTGTGTGTGTGTGTGTGTGTGTTCAGTGTGTGTTCAGTGTGTGTGTGTGTTCAGTGCGTGTTTAGTGTGTGTGTGTGTGTGTGTTCTGTGTGTGTGTGTGTGTGTGTGTTCAGTGTGTGTTCAGTGTGTGTGTTCAGTGTGTGTGTGTGTGTGTGTGTGTGTTGAGTGTGTGTGTGTGTGTTGAGTGTGTGTGTGCGTTGAGTGTGTGTTGAGTGCGTGTTTAGTGTGTGTGTGTGTGTTCTGTGTGTGTGTGTGTGTTTCAGTGTGTGTTCAGTGTGTGTGTTCAGTGTGTGTGTGTGTGTGTGTGTGTGTTTAGTGTGTGTGTGTGTGTTCAGTGTGTGTGTGTGTGTGTGTGTGTTCGGTGTGTGTTGAGTGTGTGTGTGTGTTCAGTGCGTGTTTAGTGTGTGTGTGTGTTCAGTGCGTGTTTAGTGTGTGTGTGTGTGTGTGTTCAGTGTGTGTGTGTGTGTGTGTGTGTGCAGTGTGTGTGGGTGTTCAGTGTGTGTTCAGTGTGTGTGTTCAGTGTGTGTGTGTGTGTGTGTTCTGTGTGTGTGTGTTCAGTGTGTGTTCAGTGTGAGTGTGTGTGTGTGTGTGTTCAGTGTGTGTGTGTGTGTGTGTGTGTTCAGTGTGTGTTCAGTGTGTGTGTGTGTGTGTGTGTTCAGTGTGTGTTCAGTGTGTGTGTGTTCAGTGTGTGTTCAGTGTGTGTGTGTGTTCAGTGTGTGTTCAGTGTGTGTGTGGGTTCAGTGTGTGTTTAGTGTGTGTGTGTGGTGTGTGTGTGTTTAGTGTATGTGTGTGTTCAGTGTGTGTTCAGTGCGTGTTTAGTGTGTGTGTGTGTTCAGTGAGTGTGTGTGTGTGTGTTCAGTGAGTGTTTAGTGTGTGTGTGTGTGTTCAGTGAGTGTTTAGTGTGTGTGTGTGTTCAGTGTGTGTGTGTGTGTTGTGTGTGTGTGTGTGTGTGTGTTCAGTGTGTGTGTGTGTTCAGTGTGTGTGTGTGTTCAGTGCGTGTTTAGTGTGTGTGTGTTCAGTGTGTGTGTGTGTGTGTGTGTGTGTGTTCAGTGTGTGTTCAGTGTGTGTGTTCAGTGTGTGTGTGTGTGTGTTCAGTGTGTGTGTGTGTGTGTTCAGTGTGTGTGTGTGTTCAGTGTGTGTGTGTGTGTTCAGTGTGTGTTCAGTGTGTGTGTGTGTGTGTGTGTTCAGTGTGTGTTCAGTGTGTGTGTGTTCAGTGTGTGTTCAGTGTGTGTGTGTTGTTCAGTGTGTGTGTGTGTTCAGTGTGTGTTCAGTGCGTGTTCAGTGTGTGTGTGTGTGTTCAGTGAGTGTTTAGTGTGTGTGTGTGTGTTCAGTGAGTGTTTAGTGTGTGTGTGTGTTGTGTGTGTGTGTGTGTTGAGTGTGTGTTTAGTGTGTGTGTGTGTTCAGTGTGTGTGTTCAGTGTGTGTGTGTGTGTGTGTGTGTTCAGTGTGTGTTTAGTGTGTGTGTGTGTTCAGTGCGTGTTTAGTGTGTGTGTGTGTGTTCAGTGTGTGTGTGGTGTTTAGTGTGTGTGTTCAGTGTGTGTGTGTGTGTGTTCAGTGTGTGTGTGTGTGTGTGTTCAGTGTGTGTGTTCAGTGTGTGTTCAGTGTGTGTGTTCAGTGTGTGTGTTCAGTGTGTGTGTGTGTTCAGTGTGTGTTCAGTGCGTGTTTAGTGTGTGTGTGTGTTCAGTGAGTGTTTAGTGTGTGTGTGTGTTCAGTGTGTGTGTGTGTTCAGTGTGTGTTCAGTGTGTGTGTTCAGTGTGTGTGTTCAGTGTGTGTGTGTGTGTTAGTGTGTGTGTTCAGTGTGTGTGTGTGTGGGTTCAGTGTGTGTTCAGTGTGTGTGTGTTCAGTGTGTGTTCAGTGTGTGTGTGTGTTCAGTGTGTGTTTAGTGTGTGTGTGTGTTCAGTGCGTGTTTAGTGTGTGTGTGTGTGTTCGGTGTATGTGTGTGTTCAGTGTGTGTTCAGTGCGTGTTTAGTGTGTGTGTGTGTTCAGTGAGTGTGTGTGTGTGTGTTCAGTGTGTGTTTAGTGTGTGTTCAGTGTGTGTGTGTGTTCAGTGTGTGTTTAGTGTGTGTGTGTGTTCAGTGCGTGTGTGGGGGGTGTGTGTGTGTGTGTGTTCAGTGTGTGTGTGTGTGTGTGTGTGTGTTCAGTGTGTGTTCTGTGTGTGTGTGTGTGTGTTCAGTGTGTGTTCAGTGAGTGTTTAGTGTGTGTGTGTGTTCAGTGTGTGTGTGTGTGTTCAGTGCGTGTTTAGTGTGTGTGTGTGTTCAGTGTGTGTGTGTGTGTGTTCAGTGTGTGTGTGGTGTGTGTGTGTTCAGTGTGTGTTCAGTGTGTGTGTGTGTTCGTGTGTGTTCAGTGTGTGTTTAGTGTGTGTGTGTGTTCAGTGAGTGTGTGTGTGTGTGTTCAGTGTGTGTTCAGTGTGTGTGTGTGTGTGTGTGTGTGTTCGGTGTGTGTGTGTGTTCCAGTGTGTGTTCAGTGTGTGTGTGTGTGTTCAGTGTGTGTGTGTGTTCAGTGTGTGTTCAGTGCGTGTTCAGTGTGTGTGTTCAGTGTGTGTGTGTGTGTGTGTTCAGTGTGTGTGTTCAGTGTGTGTTCAGTGTGTGTGTTCAGTGTGTGTGTGTGTGTTCAGTGAGTGTTTAGTGTGTGTGTGTGTGTTCAGTGAGTGTTTAGTGTGTGTGTGTGTTCAGTGTGAGTGTGTGTTCAGTGTGTGTTCAGTGTGTGTGTGTTCAGTGTGTGTGTGTGTTCAGTGTGTGTTCAGTGCGTGTTTAGTGTGTGTGTGTGTTCAGTGAGTGTTTAGTGTGTGTGTGTGTTCAGTGTGTGTGTGTGTTCAGTGTGTGTTCAGTGTGTGTGTGTGTGTTCAGTGTGTGTGTGTGTGTTCAGTGCGTGTTTAGTGTGTGTGTGTGTGTTCAGTGAGTGTTTAGTGTGTGTGTGTGTTCAGTGAGTGTGTGTGTGTGTGTTCAGTGTGTGTTTAGTGTGTGTTCAGTGTGTGTTCAGTGTGTGTGTTCAGTGTGTGTGTGTGTGTTAGTGTGTGTTCTGTGTGTGTGTGTGTTCAGTGTGTGTTTTGTGTGTGTGTGTGTTCAGTGTGTGTGTGTGTGTGTGTGTGTTCAGTGTGTGTGTGTGTGTTCAGTGCGTGTGTGTGTGTGTTCAGTGTGTGTGTGTGTGTGTTCAGTGTGTGTGTGTGTTCAGTGTGTGTTCAGTGTGTGTGTGTGTTCAGTGTATGTGTGTGTTCAGTGTGTGTTCAGTGCGTGTTTAGTGTGTGTGTGTGTTCAGTGAGTGTGTAGTGTGTGTGTGTGTGTGTGTTGAGTGTGTGTGTGTGTTGTGTGTGTGTGTGTGTTGTGTGTGTGTGGTGTGTGTGTGTGTGTGTGTGTGTGTGTGTGTGTGTGTTCAGTGTGTGTGTGTGTTCAGTGTGTGTGTTCAGTGTGTGTGTTCAGTGTGTGTGTGTGTGTGTGTGTGTTCAGTGTGTGTTCAGTGTGTGTGTGTGTTCAGTGTGTGTTCAGTGTGTGTGTGCAGTGTGTGTGTGTGTGTGTGTTCAGTGTGTGTGTTCAGTGTGTGTTCAGTGTGTGTGTTCAGTGTGTGTGTTCAGTGTGTGTGTTCGGTGTGTGTTCAGTGTGTGTGTTCAGTGTGTGTGTGGGTGTGTGTGTGTGTGTTGTGTGTGTGTGTGTGTTCAGTGTGTGTGTGTGTTCAGTGTGTGTTCAGTGCGTGTTCAGTGTGTGTGTGTGTGTGTGTGTGTGTGTGTTCAGTGTGTGTGTGTGTTCAGTGTGTGTGTGTGTTTCTGTGCGTGTTTAGTGTGTGTGTGTGTTCAGTGTGTGTGTGTGTGTGTTCAGTGTGTGTGTTCAGTGTGTGTGTTCAGTGTGTGTTCAGTGTGTGTGTTCAGTGTGTGTGTTCAGTGTGTGTGTGTGGGTTCAGTGTGTGTTCAGTGTGTGTGTGTGTTCAGTGTGTGTTCAGTGTGTGTGTGTGTGTGTGTGTTCAGTGTGTGTTTAGTGTGTGTGTGTGTGTTCAGTGAGTGTTTAGTGTGTGTGTGTGTGTTCAGTGTGTGTGTGTGTGTGTGTGTGTGTGGGTTGAGTGTGTGTGTGTGTGTGTTCAGTGCGTGTTTAGTGTGTGTGTGTGTGTTCAGTGTGTGTGTGTGTGTGTGTTCAGTGTGTGTTCAGTGTGTGTGTGTGTTCAGTGCGTGTGTGTTCAGTGTGTGTGTTCAGTGTGTGTGTGTGTTCAGTGTGTGTTCAGTGCGTGTTCAGTGTGTGTGTGTTCAGTGTGTGTTCAGTGTGTCTGTGTGTTCAGTGTGTCTGTGTGTTCAGTGTGTGTTCAGTGCGTGTTTAGTGTGTGTGTGTGTGTTCAGTGCGTGTTTAGTGTGTGTGTGTGTGTTCAGTGTGTGTGTGTGTGTGTTCAGTGTGTGTTCAGTGTGTGTGTGTGTTCAGTGCGTGTGTGTTCAGTGTGTGTGTTCAGTGTGTGTGTGTGTTCAGTGTGTGTTCAGTGCGTGTTTAGTGTGTGTGTGTGTTCAGTGAGTGTTTAGTGTGTGTGTGTGTTTAGTGCGTGTTTAGTGTGTGTGTGTGTTCAGTGTGTGGGTGTGTGTTCAGTGAGTGTTTAGTGTGTGTGTGTGTGTTCAGTGAGTGTGTGTGTGTGTGTTCAGTGTGTGTGTGTGTGTTCAGTGTGTGGTTGGTGTGTGTGTGTGTGTGTGTGTGTGTTCAGTGTGTGTGTGTGTGGTCAGTGCGTGTGTGTGTGTGTTCAGTGTGTGTGTGTGTGTGTGTGTGTGTGGGTGGGTGTTCAGTGTGTGTTCAGTGTGTGTGTTCAGTGTGTGTGTGTGTTCAGTGTGTGTGTGTGTTCAGTGTGTGTTCAGTGCGTGTTTAGTGTGTGTGTGTGTTCAGTGAGTGTTTAGTGTGTGTGTGTGTGTGTTCAGTGTGTGTGTGTGTGTGTGTGTGTTCAGTGTGTGTTCAGTGTGTGTGTGTGTTCAGTGAGTGTTTAGTGTGTGTGTGTGTTCAGTGTGTGTGTGTGTTCAGTGTGTGTTCAGTGCGTGTTTAGTGTGTGTGTGTGTTCAGTGTGTGTGTGTGTGTGTTCAGTGTGTGTGTGTGTGTGTTCAGTGTGTGTTCAGTGTGTGTGTTCAGTGTGTGTGTGTGTGTGTGTGTGTGTGTTCAGTGTGTGTTCAGTGTGTGTGTGTGTTCTGTGTGTGTTTAGTGTGTGTGTGTGTTTAGTGCGTGTTTAGTGTGTGTGTGTGTTCAGTGCGTGTGTGTTCAGTGTGTGTGTTCAGTGTGTGTGTGTGTTCAGTGTGTGTTCAGTGCGGGTTCAGTGTGTGTGTGTTCAGTGTGTGTGTGTGTTCAGTGTGTGTTCAGTGTGTCTGTGTGTTCAGTGCGTGTTTAGTGTGTGTGTGTGTTCAGTGCGTGTTTAGTGTGTGTGTGTGTTCAGTGAGTGTGTAGTGTGTGTGTGTGTTCAGTGTGTGTGTGTGTTCAGTGTGTGTTCAGTGAGTGTGTGTGTTCAGTGTGTGTGTGTGTGTGTGTTCAGTGTGTGTTCAGTGTGTGTGTGTGTGTGTTCAGTGTGTGTGTGTGTTCAGTGTGTGTGTGTGTGTTCAGTGTGTGTTCAGTGCGTGTTTAGTGTGTGTGTGTGTGTGTGTGTTCAGTGTGTGTGTGTGTTCAGTGTATGTGTGTGTTCAGTGTGTGTTCAGTGCGTGTTTAGTGTGTGTGTGTGTTCAGTGAGTGTTTAGTGTGTGTGTGTGTTCAGTGTGTGTGTGTGTTCAGTGTGTGTTCAGTGTGTGTGTGTGTGTTCAGTGAGTGTTTAGTGTGTGTGTGTGTTTTGTGTGTGTGTTCAGTGTGTGTTCAGTGCGTGTTTAGTGTGTGTGTGTGTGTTCAGTGTGTGTGTGTGTGTGTGTTCAGTGTGTGTGTTCAGTGTGTGTTCAGTGTGTGTGTTCAGTGTGTGTGTTCAGTGTGTGTGTGTGTGTTCAGTGTGTGTGTTCAGTGTGTGTGTGTGTGTGTGTTCAGTGTGTGTTTAGTGTGTGTTCAGTGTGTGTTCAGTGTGTGTGTTCAGTGTGTAGTGTGTGTGTGTGTTCAGTGTGTGTGTGTGTGTGTTCAGTGTGTGTGTGTGTTCAGTGTGTGTGTGTGTGTTCAGTGCGTGTTCAGTGTGTGTGTGTGTTCAGTGTGTGTGTGTGTTCAGTGTGTGTGTGTGTGTGTTCAGTGTGTGTGTGTGTGTTCAGTGTGTGTTCAGTGCGTGTGTAGTGTGTGTGTGTGTTCAGTGTGTGTGTGTGTGTTCAGTGTGTGTTTAGTGCGTGTTTAGTGTGTGTGTGTGTTCAGTGTGTGTGTGTGTTCAGTGTGTGTTCAGTGTGTGTGTGTGTACAGTGTGTGTTCAGTGCGTGTTTAGTGTGTGTGTGTGTGTTCAGTGTGTGTGTGTGTGTGTTCAGTGTGTGTTCAGTGTGTGTGTGTGTGTGTGTGTGTGTTCAGTGTGTGTGTTTGTTCAGTGTGTGTTCAGTGCGTGTTCAGTGTGTGTGTTAAGTGTGTGTGTGTGTTCAGTGTGTGTTTAGTGTGTGTGTGTGTTCAGTGTGTGTGTGTGTGTGCAGTGCGTGTTTAGTGTGTGTGTGTGTTCAGTGTGTGTGTGTGTGTTCAGTGTGTGTGTGTGGGTTGTGTGTGTGTTGTGTGTGTGTGTGTGTGTTCAGTGTGTGTTCAGTGTGTGTGTGTGTGTGTGTGTGTGTTCAGTGTGTGTGTGTGTTCAGTGCGTGTTTAGTGTGTGTGTGTGTTCAGTGAGTGTTCAGTGTGTGTGTGTGTTCAGTGTGTGTGTGTGTTCAGTGTGTGTTCAGTGTGTGTGTTGAGTGTGTGTGTTAGGTGTGTGTGTGTGTGTGTTCAGTGTGTGTTCAGTGCGTGTTCAGTGTGTGTGTGTGTGTGTGTGGGTGTGTTCAGTGGGTGTGTGTGTTCAGTGTGTGTGTGTGTGTGTGTTCAGTGTGTGTTCAGTGTGTGTGTTCAGTGTGTGTGTTCAGTGTGTGTGTTCAGTGTGTGTGTGTGTGTTCAGTGTGTGTGTGCAGTGTGTGTGTGTGTGTGTTCAGTGTGTGTGTTCAGTGTGTGTGTGTGTTCAGTGTGTGTTCAGTGCGTGTTCAGTGTGTGTGTGTTCAGTGTGTGTGTGTGTTCAGTGTGTGTTCAGTGCGTGTTCAGTGTGTGTGTGTGTGTGTGTGTGTGTGTGTGTTCAGTGTGTGTGTGTGTTCAGTGTGTGTGTGTGTTCAGTGTGTGTTCAGTGCGTGTTTAGTGTGTGTGTGTGTTCAGTGAGTGTGTAGTGTGTGTGTGTGTGTGTTCAGGGTGTGTTCAGTGCGTGTTCAGTGTGTGTGTGTGTGTGTGTGTGTGTGTGTGTTCAGTGTGTGTGTGTGTTCAGTGTGTGTGTGTGTGTGTGTGTGTGTTCAGTGTGTGTGTGTGTTCTGTGTGTGTTCAGTGAGTGTTTAGTGTGTGTGTGTGTGTTCAGTGTGTGTGTGTGTGTGTGTGTGTTCAGTGTGTGTTCAGTGTGTGTGTGTGTTCAGTGTGTGTTCAGTGTGTGTGTGTGTGTTCAGTGTGTGTGTGTGTTCAGTGTGTGTTCAGTGCGTGTTCAGTGTGTGTGTTCAGTGGGTGTGTGTGTGTTCAGTGTGTGTTCAGTGTGTGTGTGTGTTCAGTGTGTGTTTAGTGTGTGTGTGTGTTCAGTGTGTGTTCAGTGCGTGTTCAGTGTGTGTGTGTGTGTGTGTGTGTGTGTGTGTTCAGTGTGTGTGTGTGTTCAGTGTGTGTGTGTGTTCAGTGTGTGTTCAGTGCGTGTTCAGTGTGTGTGTGTTCAGTGTGTGTGTGTGTTTGGTGTGTGTTCAGTGCGTGTTTAGTGTGTGTGTGTGTGTGTGTGTTCAGTGCGTGTTTAGTGTGTGTGTGTGTTCAGTGTGTGTGTGTGTGTGTTCAGTGTGTGTTTAGTGTGTGTTCAGTGCGTGTTTAGTGTGTGTGTGTGTGTGTTCAGTGCGTGTTTAGTGTGTGTGTGTGTTCAGTGCGTGTTCAGTGTGTGTGTGTGTGTGTGTGTTCAGTGTGTGTGTGTGTTCAGTGTGTGTGTGTGTTCAGTGTGTGTTCAGTGTGTGTGTGTGTGTTCAGTGCGTGTTTAGTGTGTGTGTGTGTTCAGTGTGTGTGTGTGTGTTCAGTGTGTGTTCAGTGCGTGTTTAGTGTGTGTGTGTGTTCAGTGAGTGTGTGTGTGTGTGTTCAGTGTGTGTTTAGTGTGTGGTCAGTGTGTGTTCAGTGTGTGTGTTCAGTGTGTGTGTGTGTGTTCAGTGTGTGTTCAGTGTGTGTGTGTGTTCAGTGTGTGTTTAGTGTGTGTGTGTGTTTAGTGTGTGTGTGTGTTCAGTGCGTGTTTAGTGTGTGTGTGTGTTCAGTGAGTGTTTAGTGTGTGTGTGTGTTCAGTGTGTGTGTGTGTTCAGTGTGTGTTCAGTGTGTGTGTGTGTGTTCAGTGTGTGTGTGTGTGTGTTCAGTGTGTGTGTTCAGTGTGTGTTCAGTGTGTGTGTTCAGTGTGTGTGTTCAGTGTGTGTGTGTGTGTTCAGTGTGTGTTCAGTGTGTGTATGTTCAGTGTGTGTTTAGTGTGTGTGTGTGTTCAGTGCGTGTTTAGTGTGTGTGTGTGTTCAGTGAGTGTTCAGTGTGTGTGTGTGTTCAGTGTGTGTTCAGTGCGTGTTTAGTGTGTGTGTGTGTGGTGTGTGTGTGTGTGTGGTGTGTGTTCAGTGTGTGTTCAGTGTGTGTGTGTGTTCTGTGTGTGTTTAGTGTGTGTGTGTGTTCAGTGCGTGTTTAGTGTGTGTGTGTGTTCAGTGAGTGTTTAGTGTGTGTGTGTGTTCAGTGTGTGTGTGTGTTTTGTGTGTGTTTAGTGTGTGTTCAGTGTGTGTTTAGTGTGTGTGTGTGTTCAGTGTGTGTTCAGTGCGTGTTCAGTGTGTGTGTGTTCAGTGTGTGTGTGTGTTGAGTGTGTGTTCAGTGCGTGTTTAGTGTGTGTGTGTGTTCAGTGTGTGTTCAGTGTGTGTGTTCAGTGTGTGTGTGTGTGTTCAGTGAGTGTGTGTGTGTTCAGTGCGTGTTTAGTGTGTGTGTGTGTTCAGTGTGTGTGTGTGTGTTCAGTGTGTGTTCAGTGTGTGTTCAGTGCGTGTTTAGTGTGTGTGGGTGTTCAGTGAGTGTTTAGTGTGTGTGTGTGTGTGTGTGTGTGTTCAGTGTGTGTTCAGTGTGTGTGTGTGTTCAGTGTGTGTTTAGTGTGTGTGTGTGTTCAGTGCGTGTTCAGTGTGTGTGTGTTCAGTGTGTGTGTGTGTTCAGTGTGTGTTCGGTGTGTGTTCAGTGTGTGTGTGTGTGTGTGTGTGGTGAGTGTGTGTGTGTGTGTGTGTTCAGTGTGTGTTAAGTGTGTGTGTGTGTGTTCAGTGTGTGTTCAGTGTGTGTGTGTGTTCTGTGTGTGTTCAGTGTGTGTTCAGTGCGTGTTTAGTGTGTGTGTGTGTTCAGTGTGTGTGTGTGTGTGCAGTGTGTGTTTAGTGTGTGTTCAGTGTGTGTGTGTTCAGTGTGTGTGTTCAGTGTGTGTGTGTGTGTGTGTGTTCTGTGTGTGTTCAGTGCGTGTTTAGGGTGTGTGTGTGTTCAGTGCGTGTTTAGTGTGTGTGTGTTCAGTGAGTGTTTAGTGTGTGTGTGTGTTCAGTGTGTGTTCAGTGTGTGTGTTCGGTGTGTGTGTTCAGTGTGTGTGTGTTCAGTGTGTGTGTTCAGTGTGTGTGTGTGTGTGTTCAGTGTGTGTTCAGTGTGTGTGTGTGTGTTCAGTGTGTGTTTAGTGTGTGTTCAGTGCGTGTTTAGTGTGTGTGTGTGTTCAGTGTGTGTGTGTGTGTGTGTGTGTTCAGTGTGTGTGTGTGTTCAGTGCGTGTTTAGTGTGTGTGTGTGTTCAGTGAGTGTTTAGTGTGTGTGTGTGTGTGTGTTCAGTGTGTGTGTGTGTTCAGTGTGTGTTCAGTGCGTGTTTAGTGTGTGTGTGTGTTCAGTGAGTGTGTGTGTGTGTGTTCAGCGTGTGTGTGTGTGTTCAGTGTGTGTGTGTGTTCAGTGTGTGTTCAGTGTGTGTGTTCAGTGTGTGTGTTCAGTGTGTGTGTGTGTGTGTTCAGTGTGTGTGTGTGTTCTGTGTGTGTTCAGTGCGTGTTTAGGGTGTGTGTGTGTTCAGTGTGGGTGTGTGTGTGTGTGTGTGTGTGTTCAGTGTGTGTGTGTTCAGTGTGTGTGTTCAGTGTGTGTGTTCAGTGTGTGTGTGTGTGTGTGTGTGTGTTCAGTGTGTGTGTGTGTGTTCAGTGTGTGTGTGCAGTGTGTGTGTGTGTGTGTGTTGAGTGTGTGTGTGTGTTCAGTGTGTGGGTGTGTGTTCAGTGTGTGTTCAGTGTGTGTGTGTGTTCAGTGTGTGTTTAGTGTGTGTGTGTGTTCAGTGCGTGTTTAGTGTGTGTTCAGTGTGTGTTCAGTGTGTGTGTGTGTGTGTGTGTGTGTGTGTTCAGTGTGTGTGTGTGTTCAGTGTGTGTGTTCAGTGGGTGTGTGTGTGTGTGTGTGTGTTCAGTGTGTGTGTGTGTGTTCAGTGTGTGTGTGTGTTCAGTGCGTGTTCAGTGTGTGTGTGTGTTCAGTGTGTGAGTGTGTGTGTTCAGTGAGTGTGTGTGTGTGTTCAGTGTGTGTTCAGTGTGTGTGTTCAGTGTGTGTGTGTGTGTGTGTTCAGTGTGTGTTCAGTGGGTGTGTGTGTTCAGTGTGTGTTTAGTGTGTGTGTGTGTTCAGTGCGTGTTTAGTGTGTGTGTGTGTTCAGTGTGTGTGTGTGTGTTCAGTGCGTGTTTAGTGTGTGTGTGTGTTCAGTGTGTGTGTTCAGTGTGTGTGTGTGTGTGTGTGTGTGTTTTGTGTGTGTGTGTGTGTTGTGTGTGTGTGTGTTCAGTGTGTGTTCAGTGCGTGTTTAGTGTGTGTGTGTTCAGTGAGTGTTTAGTGTGTGTGTGTGTGTGTTCAGTGTGTGTGTGTGTGTGTGTGTTGAGTGTGTGTTCAGTGTGTGTGTGTGTTCAGTGTGTGTTCAGTGTGTGTGTGTGTTCAGGGTGTGTTCAGTGTGTGTGTTCAGTGTGTGTGTGTGTGTGTGTTCAGTGTGTGTTCAGTGTGTGTGTGTTCAGTGTGTGTTCAGTGTGTCTGTGTGTTCAGTGTGTGTTCAGTGCGTGTTTAGTGTGTGTGTGTGTTCAGTGTGTGTGTTCAGTGTGTGTGTGTGTTCAGTGTGTGTGTGTGTTCAGTGCGTGTTCAGTGAGTGTGTGTGTGTGTGTGTTCAGTGTGTGTGTGTGTGTGTGTGTTCAGTGTGTGTTCAGTGTGTGTGTGTGTTCAGTGTGTGTTCAGTGTGTGTGTGCAGTGTGTGTGTGTGTGTGTGTTCAGTGTGTGTTCAGTGTGTGTGTGTTGAGTGTGTGTTCAGTGTGTGTGTGTGTTGAGTGTGTGTTCAGTGTGTGTTTAGTGTGTGTGTGTGTTCAGTGTGTGTGTTCAGTGTGTGTGTGTGTGTTCAGTGTGTGTGTTCAGTGTGTGTGTGTGTGTGTTCAGTGAGTGTGTGTGTGTGTTCAGTGTGTGTTCAGTGTGTGTGTGTGTGTGTGTGTTCAGTGTGTGTTCAGTGTGTGTGTGTGATCAGTGTGTGTTCAGTGCGTGTTTAGTGTGTGTGTGTGTTCAGTGAGTGTGTAGTGTGTGTGTGTGTGTTGAGTGTGTTTGTGTGTGTGTGTGTGTTCAGTGTGTGTTCAGTGTGTGTGTGTGTTCAGTGTGTGTGTAGGGTGTGTGTGTGTTCTGTGTGTGTTCAGTGTGTGTTCAGTGTGTGTGTTCAGTGTGTGTGTTCAGTGTGTGTGTTCAGTGTGTGTGTGTTCAGTGTGTGTTGAGTGTGTGTGTGTGTTCAGTGTGTGTTCAGTGTGTGTGTGGGTGTGTGTGTTCAGTGTGTGTTCAGTGTGTGTGTGTTCTGTGTGTGTTCAGTGTGTGTTTAGTGCGTGTTTAGTGTGTGTGTGTGTTCAGTGTGTGTTCAGTGCGTGTTCAGTGTGTGTGTGTGTGTGTGTGTTCAGTGTGTGTGTTCAGTGTGTGTGTTCAGTGTGTGTGTGTGTGTGTGTGTGTGTTCAGTGTGTGTGTGTGTGTTCAGTGTGTGTGTGTGTTCAGTGTGTCTGTGTGTTCAGTGTGTGTTCAGTGCGTGTTTAGTGTGTGTGTGTGTTCAGTGTGTGTGTGTGTTCTGTGTGTGTTCAGTGCGTGTTTAGTGTGTGTGTGTGTTCTGTGTGTGTTTAGTGTGTGTGTGTGTGTTCAGTGAGTGTTTAGTGTGTGTGTGTGTTCAGTGTGTGTGTGTGCGTTCAGTGTGTGTTCAGTGCGTGTTTAGTGTGTGTGTGTGTTCGGTGTGTGTGTGTGTGTTCAGTGTGTGTTCAGTGCGTGTTCAGTGTGTGTGTGTTCAGTGTGTGTGTGTGTTGAGTGTGTGTTCAGTGCGTGTTTAGTGTGTGTGTGTTTCAGTGAGTGTTTAGTGTGTGTGTGTGTGTTCAGTGTGTGTGTGTGTTCAGTGTGTGTTCAGTGTGTGTGTTCAGTGTGTGTGTGTGTGTGTGTGTGTGTTCAGTGTGTGTGTGTGTTCAGTGTGTGTGTGTGTGTTCAGTGCGTGTTTAGTGTGTGTGTGTGTTCAGTGTGTGTGTGTGTGTTCAGTGTGTGTTCAGTGCGTGTTTAGTGTGTGTGTGTGTTCAGTGAGTGTTTAGTGTGTGTGTGTGTGTTCAGTGTGTGTGTGTGTTCAGTGTGTGTGGAGTGTGTGTGTGTGTTCAGTGCGTGTTTAGTGTGTGTGTGTGTGTATAGTGTGTGTGTGTGTGTATGTTCAGTGTGTGTGTGTGTTCAGTGTGTGTTCAGTGCGTGTGTAGTGTGTGTGTGTGTTCAGTGTGTGTGTGTGTGTGTGTGTGTGTGTTCAGTGTGTGTTCAGTGTGTGTGTTCAGTGTGTGTGTGTGTGTGTGTGTGTGTGTTCAGTGTGTGTGTGTGTTCAGTGTGTGTGTGTGTTGTGTGTGTGTTCAGTGTGTGTTTTGTGTGTGTGTGTGTGTGTGTGTGTTCGGTGTGTGTTTAGTGTGTGTTCAGGGTGTGTGTAGTGTGTGTGTGTGTTCAGTGTGTGTTCAGTGCGTGTTTAGGGTGTGTGTGTGTGTTCAGTGTGTGTGTGTGTGTGTTCAGTGTGTGTTCAGGGTGTGTGTGTGTTCAGTGTGTGTTTAGTGTGTGTGTGTGTGTTCAGTGTGTGTGTGTGTGTGTGTGTGTGTGTTCAGGGTGTGTTCAGTGTGTGTGTGTGTTCAGTGTGTGTTTAGTGTGTGTGTGTGTTCAGTGCGTGTTTAGTGTGTGTGTGTGTTCAGTGCGTGTTTAGTGTGTGTGTGTGTTCAGTGTGTGTGTGTGTTCAGTGTGTGTTCAGTGTGTGTGTTCAGTGTGTGTGTTGAGGGTGTGTGTGTGGTGTGTGTGTGTGTGTTCAGTGTGTGTGTGGGGTCAGTGTGTGTTCAGTGTGTGTGTGTGTGTTCAGTGTGTGTGTTCAGTGTGTGTGTGTGTGTGTTCATGTGTGTGTTCAGTGTGTGTTCAGTGTGTGTGCTCAGTGTGTGTGTTCAGTGTGTGTTCATTGTGTGTGTGTGTTCAGTGTGTGTTTAGTGTGTGTGCAGTGCGTTTTAGTGTGTGTGTGTGTTCAGTGTGTGTTCAGTGTGTGTTTAGTGTGTGTATGTTCAGTGTGTGTTTAGTGTGTGTGTGTGTTCAGTGCGTGTTTAGTGTGTGTGTGTGTTCAGTGTGTGTTCAGTGCGTGTTCAGTGTGTGTGTGTTCAGTGTGTGTGTGTGTTCAGTGTGTGTGCAGGGCGTGTTTAGTGTGTGTGTGTGTTCAGTGTGTGTTCAGTGTGTGTGTGTGTGTTCAGTGCGTGTTTAGTGTGTGTGTGTGTTCGGTGTGTGTTTAGTGTGTGTTCAGTGCGTGTTTAGTGTGTGTGTGTGTTCAGTGTGTGTCTGTGTGTGTTCAGTGTGTGTGTGTGTGTGTTCAGTGTGTGTGTGTGTGTTCAGTGTGTGTGTGTGTGTGTGTGTGTGTGTTCAGTGTGTGTTCAGTGTGTGTGCAGTGTGTGTATGTTCAGTGTGTGTTTAGTGTGTGTGTGTTCAGTGTGTGTTTAGTGTGTGTGTGTGTTCAGTGCGTGTTTAGTGTGTGTGTGTGTGTTCAGTGTGTGTGTGTGTGTGTGTGTGTGTGTTGAGTGTGTGTTCAGTGTGTGTGTGTGTTCAGTGTGTGATCAGTGCGTGTTTAGTGTGTGTGTGTGTGTTCAGTGTGTGTGTGTGTGTGTGTTCAGTGTGTGTTGTGTGTGTGTGTCTTCAGTGTGTGTTCAGTGTGTGTGTTCAGTGTGTGTGTGTGTGTGTTCAGTGTGTGTGTGTGTGTTGTGTGTGTGTGTTTTGTGTGTGTGTGTGTGTGTTTTGTGTGTGTGTGTGTTCAGTGTGTGTTCAGTGTGTGTGTGTGTGTGTGTGTTCAGTGCGTGTTCAGTGTGTGTGTGTGTGTGTGTGTTCAGTGTGTGTGTGTGTTCAGTGTGTGTTGAGTGCGTGTTCAGTGTGTGTGTGTGTTCAGTGTGTGTGTGTGTTCAGTGTGTGTTTAGTGTGTGTGTGTGTTCAGTGCGTGTTTAGTGTGTGTGTGTGTGTTCAGTGTGTGTGTGTGTGTGTGTGTGTGTGTGTGTGTGTTTGTGTGTGTGGTGTGTGTGTGTGTTGTGTGTGTGTGTTTTGTGTGTGTGTGTGTGTGTGTTTCTGTGTGTGTGTGTGTGTGTGTGTGTGTGTTTCTGTGTGTGTGTGTTCAGTGTGTGTGTGTGTGTTCAGTGTGTGTTTAGTGTGTGTTCAGTGAGTGTTTAGGGTGTGTGTGTGTTCAGTGTGTGTGTGTGTGCAGTGTGTGTTCGGTGTGTGTGTGTGTGTTCAGTGTGTGTGTGTGTTCAGTGTGTGTTCAGTGCGTGTTTAGTGTGTGTGTGTGTTCAGTGAGTGTTTAGTGTGTGTGTGTGTGTGTGTTCAGTGTGTGTGTGTGTGTGTGTTCAGTGTGTGTTTAGTGTGTGTTCAGTGCGTGTTTAGTGTGTGTGTGTGTTCAGTGCGTGTGTGGGGTGTGTGTGTGTGTGTGTGTGTTCAGTGTGTGTGTGTGTGTGTGTTCAGTGTGTGTGTTGGGTGTGTGTGTGTGTGTGTGTTCAGTGTGTGTGTGTGTGTTCAGTGTGTGTTTAGTGTGTGTTCAGTGCGTGTTTAGTGTGTGTGTGTGTTCAGTGTGTGTGTGTGTGTGGGGGTGTTCAGTGTGTGTGTGTTTTCAGTGTGTGTTTAGTGTGTGTGTGTGTGGTCAGTGTGTGTGTGTGTGTGTGTGTGTGTGTGTGTGTGTGTTTGGTGTGTGTTCAGTGTGTGTGTGTTCAGTGTGTGTTCAGTGTGTCTGTGTGTTCAGTGTGTGTTCAGTGCGTGTTCAGTGTGTGTGTGTTCAGTGTGTGTGTGTGTTCAGTGTGTGTTCAGTGCGTGTTCAGTGTGTGTGTGTTCAGTGTGTGTTTAGTGTGTGTGTGTGTTCAGTGCGTGTTTATTGTGTGTGTGTGTGTTCAGTTTGTGTGTGTGTGTTCAGTGTGTGTGTGTGTGTTCAGTGAGTGTTTAGTGTGTGTGTGTGTGTTCAGTGAGTGTTCAGTGTGTGTGTGTGTTCAGTGTGTGTGTGTGTTCAGTGTGTGTTCAGTGCGTGTTCAGTGTGTGTGTGTGTTCAGTGTGTGTGTGTGTTCAGTGTGTGTTCAGTGTGTGTTCAGTGCGTGTGTAGTGTGTGTGTGTGTTCAGTGCGTGTTTAGTGTGTGTGTGTGTGTGTGTTCGGTGTGTGTGTGTGTGTGTGTGTGTTCAGTGTGTGTTCAGTGTGTGTGTGTGTTCAGTGAGTGTTTAGTGTGTGTGTGTGTGTTCGGTGAGTGTTTAGTGTGTGTGTGTGTTCAGTGTGTGTGTGTGTGTTCAGTGCGTGTTTAGTGTGTGTGTGTGTTTCAGTGTGTGTGTGTGTGTGTGTGTTCAGTGTGTGTTCAGTGTGTGTGTGTGTGTTCAGTGTGTGTGTTCAGTGTGTGTGTGTGTGTGTTCAGTGTGTGTGTTCAGTGTGTGTTCAGTGTGTGTGCGGTTCAGTGTGTGTGTGTGTTCAGTGTGTGTGTGTGTTCAGTGTGTGTGTGTGTGTGTGTTCATGTGTGTTCAGTGTGTGTATGTTCAGTGTGTGTGTGTTCAGTGAGTGTTTAGTGTGTGTGTGTGTGTTCAGTGTGTGTGTGTGTTCAGTGTGTGTTCAGTGTGTGTGTGTGTTCAGTGTGTGTTTAGTGTGTGTGTGTGTTCAGTGAGTGTTTAGTGTGTGTGTGTGTTCAGTGTGTGTTCAGTGTGTGTGTGTGTGTGTGTGTGTGTGTGCAGTGTGTGTTCAGTGTGTGTGTGTATTCAGTGTGTGTGTGTGTGTTCAGTGTGTGTTTAGTGCGTGTTTAGTGTGTGTGTGTGTTCAGTGTGTGTTCAGTGCGTGTTTAGTGTGTGTGTGTGTGCAGTGTGTGTTTAGTGTGTGTGTGTGTTCAGTGCGTGTTTAGTGTGTGTGTGTGTGTTCAGTGTGTGTGTGTGTGTGTGTGTGTGTGTGTGTGTTCAGTGTGTGTTCAGTGTGTGTGTGTGTGTTCAGTGTGTGTTTAGTGTGTGTTCAGTGCGTGTGTAGTGTGTGTGTGTGTGTGTGTGTTCAGTGCGTGTTTAGTGTGTGTGTGTGGTCAGTGTGTGTGTGTGTGTGGAGTGTGTGTGTGTGTGTGTTCAGTGTGTGTTCAGTGTGTGTGTGTGTTCAGTGTGTGTTTAGTGTGAGTGTGTGTTCAGTGCGTGTTTAGTGTGTGTGTGTGTGTTCAGTGCGTGTTTAGTGTGTGTGTGTGTTCAGTGAGTGTTTAGTGTGTGTGTGTGTGTGTTCAGTGTGTGTGTGTGTGTGTGTGTGTTCAGTGTGTGTTCAGTGCGTGTGTTCAGTGTGTGTGTTCAGTGTGTGTGTGTGTGTGTTCAGTGTGTGTGTTTAGTGTGTGTGTGTGTGTTGAGTGTGTGTTGTGCGTGTTTAGTGTGTGTGTGTGTTCAGTGTGTGTGTGTGTGTTCAGTGTGTGTTCAGTGCGTGTTTAGTGTGTCTGTGTGTTCAGTGTGTGTGTGTGTGTGTTCAGTGTGTCTGTGTGTTCAGTGTGTGTTCAGTGTGTCTGTGTGTTCAGTGTGTGTTCAGTGTGTGTATGTTCAGTGTGTGTGTGTTCAGTGCGTGTTTAGTGTGTGTGTGTGTGTTCAGTGTGTGTTCAGTGTGTGTGTTTAGTGTGTGTGTGTGTTCAGTGCGTGTGTAGGGTGTGTGTGTGTTCAGTGAGTGTTTAGTGTGTGTGTGTGTTCAGTGTGTGTGTGTGTGTGCAGTGTGTGTGTGTGTTCAGTGTGTGTTCAGTGTGTGTGTGTGTGTTCAGTGTGTGTGTTCAGTGTGTGTGTGTGTGTGTTCAGTGTGAGTGTGTGTGTTCAGTGTGTGTGTTCAGTGTGTGTGTGTGTGTGTTCAGTGTGTGTGTTTAGTGTGTGTGTGTGTGTTCAGTGTGTGTTCAGTGCGTGTTCAGTGTGTGTGTGTTGAGTGTGTGTGTGTGTTCAGTGTGTGTGTGTGTGTGTGTGTGTTCAGTGTGTGTGCGGGGGGTGTGTGTGTGTGTGGGGTGTGTGTGTGTGTGTGTGTTCAGTGTGTGTGTGTGTGTTCAGTGTGTGTTTAGTGTGTGTTCAGTGCGTGTTTAGTGTGTGTGTGTGTGTTCAGTGCGTGTGTAGGGTGTGTGTGTGTTCAGTGTGTGTTTAGTGTGTGTGTGTGTGCAGTGTGTGTGTGTGTTCAGTGTGTGTGTGTGTGTTGAGTGTGTGTTTAGTGTGTGTTCAGTGTGTGTGTGTGTTCAGTGTGTGTGAGTGTTCTGTGTGTGTGTGTGTGTGTGTTCAGTGTGTGTTCAGTGTGTGTATGTTCAGTGTGTGTGTGTTCAGTGCGTGTGTTCAGTGTGTGTGTTCAGTGTGTGTGTGTGTGTGTTGAGTGTGTGTTTTGTGTGTGTGTGTGTGTGGTGAGTGTGTGTGTGTGTTCAGTGTGTGTGTGGGTTCAGTGTGTGTTCAGTGTGTGTTTAGTGTGTGTGTGTGTGTGTGTGTGTGTTCAGTGAGTGTTTAGTGTGTGTGTGTGTTCAGTGTGTGTGTGTGTGTGTTCAGTGCGTGTGTAGTGTGTGTGTGTGTTCAGTGTGTGTGTAGTGTGTGTGTGTGTTCAGTGTGTGTGTGTGTTCAGTGTGTGTGTGTGTGTTCAGTGTGTGTTTGGTGTGTGTGTGTGTTCAGTGCGTGTTTAGTGTGTGTGTGTGTTCAGTGAGTGTTTAGTGTGTGTGTGTGTGTTCAGTGTGTGTGTGTGTTCAGTGTGTGTTCAGTGTGTGTGTGTGTTCAGTGTGTGTTCAGTGTGTGTGTGTGTGTTCAGTGTGTGTGTGTGTTCAGTGTGTGTTCAGTGCGTGTTCAGTGTGTGTGTGTGTGTGTGTTCAGTGTGTGTGTGTGTGCAGTGTGTGTTGAGTGTGTGTTCAGTGAGTGTTTAGTGTGTGTGTGTGTGTGTTCAGTGTGTGTGTGTGTGTGTGTGTGTGCAGTGTGTGTTCAGTGTGTGTGTGTGTGTGTTCATGTGTGTGTTTAGTGTGTGTGTGTGTTCAGTGTGTGTTCAGTGCGTGTTTAGTGTGTGTGTGTGTTCAGTGTGTGTGTGTGTGTGTTCAGTGTGTGTGTGTGTGTTCAGTGTGTGTGTTCAGTGTGTGTGTGTGTGTGTGTTCAGTGTGTGTGCAGTGTGTGTGTGTGTTTTGTGTGTGTGTAGTGTGTGTGTGTGTGTGTTCAGTGTGTGTGTGTGTGTGTGTGTTCAGTGTGTGTTCAGTGCGTGTGTGTGTGTGTTCATTGTGTGTGTGTGTGTGTGTTCAGTGTGTGTTCAGTGTGTGTGTGTTCAGTGTGTCTGTGTGTTCAGTGCGTGTTTAGTGTGTGTGTGTGTTCAGTGTGTGTGTGTGTTCAGTGTGTGTGTGTGTGTTCAGTGTGTGAGTTCAGTGTGTGTGTTCAGTGTGTGTGTGTGTGTGTTCAGTGTGTGTGTTTAGTGTGTGTGTGTGTGTTCAGTGTGTGTTCAGTGTGTGTGTGTGTTCAGTGTGTGTTTAGTGTGTGTGTGTGTTCAGTGCGTGTTTAGTGTGTGTGTGTGTGTTCAGTGAGTGTTTAGTGTGTGTGTGTTCAGTGTGTGTGTTCAGTGTGTGTGTGTGTGTGTTCAGTGTGTGTGTGTGTTCAGTGTGTGTGTGTGTTCAGTGTGTGTTGTGTGTTCAGTGTGTGTTTAGTGCGTGTTTAGTGTGTGTGTGTGTTCAGTGCGTGTGTGTGTGTGTTCAGTGTGTGTGTTCAGTGTGTGTGTGTGTGTGTTGAGTAGTGTGTGTGTGTGTGTGTTCAGTGTGTGTGTGTGTGTGTGTGTGTTCAGTGTGTGTTCGGTGTGTGTGTGTGTGTGTTCAGTGTGTGTGTGTGTGTGTGTGTGTTCAGTGTGTGTTCAGTGTGTGTGTGTGTGTGTGTTCAGTGTGTGTTCAGTGCGTGTTTAGTGTGTGTGTGTGTTCAGTGAGTGTGTGTGTGTGTTCAGTGTGTGTGTTCAGTGTGTGTGTTCAGTGTGTGTGTGTGTGTGTTCAGTGTGTGTGTGTGTGTGTTCAGTGTGTGTTCAGTGTGTGTGTGTGTGTTCAGTGTGTGTGTTCAGTGTGTGTGTGTGTGTGTTCAGTGTGTGTGTTCAGTGTGTGTGTTCAGTGTGTGTGCGTGTTCAGTGTGTGTTCAGTGCGTGTTTAGTGTGTGTGTGTGTTCTGTGTGTGTGTGTGTGTGTGTTCAGTGAGTGTTTAGTGTGTGTGTGTGTTCAGTGTGTGTGTGTGTGTTCTGTGCGTGTTTAGTGTGTGTGTGTGTTCAGTGTGTGTGAGTGGTGTTCAGTGTGTGTGTGTGTGTGTTCAGTGTGTGTGGGTGTTCTGTGTGTGTGTGTGTGTGTGTTCAGTGTGTGTTCAGTGTGTGTATGTTCAGTGTGTGTGTGTTCAGTGAGTGTTTAGTGTGTGTGTGTGTGTGTTCAGTGTGTGTGTGTGTGTGTGTGTGTTGAGTGTGTGTTTGGTGTGTGTGTGTGTGTGTTCAGTGTGTGTTCAGTGTGTGTGTTCAGTGTGTGTGTTCAGTGTGTGTGTGTTCAGTGTGTGTTCAGTGTGTCTGTGTGTTCAGTGTGTGTTCAGTGCGTGTTTAGTGTGTGTGTGTGTTCAGTGTGTGTGTGTGTTCAGTGCGTGTTTAGTGTGTGTGTGTGTGTTCAGTGTGTGTGTGTGTGTGTGTGTGTGTGTGTGTGTGTTCAGTGTGTGTGTGTGTTCAGTGTGTGTTCAGTGTGTGTGTGTGTGTTGAGTGTGTGTGTTGAGTGTGTGTGTGTGTGTGTTTAGTGCGTGTTTAGTGTGTGTGTGTGGTCAGTGTGTGTTTAGTGTGTGTGTGTGTTCAGTGCGTGTGTGTGTGTGTTTAGTGTGTGTGTGTTCAGTGTGTGTGTGCAGTGTGTGTGTGTGTGTGTTCAGTGTGTGTGTGTGTTCAGTGTGTGTGTGTGTTCAGTGTGTGTTCAGTGCGTGTTTAGTGTGTGTGTGTGTTCAGTGTGTGTGTGTGTTGTGTGTGTGTTCAGTGTGTGTGTTCAGTGTGTGTGTGTGTGTGTTCAGTGTGTGTGTGTGTTCAGTGTGTGTGTGTGTTGAGTGTGTGTTGAGTGAGTGTTTAGTGTGTGTGTGTGTGTTCAGTGAGTGTTTAGTGTGTGTGTGTGTTCAGTGTGTGTGTGTGTGTTCAGTGCGTGTTTAGTGTGTGTGTGTGTTCAGTGTGTGTGTGTGTGTTCAGTGAGTGTTTAGTGTGTGTGTGTGTGTGTTCAGTGTGTGTGTGTGTGTGTGTGTGTTGTGTGTGTGTTCAGTGTGTGTGTGTGTGTGTTCAGTGTGTGTGTGTGTGTGTTCAGTGTGTGTTCAGTGTGTGTGTGTGTGTGTTCAGTGTGTGTGTGTGTTCAGTGTGTGTGTGTGTTCAGTGTGTGTTCAGTGCGTGTTTAGTGTGTGTGTGTGTGTGTGTGTGTGTTCAGTGTGTGTTCAGTGTGTGTGTTCAGTGTGTGTGTTCAGTGTGTGTTCAGTGTGTGTATGTTCAGTGTGTGTTTAGTGTGTGTGTGTGTTCAGTGCGTGTTTAGTGTGTGTGTGTGTTCAGTGAGTGTTTAGTGTGTGTGTGTTCAGTGTGTGTGTTCAGTGTGTGTGTGTGTGTGTTCAGTGTGTGTGTGTGTTCAGTGTGTGTGTGTGTTAAGTGTGTGTTCAGTGCGTGTTCAGTGTGTGTGTGTGTGTGTGTGTTCAGTGTGTGTGTGTGTGTGTGTGTGTGTGTGTGTGTGTTCAGTGTGTGTTCAGTGTGTGTGTGAGTGTGTGTGTTCAGTGTGTGTGTTGTGTTTTGTGTGTGTGTAGTGTGTGTGTGTGTTTAGTGCGTGTTTAGTGTGTGTGTGTGTTCAGTGAGTGTGTAGTGTGTGTGTGTGTGTGTGTGTGTGTGTGTTCAGTGCGTGTTTAGTGTGTGTGTGTGTGTTCAGTGTGTGTTCAGTGTGTGTGTGTGTGTGTGTGTGTGTGTTCAGTGTGTGTGTGTGTGTGTGTGTGTGTGTGTGTGTGTTCAGTGTGTGTTCTGTGTGTGTGTTCAGTGTGTGTGTTCAGTGTGTGTGTTCAGTGTGTGTGTTCAGTGTGTGTGTGTGTGTTCAGTGTGTGTTCAGTGTGTGTTCAGGGTGTGTGTGTGTGTGTGTGTTCAGTGTGTGTTCTGTGTGTGTGTGTTCAGTGTGTGTTCAGTGTGTCTGTGTGTTCAGTGTGTGTTCAGTGAGTGTTTAGTGTGTGTGTGTGTGTGTTCAGTGTGTGTGTGTGTGTGTGTGTGTTCAGTGTGTGTTCAGTGCGTGTGTGTGTGTGTTCATTGTGTGTGTGTGTGTGTTCAGTGTGTGTTCAGTGTGTGTGTGTGTTCAGTGTGTGTTCAGTGTGTGTGTGCAGTGTGTGTGTGTGTGTGTTCAGTGTGTGTGGGTGTTCAGTGTGTGTGTGTGTGCAGTGTGTGTTCAGTGCGTGTTCAGTGTGTATGTGTGTGTGTGTGTTCAGTGCGTGTTTAGGGTGTGTGTGTGTTCAGTGTGTGTTTAGTGTGTGTGTGTGTTCAGTGTGTGTGTGTGTGTGTGTTCAGTGTGTGTTCAGTGTGTGTGTGTGTTCAGTGTGTGTTCAGTGTGTGTGTTCAGTGTGAGTGTGTGTTCAGTGCGTGTTTAGTGTGTGTGTGTGTGTTCAGTGTGTGTGTGTGTGTTCAGTGAGTGTTTAGTGTGTGTGTGTGTTCAGTGTGTGTTCAGTGTGTGTGTGTGTGTTCAGTGTGTGTGTTCAGTGTGTGTGTGTGTGTGTTCAGTGTGTGTGTGGAGTGTGTGTTCAGTGTGTGTGTTTAGTGTGTGTGTGTGTGTTCAGTGTGTGTTCAGTGCGTGTTTAGTGTGTGTGTGTGTTCAGTGTGTGTGTGTGTTCAGTGTGTGTTCAGTGCGTGTTCAGTGTGTGTGTGTGTGTGTGTGTTCAGTGCGTGTTTAGTGTGTGTGTGTGTTCAGTGAGTGTTTAGTGTGTGTGTGTGTTCAGTGTGTGTTCAGTGTGTGTGTGTGTGTTCAGTGTGTGTGTGTGTGTGTGTGTGTTCAGTGTGTGTGTGTGTTCAGTGTGGGTTTAGTGTGTGTGTGTGTGTGTAGTGTGTGTGTGTGTGTTCAGTGTGTGTGTGTGTGTGTGTTCAGTGTGTGTTCAGTGTGTGTGTGTGTTCAGTGTGTGTTCAGTGTGTGTGTGTGTGTGTGTGTTCAGTGTGTGTGTGTGTGTTCAGTGTGTGTTCAGTGTGTGTGTGTGTGTTCAGTGTGTGTTTAGTGTGTGTTCAGTGCGTGTTTAGTGTGTGTGTGTGTGTGTTCAGTGCGTGTTTAGTGTGTGTGTGTGTTCAGTGAGTGTTTAGTGTGTGTGTGTGTTTAGTGTGTGTGTGTGTTCAGTGTGTGTGTGTGTGTTCAGTGCGTGTTTAGTGTGTGTGTGTGTTCAGTGTGTGTGTGTGTGTGTTCAGTGTGTGTGGGGTGTGTTCAGTGTGTGTGTGTGTGTTCAGTGTGTGTTCAGTGCGTGTTTAGTGTGTGTGTGTGTTCAGTGAGTGTTTAGTGTGTGTGTGTGTTCAGTGTGTGTTTAGTGTGTGTTCAGGGCGTGTTTAGGGTGTGTGTGTGTTCAGTGTGTGTGTAGTGTGTGTGTGTGTTCAGTGTGTGTTTAGTGTGTGTGTGTGTTCAGTGCGTGTTTAGTGTGTGTGTGTGTGTTCAGTGTGTGTGTGTGTGTGTGTGAGTGCTGTGTGTGTTCAGTGTGTGTGTTTAGTGTGTGTGTGTGTGTTCAGTGTGTGTTCAGTGCGTGTGTAGTGTGTGTGTGTGTTCAGTGTGTGTGTGTGTGTTCAGTGTGTGTGTGTGTTCAGTGTGTGTTCAGTGTGTGTGCTCAGTGTGTGTGTGTGTGTGTTCAGTGTGTGTGTTCAGTGTGTGTGTGTGTGTGTAGTGTGTGTGTGTTTTGTGTGTGTGTGTGTGTTCTGTGTGTGTGTGTGTGTTCAGTGTGTGTGTGTGTTCAGTGTGTGTTCAGTGCGTGTTCAGTGTGTGTGTGTGTGTGTGTGTTGTGTGTGTGTGTGTGTTGAGTGTGTGTGTGTGTGTGTTCAGTGTGTGTGTGTGTGTGTTCAGTGTGTGTGTGTGTGTTCAGTGTGTGTTCAGTGCGTGTGTGTGTGTTCAGTGTGTGTTTAGTGTGTGTTCAGTGCGTGTTTAGTGTGTGTGTGTGTGTGTGTTCAGTGCGTGTTTAGTGTGTGTGTGTGTGTTCAGTGTGTGTTCATTGTGTGTTCAGTGTGTGTTTAGTGTGTGTGTGTGTTCAGTGCGTGTTTAGTGTGTGTGTGTGTGTTCAGTGTGTGTGTGTGTGTGTGTTCAGTGTGTGTTCAGTGTGTGTTCAGTGCGTGTTTAGTGTGTGTGTGTGTTCAGTGCATGTTTAGTGTGTGTGTGTGTTCAGTGTGTGTTTAGTGTGTGTGTGTGTTCAGTGCGTGTTTAGTGTGTGTGTGTGTGTTCAGTGTGTGTGTGTGTGTGTGTGTTCTGTGTGTGTGTTGTGTGTGTGTGTGTGTGTAGTGTGTGTGTTCAGTGTGTGTGTTCAGTGTGTGTGTTCAGTGTGTGTGTGTGTGTGTTCAGTGTGTGTGTGTGTTCAGTGTGTGTGGGTGTTCAGTGTGTGTTCAGTGTGTGTTCAGTGCGTGTTTAGTGTGTGTGTGTGTTCAGTGTGTGTGTGTGTGTTCAGTGAGTGTTTAGTGTGTGTGTGTGTGTTCAGTGTGTGTGTGTGTGTGTGTTCAGTGTGTGTTCAGTGTGTGTGTGTGTTCAGTGTGTGTTCAGTGTGTGTGTGTGTTGAGTGTGTGTTCAGTGCGTGTTTAGTGTGTGTGTGTGTGTGTGTGTTGAGTGTGTGTGTGTGTTCAGTGTGTGTTCAGTGCGTGTTCAGTGTGTGTGTGTGTGTGTGTGTGTGTTCAGTGTGTGTGTGTGGTCAGTGTGTGTGTGTGTTCAGTGTGTGTTCAGTGCGTGTTCAGTGTGTGTGTGTGTGTGTGTGTTCAGTGTGTGTGTGTGGTGAGTGTGTGTTCAGTGTGTGTGTGTGTTCAGTGTGTGTTTAGTGTGTGTGTGTGTTCAGTGCGTGTTTAGTGTGTGTGTGTGTGTGTGTGTTCAGTGTGTGTGTTCAGTGTGTGTGTTCAGTGTGTGTGTTCAGTGTGTGTGTGTGTGTGTTCAGTGTGTGTTCAGTGCGTGTTCAGTGTGTGTGTTTAGTGTGTGTGTGTGTGTTCAGTGTGTGTTCAGTGCGTGTTTAGTGTGTGTGTGTGTTCAGTGTGTGTGTGTGTGTTCAGTGTGTGTTTAGTGTGTGTTCAGTGCGTGTTTAGTGTGTGTGTGTGTGTGTTCAGTGTGTGTGTAGAGTGTGTGTGTTGTGTGTGTGTGTGTGTTCAGTGTGTGTGTGTGTTCAGTGTGTGTGTGTGTTCAGTGTGTGTTCAGTGCGTGTTTAGTGTGTGTGTGTGTTCAGTGAGTGTTTAGTGTGTGTGTGTGTTCAGTGTGTGTTCAGTGCGTGTTCAGTGTGTGTGTGTGTTAGTGTGTGTGTGTGTTTAGTGCGTGTTTAGTGTGTGTGTGTGGTCAGTGTGTGTTTAGTGTGTGTGTGTGTTCAGTGCGTGTGTGTGTGTGTTCAGTGTGTGTGTGTGTGTTCAGTGAGTGTTTAGTGTGTGTGTGTGTGTTCAGTGAGTGTTTAGTGTGTGTGTGTGTTCAGTGTGTGTGTGTGTTCAGTGTGTGTTCAGTGCGTGTTCAGTGTGTATGTGTGTGTGTGTGTTCAGTGTGTGTGTGTGTTCAGTGTGTGTTCAGTGCGTGTTCAGTGTGTATGTGTGTGTGTGTGTTCCGTGTGTGTGTGTGTTCAGTGTGTGTGTGTGTTCAGTGTGTGTGTGTGTTCAGTGTGTGTTCAGTGCGTGTTTAGTGTGTGTGGGTGTTCAGTGAGTGTTTAGTGTGTGTGTGTGTGTGTTCAGTGTGTGTGTGTGTGTGTGTGTGTGTTCAGTGTGTGTTCAGTGTGTGTGTGTGTTCAGTGCGTGTTTAGTGTGTGTGTGTGTGTTCAGTGTGTGTGTGTGTGTGTGTGTGTTCAGTGTGTGTGTGTGTTCAGTGTGTGTTCGGTGTGTGTTCAGTGTGTGTGTGTGTGTGTTCAGTGTGTGTGTTCAGTGTGTGTGTTCAGTGTGTGTGTTCAGTGTGTGTGTGTGTGTGTTCAGTGTGTGTGTGTGTGCAGTGTGTGTGTGTGTTCAGTGTGTGTGTGTGTGTTCAGTGTGTGTTCAGTGCGTGTGTGTGTGTTCAGTGTGTGTTTAGTGTGTGTTCAGTGCGTGTTTAGTGTGTGTGTGTGTGTTCAGTGTGTGTGTGTGTGTGTGTTCTGTGTGTGTTCAGTGTGTGTGTGTGTTCAGTGTGTGTTCAGTGTGTGTGTTCAGTGTGTGTGTGTGTTCGGTGTGTGTGTGTGTTCAGTGCGTGTTTAGTGTGTGTGTGTGTGTTCAGTGTGTGTGTGTGTTCAGGGTGTGTGTTCAGTGTGTGTGTGTGTGTGTTCAGTGTGTGTGTGTGTTCAGTGTGTGTGGGGTTCAGTGTGTGTTCAGTGCGTGTTTAGTGTGTGTGTGTGTTCAGTGAGTGTTTAGTGCGTGTTTAGTGTGTGTGTGTGTTCAGTGCGTGTGTGTGTTCAGTGTGTGTGTGTGTTTTGTGTGTGTGTTTAGTGTGTGTTTAGTGTGTGTGTGTGTTCAGTGCGTGTTTAGTGTGTGTGTGTGTGTTCAGTGTGTGTGTGTGTGAGTTCAGTGTGTGTTCAGTGCGTGTTCAGTGTGTGTGTGTGTGTTGTGTGTGTGTGTTCAGTGTCAGTGTGTGTTCAGTGTGTGTTCAGTGCGTGTTTAGTGTGTGTGTGTGTTCAGTGCGTGTTTAGTGTGTGTGTGTGTTCAGTGAGTGTTTAGTGTGTGTGTGTTCAGTGTGTGTTCAGTGTGTGTTCAGTGCGTGTTTAGTGTGTGTGTGTGTGTGTGTGTGTGCGTGTTTAGTGTGTGTGTGTGTTCAGTGTGTGTTCAGTGCGTGTTCAGTGTGTGTGTGTGTGTGTGTGTTCAGTGTGTGTGTTCAGTGTGTGTGTTCAGTGTGTGTGTTCAGTGTGTGTGTGTGTGTGTTCAGTGTGTGTTCAGTGCGTGTTCAGTGTGTGTGTGTGTGTGTTCAGTGTGTGTGTTCAGTGTGTGTGTTGAGTGTGTGTGTTCAGTGTGTGTGTGTGTGTTCAGTGTGTGTGCAGTGCGTGTTCAGTGTGTGTGTGTGTGTGTGTGTTTTGTGTGTGTGCGTGTTCAGTGTGTGTGTGTGTTCAGTGTGTGTTCAGTGTGTGTGTGTGTTCAGTGTGTGTTTAGTGTGTGTGTGTGTTCAGTGCGTGTTTAGTGTGTGTGTGTGTGTGTTCAGTGTGTGTGTGTGTGTGTGTGTGTTCAGTGTGTGTTCAGTGCGTGTGTGTGTGTGTTCAGTGTGTGTGTGTGTTCAGTGTGTGTTTAGTGTGTGTGTGTGTTCAGTGCGTGTTTAGTGTGTGTGTGTGTGTTCAGTGTGTGTTCAGTGTGTGTGTGTTCAGTGTGTGTTCAGTGTGTGTGTGTGTGTTCAGTGTGTGTGTTCAGTGTGTGTGTGTGTGTGTTCAGTGTGTGTGTTCAGTGTGTGTTCAGTGTGTGTGTGTGTGTTCAGTGCGTGTTTAGTGTGTGTGTGTGTGTTCAGTGCGTGTGCAGTGTGTGTGTGTGTTCAGTGTGTGTTCAGTGTGTGTGTTCAGTGTGTGTGTGTGTGTGTTCAGTGTGTGTGTTCAGTGTGTGTGTGTGTGTGTGTGTGTTCAGTGTGTGTGTGTGTTCAGTGTGTGTGTGTGTTCAGTGTGTGTTCAGTGCGTGTTTAGTGTGTGTGTGTGTTCAGTGAGTGTTTAGTGTGTGTGTGTGTGTTCAGTGTGTGTGTGTGTGTGTGTGTGTTGAGTGTGTGTTCAGTGTGTGTGTGTGTTCAGTGTGTGTGTGTGTTCAGTGTGTGTTGAGTGCGTGTTCAGTGTGTGTGTGTGTTCAGTGAGTGTTTAGTGTGTGTGTGTGTGTTCAGTGTGTGTGTGTGTGTGTGTGTGTGTGTTCAGTGTGTGTTCAGTGTGTGTGTGTGTTTAGTGCGTGTTTAGTGTGTGTGTGTGGTCAGTGTGTGTTTAGTGTGTGTGTGTGTTCAGTGTGTGTGTGTGTTCAGTGTGTGTTCAGTGTGTGTGTTCAGTGTGTGTGTGTGTTCAGTGTGTGTGTGTGTTCAGTGTGTGTTCAGTGCGTGTTTAGTGTGTGTGTGTGTGTGTGTGTTCAGTGTGTGTGTGTGTGTGTGTTCAGTGTGTGTTCAGTGTGTGTGTGTGTTCAGTGTGTGTGTGTGTTCAGTGTGTGTGTGTGTGTTCAGTGTGTGTTTAGTGTGTGTTCAGTGCGTGTTTAGTGTGTGTGTGTGTTCAGTGCATGTTTAGTGTGTGTGTGTGTTCAGTGTGTGTTAGTGTGTGTGTGTGTTCAGTGTGTGTGCAGTGCGTGTTCAGTGTGTGTGTGTGTTCAGTGTGTGGGTGTGTGTTCAGTGTGTGTGTTCAGTGTGTGTGTGTGTGTGCAGTGTGTGTGTGCAGGTGTGTGTGTGTGTGTGTGTGTTCAGTGTGTGTTCAGTGTGTGTGTTCAGTGTGTGTGTTCAGTGGTGTGTGTTCAGTGTGTGTGTTCTGTGTGTGTGTGTGTGTGTGTTCAGTGTGTGTTCAGTGTGTGTGTGTTCAGTGTGTCTGTGTGTTCAGTGCGTGTTTAGTGTGTGTGTGTGTTCAGTGCGTGTTTAGTGTGTGTGTGTGTTCAGTGAGTGTTTTGTGTGTGTGTGTGTGTTCAGTGTGTGTGTGTGTGTGTGTGTGTGTGTGTTCAGTGCGTGTTTAGTGTGTGTGTGTGTTCAGTGTGTGTTTAGTGTGTGTTCAGTGCGTGTTTAGTGTGTGTGTGTGTGTGTTCAGTGCGTGTTTAGTGTGTGTGTGTGTTCAGTGAGTGTTTAGTGTGTGTGTGTGTTTAGGGTGTGTGTGTGTTCAGTGTGTGTTCAGTGTGTGTGAGTGTGTGTGTGTGTGTTCAGTGTGTGTGTGTGTTCAGTGTGTGTTCAGTGCGTGTTCAGTGTGTGTGTGTGTGTGTGTGTTCAGTGTGTGTGTGTGTGTTCGGTGTGTGTGTGTGTTGTGTGTGTGTTCAGTGCGTGTTTGGTGTGTGTGTGTGTTCAGTGAGTGTGTGTGTGTGTGTGTGTGTGTGTGTTCAGTGCGTGTTTAGTGTGTGTGTGTGTTCAGTGAGTGTTTAGTGTGTGGGTGTGTTTAGTGTGTGTGTGTGTGTTCAGTGGGTGTTTAGTGTGTGTGTGTGTGTTCAGTGTGTGTGTGTGTGTGTGTGTGTTCAGTGTGTGTGTGTGTGTTCAGTGTGTGTGTGTGTTCAGTGTGTGTTCAGTGCGTGTTCAGTGTGTGTGTGTGGGTGTGTGTTCAGTGTGTGTGTGTGTGTTCAGTGTGTGTTCAGTGTGTGTGTGTGTTCAGTGTGTGTTTTGTGTGTGTGTGTGTTCAGTGCGTGTTTTGTGTGTGTGTGTGTGTTCAGTGTGTGTGTGTGTGTGTGTGTGTGTGTGTGTGTGTGTTCAGTGTGTGTGTGTGTTCAGTGTGTGTTCAGTGTGTGTGTGCGGTGTGTGTGTTCAGTGTGTGTGTGTGTGTTCAGTGTGTGTTCTGTGTGTGTGTGTGTTCAGTGTGTGTTTAGTGTGTGTGTGTGTTCAGTGCGTGTGTTCAGTGTGTGTGTTCAGTGTGTGTGTGTGTGTGTGTGTGTGTTCAGTGTGTGTGTGTGTGTTCAGTGTGTGTTCAGTGCGTGTTTAGTGTGTGTGTGTGTTCAGTGTGTGTGTGTGTGTTCGGTGTGTGTTTAGTGTGTGTTCAGTGTGTGTGTGTGTGTGTGTGTGTGTTCAGTGTGTGTGTGTGTTCAGTGTGTGTTCAGTGCGTGTTTAGTGTGTGTGTGTGTGTTCAGTGTGTGTGTGTGTGTGTTCAGTGTGTGTGTGTGTGTTCAGTGTGTGTTCAGTGCGTGTTTAGTGTGTGTGTGTGTTCAGTGAGTGTTTAGTGTGTGTGTGTGTTCAGTGTGTGTTCAGTGTGTGTGTGTGTGTTCAGTGTGTGTGTTCAGTGTGTGTGTTCAGTGTGTGTGTGTGTGTGTGTGTGTGTTCAGTGTGTGTGTGTGTGTTCAGTGTGTCTGTGTGTTCAGTGCGTGTTTAGTGTGTGTGTGTGTTCAGTGTGTGTGTGTGTGTTCAGTGAGTGTTTAGTGTGTGTGTGTGTGTGTGTGTTCAGTGTGTGTTCAGTGCGTGTTTAGTGTGTGTGTGTGTTCAGTGAGTGTTTAGTGTGTGTGTGTGTTCAGTGCGTGTTTAGTGTGTGTGTGTGTTCAGTGTGTGTGTGTGTGTGTTTGGTGTGTGTGTGTGTGTGTTCAGTGTGTGTGTGTGTGTTCTGTGTGTGTGTGTGTGTGTGTGTGTGTGTGTGTGTGTGTTCAGTGTGTGTTCAGTGTGTGTGTTCAGTGTGTGTGTGTGTGTTCAGTGTGTGTTTGGTGTGTGTGTGTGTGTGTGTGTTCAGTGTGTGTGTGTGTGTTCAGTGTGTGTTCAGTGTGTGTTCAGTGTGTGTATGTTCAGTGTGTGTTTAGTGTGTGTGTGTGTTCAGTGAGTGTTTAGTGTGTGTGTGTGTTCAGTGTGTGTGTGTGTGTTCAGTGCGTGTTTAGTGTGTGTGTGTGTTCAGTGTGTGTGTGTGTTCAGTGTGTGTGTGTGTGTGTGTTCAGTGTGTGTTCAGTGTGTGTGTTCAGTGTGTGTGTGTGTGTGTGTTCAGTGTGTGTTCAGTGTGTGTGTGTTCAGTGCGTGTTTAGTGTGTGTGTGTGTGTTCAGTGTGTGTGTGTGTGTGTGTGTGTGTGTTCAGTGTGTGTTCAGTGCGTGTTTAGTGTGTGTGTGTGTTCAGTGTGTGTTCAGTGTGTGTTCAGTGCGTGTTTAGTGTGTGTGTGTGTTCAGTGTGTGTGTGTGTGTTCAGTGAGTGTTTAGTGTGTGTGTGTGTGTTCAGTGAGTGTTTAGTGTGTGTGTGTGTGTTCAGTGTGTGTGTGTGTGTGTGTGTGTGTGTGTGTTCAGTGTGTGTTCAGTGTGTGTGTACTGTGTGTGTTCAGTGTGTGTTCTGTGTGTGTGTGTTGTGTGTGTGTGTGTGTTCAGTGTGTGTTCAGTGTGTGTTGAGTGTGTGTGTGTGCAGTGTGTGCGTGTGTGTTCAGTGCGTGTTTAGTGTGTGTGTGTGTTCAGTGCGTGTTTAGTGTGTGTGTGTGTTCAGTGTGAGTGTGTGTGTTCAGTGAGTGTTTAGTGTGTGTGTGTGTTCAGTGTGTGTGTGTGTGTGTGTGTGTGTGTGTGTGTGTTTTGTGTGTGTGTGTGTGTGTTCAGTGTGTGTGTGTGTTCTGTGCGTGTGTGTGTGTGTGTTCTGTGTGTGTGTTCAGTGTGTGTGTGTGTGTGTTCAGTGTGTGTGTTCAGTGTGTGTGTTCAGTGTGTGTGTGTGTGTGTGTGTGTGTGTTCAGTGTGTGTGTGTGTGGTCAGTGTGTGTTTAGTGTGTGTGTGTGTTCTGTGTGTGTTTAGTGTGTGTGTGTGTTCAGTGTGTGTGTGTGTGTGTGTGTGTTCAGTGTGTGTGTGTGTGTGTTCAGTGTGTGTGTGTGTGTTCAGTGTGTGTTCAGTGCGTGTGTGTGTGTTCAGTGTGTGTTTAGTGTGTGTGTGTGTTCAGTGCGTGTTTAGTGTGTGTGTGTGTTCAGTGAGTGTTTAGTGTGTGTGTGTGTTCAGTGTGTGTGTGTGTTCAGTGTGTGTTCAGTGTGTGTGTTCGGTGTGTGTGTTCAGTGTGTGTGTGTGTGTGTTCAGTGTGTGTGTTTAGTGTGTGTGTGTGTGTTCAGTGTGTGTTCAGTGCGTGTTTAGTGTGTGTGTGTGTTCAGTGTGTGTGTGTGTGTTCAGTGTGTGTTCAGTGCGTGTTTAGTGTGTGTGTGTGTTCAGTGTGTGTGTGTGTGTTCAGTGTGTGTGTTCAGTGTGTGTGTGTGTGTGTTCAGTGTGTGTGTTCAGTGTGTGTTCAGTGTGTGTGTTCAGTGTGTGTGTGTGTTCAGTGTGTGTGTGTGTGTGTGTTCAGTGTGTGTTCAGTGTGTGTGTGTGTTCAGTGGGTGTTTAGTGTGTGTGTGTGTTCAGTGTGTGTTTTGTGTGTGTTCAGTGTGTGTTTAGTGTGTGTGTGTGTTCAGTGCATGTTTAGTGTGTGTGTGTGTGTTCAGTGTGTGTGTGTGTGTGTGTGTGTGTGTGTTCAGTGCGTGTTTAGTGTGTGTGTGTGTTCAGTGCGTGTTTAGTGTGTGTGTGTGTTCAGTGAGTGTTTAGTCTGTGTGTGTTCAGTGTGTGTTCAGTGCGTGTTCAGTGTGTGTGTGTGTTCAGTGTGTGTGTGTGTTCAGTGCGTGTTTATTGTGTGTGTGTGTGTTCAGTTTGTGTGTGTGTGTTCAGTGTGTGTGTGTGTTCAGTGTGTGTTCAGTGTGTGTGTGTGTGTTCAGTGTGTGTGTTCAGTGTGTGTGTGTGTGTTCAGTGTGTGTGTGTGTGTTCAGTGTGTGTTCAGTGCGTGTTTAGTGTGTGTGTGTGTTCAGTGTGTGTGTGTGTGTTCAGTGTGTGTTTAGTGTGTGTTCAGTGTGTGTGTGTGTGTTCAGTTTGTGTGTGTGTGTTCAGTGTGTGTTTAGTGTGTGTGTGTGTTCAGTGCGTGTTTAGTGTGTGTGTGTGTGTTCAGTGTGTGTGTGTGTGTGTGTGTGTGTGTGTTCAGTGTGTGTTCAGTGCGTGTTTAGTGTGTGTGTGTGTTCAGTGTGTGTGTGTGTTCAGTGAGTGTTTAGTGTGTGTGTGTGGTCAGTGTGTGTTTAGTGTGTGTGTGTGTTCAGTGCGTGTGTGTGTGTGTTCAGTGTGTTCAGTGCGTGTTTAGTGTGTGTGTGTGTTCAGTGTGTGTGTGTGTGTTCAGTGTGTGTTTAGTGTGTGTTCAGTGCGTGTTTAGTGTGTGTGTGTGTTCAGTGTGTGTTCAGTGTGTGTGTGGTGTGTGTGTGTTCAGTGTGTGTGCTCAGTGTGTGTGTGTGTGTGTTCAGTGTGTGTGTTCAGTGTGTGTGTGTGTGTTCAGTGTGTGTTCAGTGTGTGTGTGTGTGTGTGTGTTCAGTGTGTGTGTGTGTGTGTTCAGTGTGTGTTCAGTGCGTGTTTAGTGTGTGTGTGTGTGTTCAGTGTGTGTGTGTGTGTGTGTGTGTGTGTGTGTTCAGTGTGTGTTCAGTGTGTGTGTGTGTTCAGTGTGTGTGTGTGTTCAGTGTGTGTGTGTGTGTGTTTCAGTGTGTGTTCAGTGTGTGTGTGTGTTCAGTGCGTGTTTATTGTGTGGTGTGTGTTCAGTGTGTGTGTGTGTGTTCAGTGTGTGTGTGTGTGTTCAGTGCGTGTTTAGTGTGTGTGTGTGTGTGTTCAGTGCGTGTTTAGTGTGTGTGTGTGTTCAGTGTGTGTGTGTGTGTTCAGTGTGTGTTTAGTGTGTGTTCAGTGTGTGTTCAGTGCGTGTTTAGTGTGTGTGTGTGTTCAGTGAGTGTTTAGTGTGTGTGTGTGTTCAGTGTGTGTGTGTGTGTGTTCAGTGTGTGTTCAGTGCGTGTTTAGTGTGTGTGTGTGTTCAGTGTGTGTGTGTGTGTTCAGTGAGTGTTTAGTGTGTGTTGTGTGTTCAGTGAGTGTTTAGTGTGTGTGTGTGTTGAGTGTGTGTGTGTGTGTTCAGTGTGTGTTGTGTGTGTGTTCAGTGAGTGTTTAGTGTGTGTGTGTGTTCAGTGTGTGTTCAGTGCGTGTTCAGTGTGTGTGTGTGTTCAGTGTGTGTGTGTGTTCAGTGTGTGTTCAGTGTGTGTTCAGTGTGTGTATGTTCAGTGTGTGTTTAGTGTGTGTGTGTGTTCAGTGCGTGTTTATGTGTGTGTGTGTTCAGTGTGTGTGTGTGTGTTCAGTGTGTGTTTAGTGTGTGTTCAGTGCGTGTTTAGTGTGTGTGTGTGTTCAGTGTGTGTGTGTGTGTTCAGTGTGTGTTTAGTGTGTGTTCAGTGTGTGTGTGTGTGTTCAGTGTGTGTGTGTGTGTTCAGTGTGTGTGTGTGTTCAGTGTGTGTTCAGTGTGTGTGTGTGTGTTCAGTGTGTGTGTTCAGTGTGTGTGTTCAGTGTGTGTTCAGTGTGTGTTCAGTGTGTGTGTGTGTGTTCAGTGTGTGTGTGTGTGTTCAGTGCGTGTTTAGTGTGTGTGTGTGTGTGTTCAGTGCGTGTTTATTGTGTGTGTGTGTGTTCAGTTTGTGTGTGTGTGTTCAGTGTGTGTGTGTGTTCAGTGTGTGTTCAGTGTGTGTGTGCAGTGTGTGTGTTCAGTGTGTGTTCAGTGCGTGTTCAGTGTGTGTGTGTGTGTGTGTGTGTATGTTCAGTGTGTGTGTGTGTTCAGTGTGTGTGTGTGTGTTCAGTGTGTTCAGTGCGTGTTTAGTGTGTGTGTGTGTTCAGTGTGTGTGTGTGTGTTCAGTGTGTGTTTAGTGTGTGTTCAGTGCGTGTTTAGTGTGTGTGTGTGTTCAGTGCGTGTTTAGTGTGTGTGTGTGTTCAGTGAGTGTTTAGTGTGTGTGTGTGTTCAGTGTGTGTTCAGTGCGTGTTCAGTGTGTGTGTGTGTTCAGTGTGTGTGTGTGTTCAGTGTGTGTTCAGTGTGTGTATGTTCAGTGTGTGTGTGTTCAGTGCGTGTTTAGTGTGTGTGTGTGTGTTCAGTGTGTGTTCAGTGTGTGTGTGTTTCAGTGTGTGTTTAGTGTGTGTGTGTGTTCAGTGCGTGTTTAGTGTGTGTGTGTGTGTTCAGTTTCAGTGTGTGTGCTCAGTGTGTGTGTGTGTGTGTTCAGTGTGTGTGTTCAGTGTGTGTGTGTGTGTTCAGTGTGTGTTCAGTGTGTGTGTGTGTGTGTGTGTTCAGTGTGTGTTTAGTGTGTGTTCAGTGCGTGTTTAGTGTGTGTGTGTGTTCAGTGCGTGTTTAGTGTGTGTGTGTGTTCAGTGAGTGTTTAGTGTGTGTGTGTGGTCAGTGTGTGTTTAGTGTGTGTGTGTGTTCAGTGCGTGTGTGTGTGTGTTCAGTGAGTGTTTAGTGTGTGTGTGTTCAGTGTGTGTTCAGTGCGTGTTCAGTGTGTGTGTGTGTTCAGGGTGTGTGTGTGTTCAGTGTGTGTGTGTGTGTGTGTGTGTGTGTGTGTTCAGTGTGTGTTCAGTGTGTGTGTTCAGTGTGTGTGTTCAGTGTGTGTTCAGTGTGTGTGCTCAGTGTGTGTGTGTGTGTGTTCAGTGTGTGTGTTCAGTGTGTGTGTGTGTGTTCAGTGTGTGTTCAGTGTGTGTATGTTCAGTGTGTGTTTAGTGTGTGTGTGTGTTCAGTGCGTGTTTAGTGTGTGTGTGTTCAGTGTGTGTGTGTGTTCAGTGTGTGTTCTGTGTGTGTTCTGTGTGTGTGTGTTCAGTGTGTGTGTGTGTGTTCAGTGTGTGTTTAGTGTGTGTTCAGTGCGTGTGTGTGTGTTCAGTGTGTGTGTGTGTGTTCAGTGCGTGTTTAGTGTGTGTGTGTGTGTGTTCAGTGCGTGTTTATTGTGTGTGTGTGTGTTCAGTTTGTGTGTGTGTGTTCAGTGTGTGTGTGTGTTCAGTGTGTGTTGAGTGTGTGTGTGTGTGTTCAGTGTGTGTGTTCAGTGTGTGTGTGTGTGTGTTCAGTGTGTGTGTTCAGTGTGTGTGTTCAGTGTGTGTGTGTGTGTGTTCAGTGTGTGTGTGTGTTCAGTGCGTGTGTGTGTGTGTTCAGTGTGTGTGTTCAGTGTGTGTGTGTGTGTGTTCAGTGTGTGTTTAGTGTGTGTTCAGTGTGTGTGTGTGTGTTCAGTGTGTGTGTGTGTGTTCAGTGCGTGTTTAGTGTGTGTGTGTGTGTGTTCAGTGCGTGTGTGTGTGTGTTGAGTGTGTGTGTTCAGTGTGTGTGTTCAGTGTGTGTGTGTGTGTTCAGTGTGTGTTCAGTGCGTGTTTAGTGTGTGTGTGTGTTCAGTGTGTGTGTGTGTGTTCAGTGTGTGTTTAGTGTGTGTTCAGTGTGTGTTTAGTGTGTGTGTGTGTTCAGTGTGTGTGTGTGTGTTCAGTGTGTGTTTAGTGTGTGTTCAGTGCGTGTTTAGTGTGTGTGTGTGTTCAGTGAGTGTTTAGTGTGTGTGTGTGTTCAGTGTGTGTTCAGTGTGTGTGTTCAGTGTGTGTGTGTGTGTGTTCAGTGTGTGTGTTCAGTGTGTGTGTTCAGTGTGTGTGTGTGTGTGTTCTGTGCGTGTTTTGTGTGTGTGTGTGTTCAGTGAGTGTTTAGTGTGTGTGTGTGTTCAGTGTGTGTGTGTGTTCAGTGTGTTCAGTGCGTGTTTAGTGTGTGTGTGTGTTCAGTGTGTGTGTGTGTGTTCAGTGTGTGTTTAGTGTGTGTTCAGTGCGTGTTTAGTGTGTGTGTGTGTTCAGTGAGTGTTTAGTGTGTGTGTGTGTTCAGTGTGTGTTCAGTGTGTGTGTTCAGTGTGTGTGCAGTGCGTGTTCAGTGTGTGTGTGTGTGTGTGTGTGTATGTTCAGTGTGTGTGTGTGTTCAGTCTGTGTGTGTGTTCAGTGTGTGTTCAGTGCGTGTTTAGTGTGTGTGTGTGTTCAGTGTGTGTGTGTGTGTTCAGTGTGTGTTTAGTGTGTGTTCAGTGTGTGTGTGTGTGTTCAGTGTGTGTTCATTGTGTGTGTGTGTTCAGTGTGTGTTTAGTGTGTGTTCAGTGCGTGTTTAGTGTGTGTGTGTGTTCAGTGCGTGTTTAGTGTGTGTGTGTGTTCAGTGAGTGTTTAGTGTGTGTGTGTTCAGTGTGTGTGTGTGTGTGTTCAGTGTGTGTTCAGTGTGTGTGTTCAGTGTGTGTGTGTGTGTTCAGTGTGTGTGTGTGTGTTCAGTGTGTGTGTGTGTTCAGTGTGTGTTCAGTGTGTGTGTGTGTGTTCAGTGTGTGTGTTCAGTGTGTGTTCAGTGTGTGTGCTCAGTGTGTGTGTGTGTGTGTTCAGTGTGTGTGTTCAGTGTGTGTGTGTGTGTTCAGTGTGTGTTCAGTGTGTGTGTTCAGTGTGTGTGTGTGTGTTCAGTGTGTGTGTGTGTGTGTGTGTGTGTGTGTTCAGTGTGTGTTCAGTGTGTGTGTTCAGTGTGTGTGTTCAGTGTGTGTTCAGTGCGTGTTTAGTGTGTGTGTGTGTTCAGTGTGTGTGTGTGTGTTCAGTGTGTGTTCAGTGTGTGTTCAGTGTGTGTTTAGTGTGTGTGTGTGTTTAGTGCGTGTTTAGTGTGTGTGTGTGTTCAGTGTGTGTTCAGTGTGTGTGTTCAGTGTGTGTTCAGTGTGTGTTTAGTGTGTGTGTGTGTTCAGTGCGTGTTTAGTGTGTGTTGTGATCAAGGTGTTGTGTTGCTGCTTCTCAGGAACCTTCCAGCTGTGGGGTCACTCCATCCAGGTGGACTGGGCTGAGCCAGAGAAGGACGTGGACGAGGAGGTGATGCAGCGGGTTCGAGTCCTTTATGTACGTAACAACCAGGAGATATTTTCTGTCTTAAACATGTGAAATACTAGAAATGATTTGGTGTGACTAGAGAATCTTCTTTGTAAGCTGCTGCAGTCTGTTAGAGTCGAGTGCATGGTGTCGGTCTATAAACACCGAGGTCAGCTGTGGTCTTCTACAGCGTCACTCTGCTACCAGGGGCCGGGTCAATGTTTCTACTGAGGTCTCTGAAATATTCAGCAGCCTCTTTCAGATCAAAGATGAGAGAGAGTGAAGAAACTGTTCATCCTCCAGGGGATTAATTACTGTGGAGGCTTCCACACGGAGATGAGATGTGATCTCAGACCATCACACACTCATCTAAAATCATCCGTTTGTTTGTGTGAGAGGGAAACACCTTCACATTCCAGCTGCTTTTACTCTCACCATTAACAGAGTACTGATACGACCTCCAGCTGGACCTGGAGCTCAGACCTCATCATGGTCACATCATGAAATCCTTCAGCTGGAGGCCTTCATGTCCTTTTAAAACCCGGTTTCCCTTTTGGGCCTTTTGTCTATTTTCAGTTATCCTAGTTTATCTTGTTGAGTATCAGTGTGTATATAAACAAACATGGAACATTTTTAGAGATTTAAATGAAGAATTAACACTGGGAAATTAGACTTAATTGTAAAATATCACAGTTGTTAATGTGTGTTTAGGGATTTCTAAATCATGAACAATTTCTTTATAGTTTTTATGTCATATATTTGTTTAAGATGGTGTCAGTTCACGTCTATGAAACCAACATACAACTCACACGTGACGTCCTGTTAGAGGCTGGAAAGCTCCTGTCAGTCACATGTGGACGCTTCACCTTCCAAACGCTTCAAGATGTCCTGAAGGACGTTTAACAGCTTGTCCTTCATGAAGTCCTCTCACCTCTTCAGTAGAAGGAGTTTCTACTTCATCTGCCTGGAGTCAAACTGTCCAGAAATACAGCTGCTGTCTGTGAGAGTTACCTGAGTGTCCTGGACTCACCTCGTCACATAAAACCCCAGAGACCGTCTTCTTCTCTGGACTCACCTCGTCACATAAAACCCCAGAGACCGTCTTCTTCTCTGGACTCACCTCGTCACATAAAACCCCAGAGACCGTCTCCTTCTCTGGACTCACCTCGTCCTCTGGACTCATCTCGTCACATAAAACCCCAGAGACCGTCTTCTTCTCTGGACTCACCTCGTCACATAAAACCCCAGAGACCGTCTTCTTCTCTGGACTCACCTCGTCACATAAAACCCCAGAGAGCGTCTTCTTCTCTGGACTCACCTCGTCCTCTGGACTCACCTCGTCACATAAAACCCCAGAGACCGTCTTCTTCTCTGGACTCACCTCGTCACATGAAACCCCAGAGACCGTCTTCTTCTCTGGACTCACCTCGTCACATAAAACCCCAGAGACCGTCTTCTTCTCTGGACTCACCTCGTCCTCTGGACACACCTCGTCACATAAAACCCCAGAGACCGTCTTCTTCTCTGGACACACCTTGTCACATAAAACCCCAGAGACCGTCTTCTTCTCTGGACTCACCTCGTCCTCTGGACTCATCTCGTCACATAAAACCCCAGAGACCGTCTCCTTCTCTGGACTCACCTCGTCCTCTGGACTCATCTCGTCACATAAAACCCCAGAGACCGTCTCCTTCTCTGGACTCACCTCGTCCTCTGGACTCACCTCGTCACATGAAACCCCAGAGACCGTCTTCTTCTCTGGACTCACCTCGTCACATGAAACCCCAGAGACCGTCTTCTTCTCTGGACTCACCTCGTCACATGAAACCCCAGAGACCGTCTTCTTCTCTGGACTCACCTCGTCACATAAAACCCCAGAGACCGTCTTCTTCTCTGGACTCACCTCGTCACATGAAACCCCAGAGACCGTCTTCTTCTCTGGACACACCTCGTCACATAAAACCCTAGAGACCGTCTTCTTCTCTGGACTCACCTCGTCCTCTGGACTCATCTCGTCACATAAAACCCCAGAGACCGTCTCCTTCTCTGGACTCACCTCGTCCTCTGGACTCATCTCGTCACATAAAACCCCAGAGACCGTCTCCTTCTCTGGACTCACCTCGTCACATAAAACCCCAGAGACCGTCTTCTTCTCTGGACTCACCTCGTCACATGAACCCCAGAGACCGTCTTCTTCTCTGGACTCACCTCGTCCTCTGGACTCATCTCGTCACATAAAACCCCAGAGACCGTCTCCTTCTCTGGACTCACCTCGTCCTCTGGACTCATCTCGTCACATAAAACCCCAGAGACCGTCTCCTTCTCTGGACTCACCTCGTCCTCTGGACTCACCTCGTCACATAAAACCCCAGAGACCGTCTTCTTCTCTGGACTCACCTCGTCACATAAAACCCCTGAGACCGTCTCCTCTCTGGACTCACCTCGTCACATGAAACCCCAGAGACCGTCTTCTTCTCTGGACTCACCTCGTCACATAAAACCCCAGAGACCGTCTTCTTCTCTGGACTCACCTCGTCTCTGGACTCACCTCGTCACATGAAACCCCAGAGACCGTCTTCTTCTCTGGACTCACCTCGTCACATAAAACCCCAGAGACCGTCTTCTTCTCTGGACTCACCTCGTCACATAAAACCCTAGAGACCGTCTTCTTCTCTGGACTCACCTCGTCCTCTGGACTCATCTCGTCACATAAAACCCCAGAGACCGTCTTCTTCTCTGGACTCACCTCGTCACATAAAACCCCAGAGACCGTCTTCTTCTCTGGACACACCTCGTCACATGAAACCCCAGAGAGCGTCTTCTTCTCTGGACTCACCTCGTCACATAAAACCCCAGAGACCGTCTTCTTCTCTGGACTCACCTCGTCACATGAAACCCCAGAGACCGTCTTCTTCTCTGGACTCACCTCGTCACATGAAACCCCAGAGACCGTCTTCTTCTCTGGACTCACCTCGTCACATGAAACCCCAGAGACCGTCTTCTTCTCTGGACTCACCTCGTCACATAAAACCCTAGAGACCGTCTTCTTCTCTGGACTCACCTCGTCCTCTGGACTCATCTCGTCACATAAAACCCCAGAGACCGTCTTCTTCTCTGGACTCACCTCGTCACATGAAACCCCAGAGACCGTCTTCTTCTCTGGACTCACCTCGTCACATAAAACCCCAGAGACCGTCTTCTTCTCTGGACTCACCTCGTCCTCTGGACTCACCTCGTCACATGAAACCCCAGAGACCGTCTCCTTCTCTGGACTCACCTCGTCACATGAAACCCTAGAGACCGTCTTCTTCTCTGGACACACCTCGTCACATAAAACCCTAGAGACCGTCTTCTTCTCTGGACTCACCTCGTCCTCTGGACTCATCTCGTCACATAAAACCCCAGAGACCGTCTCCTTCTCTGGACTCACCTCGTCACATGAAACCCCAGAGACCGTCTTCTTCTCTGGACTCACCTCGTCACATGAAACCCCAGAGACCGTCTTCTTCTCTGGACTCACCTCGTCACATAAAACCCCAGAGACCGTCTTCTTCTCTGGACTCACCTCGTCACATAAAACCCCAGAGACCGTCTCCTTCTCTGGACTCACCTCGTCACATAAAACCCCAGAGACCATCTCCTTCTCTGGACTCACCTCGTCACACTTCAGATCTGTGAATCTGTGAATAAATGTTTACGTAAAGTTGCTTCCAGTTTTATTTGCTACTTTAATATGATGTATTTTGTTGAAATGGTATCATTAATAATGTAGCAGTAGGTAGACGAGGCTCTGAAAGCATGAAACTGTTGGGACCCTGATGATCAGGAGAGTCAGCTCTTATTTTTACAGAAGTACCTGACCTTTACAAAGGTCTGTTAGTCAGGTCATGTGACTTGTAAAGACCAGGAGAAGAAAACTCTGTTACCTGCATCATTACAGATGGTTCACCAGTCACAGCTCTGTTAAGAAATCGACACCTACCAGATGTTCTGCTGCATGTAATGGTGTGATGACAAAAGGAGCAGAAGAGATAAAGACTCTTCTACCTGATCCTATCAGCTCTATCAGCTCCCACTTTCTGAGACTTTATGACTAAAACGGTCCCATCTGGTTCTGTATGAAGTGTTTTTAGATGGGCTTTAAGTGGGACCCACTCATGTCTCAGAACAGTGGGAGTCCTCTCTGTCCTGCAGGGTGAAGGTATCTGCCTACAGTCAAATGAACACACACATATCCTGTCTAATCCTTCCAGATGGTGTTAGAGTGGAGAGTAAACAAACACAGAAAGAGCAGTCATCACAGGACTCACAGTTAAACCATGATGCCACACACTCATCACCTCTTAAACACAAACACATCCTGTAGTTTGTCCTTCCATGAAACCTGAACCTTTTCTTTTTCTTCAGGTACGTAACCTGATGTTGGACACCACAGAGGAAACTCTTCGTCATGAGTTCTCCCGCTTCAAACCCGGCTCTGTGGAGCGAGTCAAGAAGCTCACTGACTACGCCTTTATCCACTACCGCTGCCGTAGCGATGCCATCACCGCGCTGAACCTCATGAACCAAGCTCAGATTGACGGGGCCAATGTGGAGGTATCGCTTGCCAAACCGGTCGGGATCAAAGATGGAAGTGTAACTGGGAGGAGGTACAATGGCAGGGGGTACCTGGGGAACATGACCACAGGAGGAGCAGAAGAGATGGATGGTACATTTTTGCTGCAGAGGATGATGGGAGGAGCCACAGACAGACACTCCCCTCTCAGAGCCATGTCCCTGCCGGCTCACATGGGAGGGCCTGCTGGACGAGGTCAGGCTGGTTTTTATACTTGCATAAAAACTGAATTAGTTCATATAATGTAAACATCTTCTGTTCTTTTCTACATNNNNGTTTGGAGAGTTTCCACAAGGTCTAGGACACATTAGCATTTTCTTCCTGCTTTTATCACAGAATGTCTCATATAAAAGCATTTCTAAAATGAATGAGAACTAATGCATTCGGGGAGTTAAGAGTTTTAAAGTGGTGTGAGAGATGTTCATTCCTGTGGCTTCCGAACAGTTCTACCTTTATGTTTGGGACAGCCAGAAATTCTCTGACCTAGTTACCATGAGTCACCATCATGACGCCACGGATGGCTGCCTCAGTGTGTTGGAGCGCACTGTTTGACTTGATCTTTGCTTCGTTAGTGTTTTCCAGCACCAGATCATTCACCTGGAATGAACTCCTACATATCAGAGACTCCTGGGACTTTGGTTCCTACATTTCTCTCTCAAAGAATGGTATTAACAGATAGATTCATCAAAAGTGAGCACAAGGAGCAGCTTCAACTCTGAGTTCAGAGGGTGGCTGAAATCAGCTGGAATCAACTACAATCTGCTGGAATCAGCTACAGTCAGCTGGAATCAGCTACAATCTGCTGGAATCAGCTACAATCTGCTGAAATCAGCTACAATCTGCTGGAATCAGCTACAATCAGCTGGAATCAGCTACAATCTGCTGGAATCAGCTACAATCTGCTGGAATCAGCTACAATCAGCTGGAATCAGCTACAATCTGTTGGAATCAGCTACAAGCTATGTAAGTCGCTTTGGATAAAAGCGTCTGCTAAATGACAGTAGTAGTAGTAGTAGTAGTAGTACAATCAACTGGAATCAGCTACAATCTGCTGGAATCAGCTACAATCAACTGGAATCAGCTACAATCTGCTGGAATCAGTTACAATCAACTGGAATCAGCTACAATCTGCTGGAATCAGCTACAATCTGCTGGTATCAGCTACAATCTGCTGGAATCAGCTACAATCTGCTGGAATCAGCTACAATCAACTGGAATCAGCTACAATCTGCTGGAATCAGCTAAAATCTGCTGGAATCAGCTAGAATCAACTGGAATCAGCTACAATCTGCTGGAATCAGCTAAAATCTGCTGGAATCAGCTAGAATCAACTGGAATCAGCTACAATCTGCTGGAATCAGCTACAATCTGCTGAAATCAGCTAAAATCTGCTGGAATCAGCTACAATCAGCTGGAATCAGCTACAATCTGCTACAATCACCTATAATCAGCTGGGATCAGCTGGGCCTTTTTCAGAGTATTCCGATCTACAAGTGTACAATTTGTAATTTTGCAGACAAAAAACAATTTGCTTGAAAAAACTTCCATTAGAGTGACGATATTTGGCTTTTTTGTCTTGCCGTACAGTAAGAGACGAAAGTTGGCCGGCTCGCTTGCATTTCTGGAGATGCGGCGCACGCACTTCGTTGCCTGCCTCCAGCTACTGGTGGGAAAGAACAGAGACTTCTCCACATCCGTTCTGTGCTTCACTGAGATGTGGCTATTTGGATCTACACCGGACGCTGTACTGCAGCTGGCAGGCTTCCAACTGCTCAGAGCGGACCACTATGCGGAGCTCCATGACAAGATGAAAGGTGGAGGAATCTGTTTTTATATCAACATTACCTGGTGCAATGACATGACAGCGATCCAGCAGCACTGCTCTCCCTGTCTAGAAACTTCCTTTGTTAACTGCAAACCATTTTATTCCCACGTAAGTTCTCTTTATTCATTCTGGTCGGTGTTTACATCCCACCACAGACCATTGGGCACAAGGCGCAGCACACTCCCCAACCAGATACGGTGTGTGGAGCGGACAGTCCTGAACTCCTAGAGACTTTAGCAACAGCTATCAGCCCATGATTCTGCCTCTGTATGAAAAGGGCTCAGACTTATAACCAATTACAAGCCTGCTTCAAAACATCCACTATCATCCCTGTCCCCAAAAAGCCAAGGATCACATGTCCTGTACACCTCCAGGACCTGTGCACCTCCAGGACCTGTGCACCTCCAGGGCCCGTATACCTCCAGGACCTGTAAACTTCCAGGGCCCGTACACTTCCAGGACCTGTACACTTCCAGGGCCCGTACACTTCCAGGGCCCGTACACTTCCAGGGCCCGTAAACTTCCAGGGCCCGTAAACTTCCAGGGCCCGTACACCTCCAGGACCCGTACACTTCCAGGGCCCGTACACCTCCAGGACCCGTACACTTCCAGGACCTGTACACTTCCAGGGCCCGTACACCTCCAGGACCCGTACACTTCCAGGACCTGTACACTTCCAGGACCTGTACACTTCCAGGACCTGTACACTTCCAGGACCTGTACACTTCCAGGACCTGTACACTTCCAGGACTTTGAAGCCTGCAAGACAGATCCACGTGTAGCCCCACCTCTTGTCAAGTCAGGGAAATACATACATCTGGAATCGCTCCATTTGAAACCGTCTATTTTGGTCCAAAAATTATTGGACCAATCATGTGTTAGCATTGTTCTATGGGGCGGGTGTTCAGGTATGATTGACAGCAAGTGCCCAGGCAGGTAAAGTAAAACAAACATGGCTGCTGGTGGATGTACATAAAAGCAGCTATTGAATCTGTTTTAGGACTAGAGACGATTTCTTGGTTGTAAAATGATCAAAGGTAAAAACTTTGTGTATTTCTTGATGGTAAAGATGTGTTTTGCTTTTCTTAGTGGTAACAACGTGTGTGTTTTACTACTGAATGGATTTACAAGAACTTGATTTACTGTGATTGGCTAAAGACAAATCATCAAAGGCAGATACTTGCTGGCTCGTCCTCCAATCAGATTAAAATATTATATCAGATGTCCCTCCCTTTTTATAAACGGTTTGTAAATGGAGCAGTTCCAGATGTATGTGTGTCCCCAAATCAACAAGAGAAGGGGACACACATACATCTGGCAGAGCCAGGTTAACGCCCTGGACATAAAACCCTTCAGACTCTCCCTTCTGGAAGAAGACTTTGGTCCATCAGGACCAGGACCTCCTGCTACAGGAACAGGTTCTTCCTCTCTTCTACTGACGTGTTGAATAAGGTCCAGTAGAACATGTTATATGTAAACAATCACAAGCCCCACCCCCCCACTGTCTCAGTGACTCACTTGCATTTTAGAGTTTATTAAGAGACACACAGACATTTGGATTATTGCACCAACATGTTGGACATGTAATTTCTGGTTCTTATGTTTGTTATTCTGACTTTGATTTATTCTCTGCAGCTTCACTCAAGATAAATTCCTCATAGTCCAAATAAAACTTGGCAATAAAACGTATTCTGACCTGATAATGAATCAGGAGGCTTGTTCAGATCCTGACCACACAGTCAGGACCAGCTCTCACGGGACCTGGTTCGTGCTCTGGGTTCTTCCTTTTATATTAGAAAACCTCTCCATTCTCCACTTCAGGCTTTTGAAGGAGCCCGAGTCCCACCTTATGTTTTTAAGGTATCTGTAGAGCAGCTTGTATCTGCTGGCCTGCCACCATCTCCATTACAACCATATTCATCTGAAATGAGTCCAGTTAGGACCCAAACTTCAGCTCCCTGAGGACCATCTGTGTAAAGGAGAAAAGTCTTAAAGTCGACTCTCTTAGAAACGAGAAGTGAGATACAAGTCATGAACAGGGAGGGACATGAAAGATGGAATGAAGATGAGTGGACAGGACAGAATCATATTACTGCTGTTTGTGATGTTGGACCTGTACCCTGGATGGAAGGAGGCAGCAGTGCCGCATGTCTCTGCTCTCAGTGAGAGGATGAAGGTGAAATTCTTTGCTGATTAAAGCTGAATGGTTGATACCTGTGGAGTTTTACTGGGATCAGGAAGATTGTTACAGTGTGTGTTATCAACAGGAACCATCTGAGTCTGCTGGGTCTGTCCACCTGTGAGCTCAGTCACCCAAACAGCTGCTTCAGTTTCAGTCTCTGTCATTACCCACAGTGTCAGCTGAGACAGTAAAGTCACATCTGGAACAAAATAATGTCTTCTTACTGGAGAATAGTTACACCATCTGTCTGCTCTGCTCATGTGTTAACATAACACAGAGTTTCTTCTTCTCAGTTTAGATGTAGATGGAGCAGGATGAGGTGATAGAAGGATGGTTAGAAAACACGTGTGATCTCAGGAGGAATCAGAGATATGAGTGGTGATGAGGGAGAAGTGGACGGATCAGAAGAAGGACAAGTGGCTCCCTGATGGAGACAGAAGCTCCTTCTGTCTATTAGCTGAGTGAAACTGAAGTGGTGTTGTTGATTACCACAGTAATGATGGTAATTAACAGGAAATCATCATCCTCACTGCCACACAGGGGGAAGGTGTGTCAGCGTGAGCACATCACACAGTCTGTTTGTTTGTGTGGCAGACGTCCAGGTTTCTGTCCACTGAACAGACTAAGCTGAAGAGCCTCTCACAGACTGAATGATGAGACATAGAAACACCTCCATGAGCTGTTTGAAGCGTTGGAGCTTTCACTGATGTGGTGAAAGATCCTGCAGCTCACCCAGGGGGTTTCTGATCAGACTGTTAAATCAAGTTTAATAATACCTGACTGACACTGGAATTTACAGAGCCAAAGCTTAAACAGTGTATTTAACCCTGAGCTGAACTTGTTTACATTATTTAATGAGGAGCATGACTGACTTGTGCTGCTGATCTTACAAGGCTGCTGCCAGAGAAAGGCTTTTCTATTGATTATCAATAGGTGCTGTTGGGTGGCTGCTAGTGCAGCCTGCACAGACCTCCTAATACTACAGCCTCTCTTCTGCAGCATCCAGATGCTAACATCTGCTGAGATTTGCACCAGATCAGAAACAATCCTGACAGCAAGATGAGCAAGACCTTCTCTAAAGGAACCCTGGATTGGGGGGTTTCAGACAAGAACTTTGGTCTTTAATCAATGAAACAGAGGACCGTTAAAGGGGACACTTAACTTATTTAATTTCATTGTAAACAGCTTCACAAATCCGTGCAAAGACCCTGAAACTGAAACAGCTAATCAGTAATGAAACAACAGTGTACAAATCTTTGCTTGATGCAGTGTAACACCTGGACATCAGCTGAACTCTGATCAGTGTTTCAGTTCCATGACAGGAAATAAAGTCAGAGGAGGAGATTTGATTGACAGCCTCGTCCTTTCTTTGACTGTCAGAGAAACTGCTGCAAAGTGTTTCTCAAGCGCATTTAATAACTTGAAAATAAATTAGAAAAATAAATGAAACCACAGTTTAAAGAGCAGCGTACATTTACGTGAAATCACATAGATCTTTAATAAAACACCTAATCACACCTCATGGCTGTGAATTCTATCTCAATGTTGAATTTAAGGTGTCTGTTGGTGGTTTTTAACAATCAGCTGTTCCACGTGAAAACCTGAGACAGAAGTCTGTGACCACTGTCACATCCGTGTTTATCACGTACATGGACTCATACAGAACCAACTATTGTCATTACACTGACATTACACTGTCCTGGCTCTGGATCTCTATAAGTAGATTTTTAAGAACAGAACCCGACGAGACTCTGAAGCACATGTTCAGGAGATGTTTGAACACTGAGTCATGTGTTCGTCTGGTTTCTGTGGAGGTGATCTCTTATAATGTTCATACTTTTATATCTGGATTTTTTTAAAAGACAACTGATGGTGTTTTAAGTGTAAGAACAGTCTTATATGTGTCAGGAACAAACTTCAGCAGGTGTGTCTGTATTCTCAAAGCTGATCTTGTGTTTGTGTGATCACCATTAGAAGAGCAGGACCAGTGCAGGTTCCCCCTGCTGCCCTGCACACCCCTCACCCCAACCAGCCTGCTCGCCCTGAAACAGAGTCAGATCCGATCAGCTGTCAGTCTGCTGGAGTACTACTGCTGTAAGAACTACTGGTCTCCACCTGAATACCACCTGTACTCCTCACCTGGACAGGACGGGAAACTGCTGCTCATCTACAAGGTCTTTATATGCATATGCACACAACAAAACGCTGTTACACACAATAACACGCTGTTACACACAATAACACGCTGTTACACACAACACGCTGTTACACACAACACAACAACACGCTGTTACACACAACAACACGCTGTTACACACAACAACACGCTGTTACACACAACACAACAACACGCTGTTACACACAACAACACGCTGTTACACACAACACGCTGTTACACACAACAACACGCTGTTACACACAACAACACGCTGTTACACACAACACAACAACACGCTGTTACACACAATAACACGCTGTTACACACAACACGCTGTTACACACAACACGCTGTTACACACAACAACACGCTGTTACACCCAATAACACGCTGTTACACACAATAACCCGCTGTTACCACAACAACACGCTGTTACACACAATAACACGCTGTTACACACAACAACACGCTGTTACACACAACACGCTGTTACACACAACAACACGCTGTTACACACAACACAACAACACGCTGTTACACACAATAACACGCTGTTACACACAACAACACGCTGTTACACACAACACGCTGTTACACACAACACGCTGTTACACACAACAACACGCTGTTACACACAACACAACAACACGCTGTTACACACAATAACACGCTGTTACACACAATAACACGCTGTTACACACAACAACACGCTGTTACACACAACACGCTGTTACACACAATAACATGCTGTTACACACAATAACACGCTGTTACACACAATAACACGCTGTTACACACAACAACACGCTGTTACACACAACACAACAACACGCTGTTACACACAATAACACGCTGTTACACACAACAACACGCTGTTACACACAACACGCTGTTACACACAACAACACGCTGTTACACACAACAACACGCTGTTACACACAACACAACAACACGCTGTTACACACAATAACACGCTGTTACACACAACAACACGCTGTTACACACAATAACACGCTGTTACACACAATAACACGCTGTTACACACAACACAACAACACGCTGTTACACACAATAACACGCTGTTACACACAACAACACGCTGTTACACACAATAACACGCTCTTACACACAACACAACACACTGTTACACAGAACAACACGCTGTTACACACAATAACATGCTGTTACACACAATAACACGCTGTTACACAGAACAACACACTGTTACACAGAACAACACGCTGTTACACACAATAACACGCTGTTACACACAATAACACGCTGTTACACACAACAACACGCTGTTACACACAACAACACGCTGTTACACACAACAACACGCTGTTACACACAATAACACGCTGTTACACACAACACCACGTTACACACAACAACACGCTGTTACACACAACAACACGCTGTTACACACAACACAACAACACGCTGTTACACACAATAACACGCTGTTACACACAATAACACGCTGTTACACACAACAACACGCTGTTACACACAACAACACGCTGTTACACACAACACGCTGTTACACACAACAACACGCTGTTACACACAACAACACGCTGTTACACACAACACAACAACACGCTGTTACACACAATAACACGCTGTTACACACAATAACACGCTGTTACACACAACAACACGCTGTTACACACAACACGCTGTTACACACAATAACATGCTGTTACACACAATAACAAGCTGTTACACACAATAACACGCTGTTACACACAACACGCTGTTACACACAACAACACGCTGTTACACACAACAACACGCTGTTACACACAACAACACGCTGTTACACACAACAACACGCTGTTACACACAACACGCTGTTACACACAATAACACGCTGTTACACACAATAACACGCTGTTACACACAACAACACGCTGTTACACACAACAACACGCTGTTACACACAACAACACGCTGTTACACACAATAACACACTGTTACACACAATAACACGCTGTTACACACAACACGCTGTTACACACAATAACACGCTGTTACACACAACACAACAACACGCTGTTACACACAATAACACGCTGTTACACACAACACAACAACACGCTGTTACACACAATAACACGCTGTTACACACAATAACACGCTGTTACACACAACAACACGCTGTTACACACAACAACACGCTGTTACACACAATAACACGCTGTTACACACAACAACACGCTGTTACACACAATAACACGCTGTTACACACAACACAACAACACGCTGTTACACACAATAACACGCTGTTACACACAATAACACGCTGTTACACACAACACGCTGTTACACACAATAACACGCTGTTACACACAACAACACGCTGTTACACACAACAACACGCTGTTACACACAACACAACAACACGCTGTTACACACAATAACACGCTGTTACACACAATAACACGCTCTTACACACAACACAACAACACACTGTTACACAGAACAACACGCTGTTACACAGAACACAATAACACGCTGTTACACACAACACAACAACACACTGTTACACAGAACAACACGCTGTTACACAGAACAACACGCTGTTACACAGAACAACACGCTGTTACACACAACACAATAACACGCTGTTACACAGAACAACACGCTGTTACACAGAACAACACGCTGTTACACAGAACAACACGCTGTTACACACAACAACACGCTGTTACACAGAACAACACGCTGTTACACACAACACAATAACACGCTGTTACACACAACACAACAACACACTGTTACACAGAACAACACGCTGTTACACAGAACAACACGCTGTTACACAGAACAACACGCTGTTACACACAACAACACGCTGTTACACAGAACAACACGCTGTTACACAGAACAACACGCTGTTACACACAACACAATAACACGCTGTTACACACAACACAACAACACACTGTTACACAGAACAACACGCTGTTACACAGAACAACACGCTGTTACACACAACAACACGCTGTTACACAGAACAACACGCTGTTACACACAATAACACGCTGTTACACAGAACAACACACTGTTACACAGAACAACACGCTGTTACACACAACACAACAACACACTGTTACACAGAACAACACGCTGTTACACAGAACAACACGCTGTTACACAGAACAACACGCTGTTACACACAATAACACGCTGTTACACACAACACGCTGTTACACACAATAACACGCTGTTACACACAACAACCCGCTGTTACACACAACACGCTGTTACACACAATAACATGCTGTTACACACAATAACACGCTGTTACACACAATAACACGCTCTTACACACAACACAACACACTGTTACACAGAACAACACGCTGTTACACAGAACAACACGCTGTTACACACAACACAATAACACGCTGTTACACACAACACAACAACACACTGTTACACAGAACAACACGCTGTTACACAGAACAACACGCTGTTACACAGAACAACACGCTGTTACACAGAACAACAAGCTGTTACACACAACAACACGCTGTTACACACAACAACACGCTGTTACACACAACACGCTGTTACACACAATAACACGCTGTTACACACCACAACACGCTGTTACACACAACAACACGCTGTTACACACAACACAACAACACGCTGTTACACAGAACAACACGCTGTTACACAGAACAACACGCTATTACACAGAACAACACGCTGTTACACACAATAACACGCTATTACACAGAACAACATGCTGTTACACACAACAACACGCTGTTACACAGAACAACACGCTGTTACACACAATAACACGCTGTTACACACAATAACACGCTGTTACACACAACACAACAACACGCTGTTACACACAATAACACGCTGTTACACACAACAACACGCTGTTACACACAACAACACGCTGTTACACACAATAACACGCTGTTACACACAACAACACGCTGTTACACACAACACAACAACACGCTGTTACACACAACACAACAACACACTGTTACACAGAACAACACGCTGTTACACAGAACAACACGCTGTTACACACAACACAACAACACGCTGTTACACACAATAACACGCTGTTACACACAATAACACGCTGTTACACACAACAACACGCTGTTACACACAATAACACGCTCTTACACACAACACAACACACTGTTACACAGAACAACACGCTGTTACACAGAACAACACGCTGTTACACACAACACAACAACACGCTGTTACACACAATAACACGCTGTTACACACAATAACACGCTGTTACACACAACAACACGCTGTTACACACAACACAACAACACGCTGTTACACACAATAACACGCTGTTACACACAACAACACGCTGTTACACAGAACAACACGCTGTTACACACAACAACACGCTGTTACACACAACAACACGCTATTACACAGAACAACACGCTGTTACACACAACAACACGCTGTTACACACAATAACACGCTGTTACACACAATAACACGCTGTTACACACAACACGCTGTTACACACAATAACACGCTGTTACACACAACAACACGCTGTTACACACAACACGCTGTTACACACAATAACACGCTGTTACACACAACAACACGCTGTTACACACAACACAACAACACGCTGTTACACACAACAACACGCTGTTACACAGAACAACACGCTGTTACACAGAACAACACGCTGTTACACACAACACAACAACACGCTGTTACACAGAACAACACGCTGTTACACAGAACAACACGCTGTTACACACAACACACTGTTACACACAACAACACGCTGTTACACACAACAACACGCTGTTACACAGAACAACAAGCTGTTACACAGAACAACACGCTGTTACACACAACAACACGCTGTTACACACAATAACATGCTGTTACACACAATAACACGCTGTTACACACAACACAACAACACGCTGTTACACACAATAACACGCTGTTACACACAACAACACGCTGTTACACACAACAACACGCTGTTACACACAACAACACGCTGTTACACACAACAACACGCTGTTACACACAACACGCTGTTACACACAACAACACGCTGTTACACACAATAACACGCTGTTACACACAACAACACGCTGTTACACACAATAACACGCTGTTACACACAACACAACAACACGCTGTTACACAGAACAACACGCTGTTACACAGAACAACACGCTGTTACACACAACACAATAACACGCTGTTACACACAACACAACAACACACTGTTACACAGAACAACACGCTGTTACACACAACAACACGCTATTACACAGAACAACACGCTATTACACAGAACAACACGCTGTTACACAGAACAACACGCTGTTACACACAACAACACGCTGTTACACAGAACAACACGCTGTTACACACAACAACACGCTGTTACACACAACAACACGCTGTTACACAGAACAATACGCTGTTACACACAACAACACCCTCTTACACACAACAACACGCTGTTACACACAACAACACGCTGTTACACACAGGAAACAGTGTTACACAGAGGAAACACACTGTTACACACAGGAAACACACTGTTACCAGCAGGAAACACGGTGTTACACAGAGGAAACACACTGTTACACAGAGGAAACACACTGTTACACACAGGAAACACACTGTTACACAGAGGAAACACAGTGTTACACAGAGGAAACACACTGTTACACACAGGAAACACACTGTTACACACAGGAAACACACTGTTACATGCAGGAAACACAGTGTTACACAGAGGAAACACACTGTTACACACAGGAAACACACTGTTACACACAGGAAACACACTGTTACACAGAGGAAACACAGTGTTACACACAGGAAATACACTGTTACACACAGGAAACACACTGTTACATGCAGGAAACACAGTGTTACACAGAGGAAACACACTGTTACACACAGGAAACACAATGTTACACACAGGAAACACACTGTTACACAGAGGAAACACAGTGTTACACACAGGAAATACACTGTTACACACAGGAAACACACTGTTACACACAGGAAACACACTGTTACACAGAGGAAACACAGTGTTACACACAGGAAACACACTGTTACACACAGGAAACACACTGTTACACACAGGAAACACACTGTTACACACAGGAAACACACTGTTACACAGAGGAAACACAGTGTTACACACAGGAAATACACTGTTACACACAGGAAACACACTGTTACACGCAGGAAACACAGTGTTACACAGAGGAAATACACTGTTACACACAGGAAATACACTGTTACACACAGGAAATACACTGTTACACACAGGAAATACAGTGTTACACACAGGAAACACACTGTTACACACAGGAAATACACTGTTACACACAGGAAACACAGTGTCACACACAGGAAACACAGTGTTACACACAGGAAACACACTGTTACACACAGGAAATACACTGTTACACACAGGAAATACACTGTTACACACAGGAAACACAGTGTTACACACAGGAAACACACTGTTACACACATGGTGGTGTTACCTGTTCACCCTCCCCTTCCATATTCATGCTGTCTTATGCATCTCTGCCAGATGCGCGAGAGACCATGCAGCTGTGATTCCAGGTATATAATTCCACTCACAGGTGCATTTATTAATGAAGGAGTGCACATAGCTCTGATCATGAGTGTTCATTCTAATGCTTAAATTAAACCAGGGGACAAGCAGAGCAAGCTCCTGGTGTAGGTGGTTGCCTAGGGCACCACATGCTCGAGGGGGCGCCACTACAAGCCCAAAGAAAAAAAATTCTAATTTTAAATTAACCGGATCCTGAATGTGTCCTACAGCACATGCTCTGTGGAGAGGTAAGAACATGAATTAGAGCTGGACAGGTTGCAAATAGTGTTGACAGGTGTAAACAACACAATATTTTCATCATGAAAAAACCCTCCAAACTCTCTGGGCTTTCAGAAACAGAGAAAAGAGAAGGAGAAAAAAGAATCCTAATGTAAATTTATATGGTATATGTTAACATTAAATTAGTTTGGAAATGAGTAAAAGTGGGTGGTAAAGAATAAACCGTGATCTGAAAGAGAAATGCTGTGAAAACCTTCTCAGTGTTTCATTAAAAATAAGATTTGAATGCAGGTTCACGCCACTGATCCAATCAGGTCATCAGAGAGTCACCTGTCTGACACTGAACGCTCCCAAAATAACATCGACAACACAGCGTTTCAGAGCAGGAGGCCTGAAGCCATGATGTTAATCACTGTGTGTGTATGTGTCTGTGTGCGCACGTGTGTGTGTGTAGGTGTTGCTGCCTTCTACGCAAAATACGTACATCCCTGACATGCTGTGTGTGTCACTGGAGGACGCCAAGGAGCTGGCTGCTCAGAACACACTGTGGAACCTCGGTATGCTTCCCCACACACACACACTCACACACACAAGTGTGTTTTGGTATCCTTATGGGGACCGTCCATTGACTTCCATTGATTTTAGTAACTAGATTTATACCTAACCCAAACCCTTTTACTAACCTTAACCATTACTGATCTATAACTAACCCTAAGACTAACTAAAACTCTATTCACACCATACCTATAAACCTAACCCCTAACCCTAAAAAGGGGAGTCCCCCTCATGGGGACCAGGCTTCGGTCCCCACAAGAACCCTCGGACCCCAGAAAGATAGTAAAAGTCAGGAAATGGGTCCCCAGGAGGTCAGAAATACAAACCCACACACACACACACACACACACACACACACACACACACACAGCATGAGTCAGCAGCATCAATCTTTTTAGCATGCTGTTAAACTCTGGTGTGTAAATCTGTCTGGTTGTTGGCTGAGATGTTGTTTAATAAGCAGAGCATAAAAAATCTAAAACACAGCACAAATAAAGAAAAGCTCACACACTTTATTCATTAATCAACTGTTTCAATCCCCCTTTGTTCTTTAATGGCTCCAAAATTTAAAAACAAGAAAACCAACCAGAGAATCCACCTTCTACTGTGTAAACAAGCTCCACACCAGGTAACGAATGATTCACACAGAATCCACTGAACACAAATATAGTTAATCACAGCGTCCATCGTTCAGCGGGACATGAGCAGCAGGATAATTACAACAACAATTACCTGGAGATCCTGGATCAAGATCAGGTTTCTTAAGTAAAGGTTTAATAACAGCAACCTTAAAGGCCTTAGGCACATATCCATTCATTAAAGACATATTGATCATGTCCAATATCCATGTGTTAATCAATGGGAAGACATCTTTAAAAAGTCTGGTTGGAACAGGATCCAACATACATGTAGATGGTTTAGAAGAAGCTATAATTTGTGTTAACTCATTAAGATCAGCTGGACAGAAACTGTCTAAACATGATTCAGATTCTAAAGCTGCTTCACTGCTTCATGAACCAGAGACAACAGTGGACAGAAGGACATTATAGATTTTTTCTCTAATTGAATCTATTTAGATGCAAATTAAACTTAAAATCAAACGCTTGAATTAAGATTTTATATATACTATGTATGGAATGAATATACAGTATTTATCTAAAACAGAATGAAATCAGTCAAATTTTATAGCTTTAATTATTTATCCTTCTAGTGATTTGTATTTCAGAGGAGAAATTTTCTGCTCTTTATTTCACAGTTCTACCTTTTTAAATGTATGAATTTCTTTTGTATATTAATTCAGTGTTGTGTATTAGGAACAACACTCTGTCATGTGAAGAAGGTGTTTCAGGTAGGAGTGAAGAATATACAAACTGACTACCTTTCATCCATCATACTGTGAGGAGGTTGACAGAATGGGACATTTATCATGTTGTTTATTGGAGTATAATGTCAGTGTGTTGATGGAGTTTCAATAGTTCTTCATCAGTTAAACTCTGCAGTGCCTGCTGTGTCATAAACAGTGATCTTCTTAGTTTAATGACATTCAGGATGAAGTAATGATGATCTGCACGATGGCAGCCTATCACTTCATTCATGTTTAAACACACTGACGTGAACTCAATGCAGCCGCTTGCAGCAAAATTTCATCAGTTTGCAGAAATACATTTACATAGTTACAGTTTGACCCTCATCAATTATTCATCTCCATCTTATTGTCTTTTCTTCTTCTGGTGTTTTAAAATTACATTATGCAGATGGACTCGACCAAGCAGATGTGGGTGTGACATCATTACCTCAGCTGTTGCTAAGATACAGACAACACCCAAATTCATTTGTAAAACAATCCTTAGATTTTAATCCTGCCTCTCTTGTACACTCAGCTGATCCACCAGAGAAAACAAAACATTGGACTTGTTCTATGCAAATAGAATAGAACAGGTCCTTCACATGACCTGCTCTTAAAGATTCCATTTCATACACATTTCATGACTTTGTGGTTATTTCTTAAGTATTAACCAGTAATATGAAACATTCTATATCTAAAAAACATCAGGAAACACTTATTAACAGACCTTTCAATCTGTCTGCATTAAAATTCGTCTGGTTCCGTCAGGCTTCGAGCAGCAGCTCGTTCATATTCATTATTCTAATTTGCTGGACTCTGATTGGCTAACAAACTAGCCTATGAGAGCAAGGTGTACTGTTTCCTGCCCCGCTGTGCATGGTAACAGCAGACGTAGTCTTTTCCTGTTTGCTATGTCTTATGCTAACAGCTTTTAGCCAGCAGCATGCTAGGCGTTATGCTAACAGCTTTTAGCCAGCAGCATGCTAGGCGTTATGCTAACAGCTTTTAGCCAGCAGCATGCTAGGCGTTATGCTAACAGCTTTTAGCTAGCAGCATGCTAGGCATGGTTTCTACTGCAGGAGCTGATGAATACCAACGAACAAAGGAGTTGTGATGAAACAGATACAGGCCGTTAGAACTCAGGAGAACTCGGGTTTTATCACCACCTGCGTAGTTTGAGAGATAAAAACTGAAAGAGAAGTTGTTGACCTGTTTTCACCCACTATGAAGGTAAGAACACCTGTGGAGCTAAAATATTCAACAGAAACCTCAGAAAACACTGTTTTAATGGAAGGGACTCTTTAAACAAGCAGATCATAACCTCGTCTTTCTCTGCTCCGTGTATGCATGTAACTCAGTGTCCAGAAACACACTGTGATCATAAGAACTGTGAGGAGGTTCACAGGAAGCTTGAGAAACTCTTGAAGGATGTTTTGATGATACAGACTGAGATGCACTCAGCAGAGACATGACTTAAACATTAAATATCATTTCTATCAACAACATGACCTGTAATCTATTACTGCACAGAAACAAAACAGCAATATGCAGAAAGATTATTACTCCCATACAAATAACCACAGAGCAGGGATAGAGGTACTATCTAAACACCAGCTGTAGTGTTCGGACATTTAGGTTTTTTGTTTAAATGTTTTATAATGATATGATTTTAGACAGGAAATTGTGACTAAACACAGAACAGAATCGTAGAAACATGGTGTTTAACAGTTACTCTGCATTTTTCAGTTCTTCTCTTAATTTAACATCAAGATATATGAATGAAATGTTTGTAAATTGTAGATTTGAGGTGTTACTTTTCTTTTGATGCATGTGACACCTGATCATTTCAGATCTATTGGATTCATTCCTCCTCATAGTCACTATATTTCATCTCATAAACACTGTTAGACTGGATCTATCAGGGAGGAGCTTCTCTTCATCAACCTCTTCTATTTTCACTCCTTCAGATTTGTCCGTCCTCTCCAGAGGTTCCTGTGATTCACCCAGTAGTCCCTCCTCTCCTCTCACCATGTCCCCCTCTGATGGTGGTCACAGTGTGTTGACCTGTGGTGGCCGGGCCTTTACGTCCTGCCTCTCTCCTCCTCCTCCTCCTCCTCCTCCTCCTCCTGCTCCTCCTCAGTCCTCCTTCCCCAGCTCCACTCTGTTGTCTCTCTCCACATTTTCCCCTGCTTCCTCCCAACCCCAGCGGCTCTACGTCAGCTCCCAGTCACCTTTCTACTGACGGTGAGACTTTACACAAGTCATTTTACCTGCTTTGGTGTCTAGGAGACATGTCATTGATTCTAAAAGATTCAGACCTTTCTGAAGCTGGACTCAGTACGAGTTACGTGTTGGTTGTCAGACCTGAATCTGTTACCTGATGTTTGGCTGCAGTTGTTTCCTGAAAGAGAGGAACCTAACAGAGTCCTTCCACTCTGCTGTTGGTTTCTAAACAGATTCAGAAACACGTCAGCTGATCTTCAGCTCACTGTGACTTTCAGGTGGTTGTTTATCTGTCAGACTCGTTGTTCTCTGGTGGTTCTCTGCACTTTGCTTTTAGCAGCAGCAGAAACATTTAGAAAGCTGCTGAACAGCAGCTGCTCTGAGACCAGCTGAGGAACATAATGGAGCATTTCCCTCCTGAGCAGATGGAGACAGAAACCAACTGATTAACAGACTCATTAATCACATGGTCCAGAGGACCTGCTGGTTCCCAACTACATCACAATCAGTTCAACAGAGACAAAACAAGGTTTTTATATCTGTCACTTAATTCTCAATCTTAATCTGGTTGGATTTTTAATCTGTATTTAAATCAGTTTTTAATCTAAACTTTATCAGATTAAAGCTGGATGTTTTCTGGTTGATCACCAGATGCTGTTTACATGTTTACAGTGGTATTATTTACAACAGCTGATCTGGTAAACAAAGAGATACAGTTAGGTTTAGAGGATTAATCAGGATATTTAGATCTTTCTGTCTTCATGTCATCCAGAGGTGTTAAAACAAGTCATGTTGTTGCAGGTCTTCGTCCAGCAGAGGAGGAAGAGGAGTGCAGGAACCAAAAGGCAGGACTGACTTTTTATTTTCACTGTGCAGCTGAATGTTTGTAGCAGCTCCGTCTGTTTGAATATTTGATGTTTGTTAGAGAAGAATGAGGGAGGAAGAGTTTCCACTGAGCTGCTTGTCTCTCTCACGATCGCCTACTAGAAGCTCAGAGTCAGCTTACATGGTTTCACCAAAACTTCTGTCAGACGTCTACTCAGCTTCTGCTCCTCTGTATCATCTCTACCTGGTAGAGTCTACAGGAACATCCCAGCCAAACTCCAGCATCTCACCCTTTTTATTTACATGGGTTCAGTTCTCAGGTCAGTTTGAATCAGAAGGAATGTAAACTGGAGTTATCTGAAAAGAAAGAAATGTCTGCTGCACCAAACTCCAAAAGCCATGCAGTTACAAAACCAACGGATCCTTGTCCCGTGTTTCTGATCCATTCCCAGGATGGATTAGGTTTAATATCATCTGTAAAGTGGAGAACATCCCAGATGTTGTGTTAAAAAGCTGTTCTACACATGATTCTAATTATTATTAGTCTCTGGTCTTTTATTTGACAGATGTTTCCTCTGAGTGATGAACAGGATTTTAAATGTAACTGACACCAAATGATTTAGCTCCAAAACGTTTTCAATAAAACATCATACTTATCTGTCAGATCTACGGAAAGCCATTTTAATCCATAATGTAATTCAATAAACTAAATGACCTGGTGATGAAATTCATTCTGAAGTAATTATCCAAGTAATAATGAATGGACAGCTGAACTGATACAGAATTTTAATAGCATTTTAATTCAATAATTAAAAAACATGATTTAAAATTCAGATTTTTTTAAAGAATAACTTTTTAATACAAGGACAATTTTTTTTACCATTTTCATTTTATTTAGTAGCTGTTTATGTATTTGTTTCATGAGGCTTTTATTTTCTAAAGTCACTTTAGTTTAGTTTACCTGTTGAAGGAGAATGTATTAATTAGTTTATGCTCAATTCCCTCTGTCATAAATAAAAACTGATTTAAATCATAAAGTAAAAAAATGTTTATACTTTAAAAATAAAAACATTTGATTGAGCTGCATGAACTTAGCAGCTACTTATATTGATGCTACGATTCCTTCCAGAGACGTACCGAGGTCTTCAGATTCAGACAGGAAGGGTTAGGGTTAGATGTTTAATTAGAGGAGCAGAACCTGAACGTTCCTTCAGACTCAGACAGATGTTTCATTAGAGGAGCAGAACCCGAACGTTCCTTCAGACTCAGACAGATGTTTCATTAGAGGAGCAGAACCTGAACGTTCCTTCAGACTCAGACAGATGTTTCATTAGAGGAGCAGAACCTGAACGTTCCTTCAGACTCAGACAGATGTTTTATTGAACATGTGATCACAGCGTTTGGAGGTTAAATCAGTGTTAAAATGTTTGTGTTGAACTCTGAAAGTTGAAGATTGTTTTCCTGAAGTTTGAATGTGTTTGTGGATCTCAGCATCTCGTTCTTGTGTTTTTATATTTCTAAAGTCAGGCTGATTGTTTTCCAGCTGTTCTTCTCAGGTTTGTTCTGTGTAAACAAGTGAATTTGATGTCGTAACAGATTTTGTGTTGTATTTTGACCCTGTGAATGAACCCAGACAACGTTCTAGTTAAACACCTGCCTGCTTTTAATCTGAGCTTCAGATCAATTTAATAATTAGAACATTGTTATGTTCCATCCAATCAGAAATCAGGATGCAGCTGGAGTCTGTACAAAGTAAATTAGTAGTAGTAGTATTTATTAAGTGTTTCTTGTCCTACAATTTGGAGATGGGTTCTGCTCAGACTGAAGAACACTGAAAAGAGTTAGAATAAAATGGCTTGATCTTGTGTCTGTGTCTTGTTCTGTCGCTTGATGGGATCATCATCAGCTGTTATATTCAGTGCATGTTTAAAGCTCCAGAAGAAGAAACATCCAGCTGCTACAGGAACCTGTCAGGAACATTCCACTCAATCTCTTTACATTTATTAATATGTATCTTCTTAAAGGTCCAGAATCACCTTTCAATCCTTCACATCTGCTCTTCTCTTCTCTCACTCATGACTCCATCATCACTCCATCAGTCAATCATCCGTCCATCATCCCTCCATCACTCCTCCATCACTCCATCATCCCTCCATCATCCCTCCATCACTCCATCAGTCAATCATCCCTCCATCACTCCATCAGTCAATCATCCCTCCATCACTCCATCATCACTCCATCATCCCTCCGTCATCACGCCATCTCTTCATCATCCCTCCATCATCCCCCCATCATCACTCCATCATCACTCATCACTCCATTATCCCTCCATTATCCCTCCATCATAACTCCATCATCACTCCTTCATCCCTCCATCACTCCTTCATCCCTTTATAACTCCTTCATCCCTCCATCACTCCTTCATCCCTTTATAACTCCTTCATCCCTCCATCACTCCTTCATCCCTCCATCACTCCTTCATCCCTCCATCACTCCTTCATGCCTCCATCACTCCTTCATCCCTCCATCACTCCTTCATCCCTCCATCACTCCTTCATCCCTTTATCAATGCTTCATGCCTCCATCACTCCTTCATCCCTCCATCACTCCTTTATCCCTCCATCACTCCTTCATCCCTCCATCACTCCTTCATGCCTCCATCACTCCTTCATCCCTCCATCACTCCTTCATCCCTCCATCACTCCTTCATCCCTCCATCACTCCTTCATGCCTCCATCACTCCTTCATGCCTCCACCACTCCTTCATGCCTCCATCACTCCTTCATCCCTCCATCACTCCTTCATGCCTCCATCACTCCTTCATCCCTCCATCACTCCTTCATCCCTCCATCACTCCTTCATCCCTCCATCACTCCTTCATCCCTCCATCACTCCTTTATCCCTCCATCACTCCTTCATCCCTCCATCACTCCTTCATGCCTCCATCACTCCTTCATCCCTCCATCACTCCTTCATGCCTCCATCACTCCTTCATCCCTCCATCACTCCTTCATCCCTCTATCACTCCTTCATGCCTCCATCACTCCTTCATCCCTCTATCACTCCTTCATGCCTCCATCACTCCTTCATCCCTCCATCACTCCTTCATCCCTCCATCACTCCTTCATCCCTCCATCACTCCTTCATCCCTCCATCTCTCCTTCATCCCTCCATCACTCCTTTATCCCTCCATCACTCCTTCATCCCCCCATCACTCCTTCATCCCTCCATCACTCCTTCATCCCTCCATCACTCCTTCATGCCTCCATCACTCCTTCATCCCTCCATCACTCCTTCATGCCTCCATCACTCCTTCATGCCTCCATCACTCCTTCATCCCTCCATCACTCCTTCATCCCTCCATCACTCCTTCATGCCTCCATCACTCCTTCATCCCTCCATCACTCCTTCATGCCTCCATCACTCCTTCATGCCTCCACCACTCCTTCATGCCTCCATCACTCCTTCATGCCTCCATCACTTTATACAAATGAGGTTCAACAACCTTCAAGTTGATCCAAAGGCTCTGAGTGTACTTAGTGTTAGCAGGTTGATCCCTTCCAGCTGTGATGGAAGGATCTGTTGAAAGCTTCTTTTGTGTAGAACTTTAGGTGATTTAGTTTCTGTGGATTTTGAGAAGCTTCAATGTGTTAAAGAGACGTCAGATGAAAGAAAGAGATGGTTTTCTGTGAGGAGAACGATGAACAGGGAGAAGAATGAAGAGCATCCTGTAACACATTCTACATCATGATGAATATTTGACATTAGAGTCATTTGGGATTTAAAGAGTCCATTTCATACAAATTTCATGACTTTGTGGTTATTTCTTAAATATTAACCAGTAATATGAAACATTTTATATCTAAAAACATGAGGAAACACTGATTAACAGACCTTTCAATCTGGCTGGGTCAAGAGTCGGCTGGTTCCGTCTCGTTCCGTCAGGCTTCAGGCAGCCTAGCTTGCTACGTCTTATGCTAACAGCTTTTAGCTAGCAGCATGCTAGGTGTTATGCTAACAGATTTAGCCAGCAGCATGCTAGGTGTTATGCTAACAGCTTTTAGCCAGCAGCATGCTAGGTGTTATGCTAACAGCGTTTAGCCAGCAGCATGCTAGGCGTTATGCTAACAGCTTTTAGCCAGCAGCATGCTAGGTGTGGTTTCAACTGCTGGAGCTGATGAATACTAACGAACAAAGGAGTTGTGATGAAACAGATACAGGCCGTTAGAACTCGGGAGAACTCGGGTTTTATCACCACCTGCGTAGTTTGAGAGATTAAAACTAAAAGAGAAGTTGTTGACCTGTTTTCACCCACTATGAAGGTAANCAGACAGATGTTTCATTAGAGGAGCAGAACCTGAACGTTCCTTCAGACTCAGACAGATGTTTCATTAGAGGAGCAGAACCTGAACGTTCCTTCAGACTCAGACAGATGTTTCATTAGAGGAGCAGAACCTGAACGTTCCTTCAGACTCAGACAGATGTTTCATTAGAGGAGCAGAACCTGAACGTTCCTTCAGACTCAGACAGATGTTTCATTAGAGGAGCAGAACCTGAACGTTCCTTCAGACTCAGACAGATGTTTCATTAGAGGAGCAGAACCCGAACGTTCCTTCAGACTCAGACAGATGTTTCATTGGAGGAGCAGAACCTGAACGTTCCTTCAGACTCAGACAGATGTTTCATTAGAGGAGCAGAACCTGAACGTTCCTTCAGACTCAGACAGATGTTTCATTAGAGGAGCAGAACCTGAACGTTCCTTCAGACTCAGACAGATGTTTTATTGAACATGTGATCACAGCGTTTGGAGGTTAAATCAGTGTTAAAATGTTTGTGTTGAACTCTGAAAGTTGAAGATTGTTTTCCTGAAGTTTGAATGTGTTTGTGGATCTCAGCATCTCGTTCTTGTGTTTTTATATTTCTAAAGTCAGGCTGATTGTTTTCCAGCTGTTCTTCTCAGGTTTGTTCTGTGTAAACAAGTGAATTTGATGTCGTAACAGATTTTGTGTTGTATTTTGACCCTGTGAATGAACCCAGACAACGTTCTAGTTAAACACCTGCCTGCTTTTAATCTGAGCTTCAGATCAATTTAATAATTAGAACATTGTTATGTTCCATCCAATCAGAAATCAGGATGCAGCTGGAGTCTGTACAAAGTAAATTAGTAGTAGTAGTATTTATTAAGTGTTTCTTGTCCTACAATTTGGAGATGGGTTCTGCTCAGACTGAAGAACACTGAAAAGAGTTAGAATAAAATGGCTTGATCTTGTGTCTGTGTCTTGTTCTGTCGCTTGATGGGATCATCATCAGCTGTTATATTCAGTGCATGTTTAAAGCTCCAGAAGAAGAAACATCCAGCTGCTACAGGAACCTGTCAGGAACATTCCACTCAATCTCTTTACATTTATTAATATGTATCTTCTTAAAGGTCCAGAATCACCTTTCAATCCTTCACATCTGCTCTTCTCTTCTCTCACTCATGACTCCATCATCACTCCATCAGTCAATCATCCGTCCATCATCCCTCCATCACTCCTCCATCACTCCATCATCCCTCCATCATCCCTCCATCACTCCATCAGTCAATCATCCCTCCATCACTCCATCAGTCAATCATCCCTCCATCACTCCATCATCACTCCATCATCCCTCCGTCATCACGCCATCTCTTCATCATCCCTCCATCATCCCCCCATCATCACTCCATCATCACTCATCACTCCATTATCCCTCCATCATAACTCCATCATCACTCCTTCATCGCTCCATCACTCCTTCATCCCTTTATAACTCCTTCATCCCTCCATCACTCCTTCATCCCTTTATAACTCCTTCATCCCTCCATCACTCCTTCATCCCTCCATCACTCCTTCATCCCTCCATCACTCCTTCATGCCTCCATCACTCCTTCATCCCTTTATAACTCCTTCATCCCTCCATCACTCCTTCATCCCTCCATCACTCCTTCATCCCTCCCTCACCCCTTCATCCCTCCATCACTCCTTCATCCCTCCATCACTCCTTCATCCCTCCATCACTCCTTCATCCCTCCATCACTCCTTCATCCCTCCATCACTCCTTCATCCCTCCATCACTCCTTCATCCCTCCATCACTCCTTCATCCCTCCATCACTCCTTCATGCCTCCATCACTCCTTTATCCCTCCATCACTCCTTCATCCCTCCATCACTCCTTCATCCCTCCATCACTCCTTCATCCCTTTATCACTCCTTCATCCCTCCATCACTCCTTCATCCCTCCATCACTCCTTCATCCCTCCATCACTCCTTCATCCCTCCATCACTCCTTTATCCCTCCATCACTCCTTCATCCCTCCATCACTCCTTTATGCCTCCATCACTCCTTCATCCCTCCATCACTCCTTCATGCCTCCATCACTCCTTCATCCCTCCATCACTCCTTCATCCCTCCATCACTCCTTCATCCCTCCATCACTCCTTCATCCCTCCATCACTTTATACAAATGAGGTTCAACAACCTTCAAGTTGATCCAAAGGCTCTGAGTGTACTTAGTGTTAGCAGGTTGATCCCTTCCAGCTGTGATGGAAGGATCTGTTGAAAGCTTCTTTTGTGTAGAACTTTTAGATGATTTAGTTTCTGTGGATTTTGAGAAGCTTCAATGTGTTAAAGAGACGTCAGATGAAAGAAAGAGATGGTTTTCTGTGAGGAGAACGATGAACAGGGAGAAGAATGAAGAGCATCCTGTAACACATTCTACATCATGATGAATATTTGACATTAGAGTCATTTGGGATTTAAAGAGTCCATTTCATACAAATTTCATGATTTTGTGGTTATTTCTTAAATATTAACCAGTAATATGAAACATTTTATATCTAAAAACATGAGGAAACACTGATTAACAGACCTTTCAATCTGGCTGGGTCAAGAGTCGGCTGGTTCCGTCTCGTTCCGTCAGGCTTCAGGCAGCAGCTCGTTCAGCTCAGATTGGCTAACAAACTAGCCTATCAGAGCAAGGTATACTGTTTCCTTCCCCGCTGTGTATGGCAACAGCAGACGTCATGTCTTCCTGTNGTATAAGAGACAGGATTAACAGACCTTTCAATCTGGCTGGGTCAAGAGTCGGCTGGTTCCGTCTCGTTCCGTCAGGCTTCAGGCAGCCTAGCTTGCTACGTCTTATGCTAACAGCTTTTAGCTAGCAGCATGCTAGGTGTTATGCTAACAGATTTAGCCAGCAGCATGCTAGGTGTTATGCTAACAGCTTTTAGCCAGCAGCATGCTAGGTGTTATGCTAACAGCGTTTAGCCAGCAGCATGCTAGGCGTTATGCTAACAGCTTTTAGCCAGCAGCATGCTAGGTGTGGTTTCAACTGCTGGAGCTGATGAATACTAACGAACAAAGGAGTTGTGATGAAACAGATACAGGCCGTTAGAACTCGGGAGAACTCGGGTTTTATCACCACCTGCGTAGTTTGAGAGATTAAAACTGAAAGAGAAGTTGTTGACCTGTTTTCACCCACTATGAAGGTAAGAACACCTGTGGAGCTAAAATATTCAACAGAAACCTCAGAAAAAACATTTTTAATGGAAGGGACTCTTTAACCAAAACTAGACTTTAATGAGTCAAAAATTTTCCCATTAGGCCGAAGCCTGATCGGGAAGGAAATCACCCTTTGATTGAGAGATCGGGGTTTGATCCCCGGTCCCGTTAGGTTACATGTACAACATGGCCGCCCTCTGCTCCTCAGAGATGAGAATGGGTTAAATGTAGAGAAGTAATTTCTCCAAGAGGATCAATAAAGTATCAATTATTAATTAGAATAAAGCTGATCAGGAGTTTAGATCATTTTACAGCTGAGATGTGGATCTGAACAGAACCAGACGTTTGAATAAAAAGTCCAAGAACAATAAAAACATTTATTCTGGGATGATTTTGCTGGCGTTTTTGTCCCAACAGAACCAGGAAGAACTTAACACCACTGTAAAAGAGTTTTAAGGAGAAACGGAGAGGTTGGTGGTTTGAAACTGTGGTGCAGTTCTTTAATGAGCCCCTCTGGAACTCTCATCAGACCAAAAACCCCATCCAGACTGGTGATCTGTAAACGTTTGGTAAACAGTAGAAGAAGAGTGCAGTGTACCAACTAATATGAGACTACACGAATCAAATCAATTAGTCCAGATCTAGGACTCCCCCAGGAGTCTGGGGTCCTGGTCGGGTCTGAGTTCTGTTCAGCAGGACTCTCATCTCCCCTTAACTTCTCGTTATAGAGAAGAAATGTAACTTTAGTGCTGCTAAACTCAGAGACTCCGACAGTTAAAACAAACCCACAGTGCATCATGTGCTGCTGTCAACCAGCGTGTCACCTTTTAGTTTCCAGATGTTCCTTTTGGTTCAGCTGATAGAAGCTACAACCTGCACCGCGTCTTTCACCTCACACACACACACACAAACTGAACGTCCCTCTCTGCACTCACTCACACTGATGAAGATCCTTAGTCCACAAAATGGGAGCGGTGGCGTTCCTTCTCATCAGATTTATGGAGAAACCAGGTGTTTTAGAAAGATTTTTGCCCCCTGATAAATGCTGCTGTTTGAATTCTCATTTCCTGAAACTGCTGCGGCAGCAGAGGTTAATGGCTGGAAGTTTGAACGAGCTCATAAAGACACATTTCAGCTCATAAATCCTTCAGATTCTATAATAAAATATATGTTAATGTTTCTGTATATTGCATGAAGTTTCAGTTTGGAATCTCCTCGTTCTTCATGCTGTGTAGTGAGTGTTTGATCAGGTGTGGAGCAGGATGGATCAGGGTGGTTGAAGTGAAGAAGATCCGAGGAGACAGAAGCATCTGAGATGACGTGATCCGTCTGTGAACGCTGATGGAATCGGACCAACAACCAGCTGATCAATACAAACTGATGAATATTTCACACGCTGCGTTCAGCATCAAGACATTTACTGACTCTCCTTGACGTGCGTTTAATTGGGATTCAGGGTGAGAGCTGATGTTTGATTGACAGCTCGTCAGACCCCTCATCAGGCGCCACAGCAGCTTCCTGTTTGAGAGCCATCAGTGGGGGTGGGGTCTGCAGCATGGGGAGGGATGGATGCATCCCACAGGGTCAGGAGCTCTGACAGTCATGTCAGATCTAATGGGACCCTCAGGCTTGTTGCCATGGAAACCTGTCTTGATGCTAGCTAACGCTGCAGCTCCTTGGACAAACAAACAGTTTCAACTTCTAAAGATCAACAAAGTTTAATCTGGTTTTAAACTCAGATGATTTCATGTTGTCAGCTGAGGTCCATTAGAAATCACCAAAACCTCTTCAGTCCAGATTCTCATCCTTATAATCCACTTCAATCCAGTTTTTACACACTGTTTAAACCTCAGGGAGTTTCCTGTATGATAACTTACACACATGCAGCAAATTCAGACAAAAACATCCTGGATAAAACAAAAATAATATGATCTTTATGTTTTTATTACAAAAGCAGCAGTTTTATGGACCAGAGACCGGGACACTGTTAAACGTCTCACTGAAGTCAAGCATGTGGACGGTTTATTTTCATTCAGTGTCTCACGTTCAGACAGAAGACACCTGGAACTTATCCTTCTTTTTAAGATGTTTCACAATCTTTTCTTTATTAGAAAATATGATTAGATTAGATTAGATGAGGTTAGATTAGATTAGGTTAGGGTAGGTTAAATTAGATTAGATGAGATTAGATGAGGTTAGATTAGATTAGATGAGGTTAGATTAGATGAGGTTAGATTAGATGAGGTTAGATTAGATTAGATGAGGTTAGGGTAGGTTAGATTAGATTAGATGAGGTTAGATGAGGTTAGATTAGATGAGGTTAGATTAGATTAGATGAGGTTAGGGTAGGTTAGATTAGATGAGGTTAGATGAGGTTAGATTAGATGAGGTTAGGGTAGGTTAGATTAGATGAGGTTAGATTAGATTAGATGAGGTTAGGGTAGGTTAGATTAGATGAGGTTAGATGAGGTTAGATTAGATGAGGTTAGGTTAGGTTAGATTAGATTAGATGAGGTTAGATTAGATGAGGTTAGATTAGATTAGATGAGGTTAGATTAGATTAGGTTAGATTAGATTAGATGAGGTTAGATTAGGTTAGATTAGATTAGATGAGGTTAGATTAGATGAGGTTAGGGTAGGTTAGATTAGATTAGATGAGGTTAGATGAGGTTAGATTAGATGAGGTTAGATTAGAGGAGGTTAGATGAGGTTAGATTAGATTAGATGAGGTTAGATTAGATGAGGTTAGATTAGATTAGATGAGGTTAGATGAGGTTAGATTAGATTAGATGAGGTTAGATTAGATTAGATGAGGTTAGATGAGGTTAGATTAGAGGAGGTTAGGTTAGGTTAGATTAGATTAGATGAGGTTAGATTAGATTAGATGAGGTTAGATGAGGTTAGATTAGATGAGGTTAGGTTAGGTTAGATTAGATTAGATGAGGTTAGATTAGATGAGGTTAGGGTAGGTTAGATTAGATTAGATGAGGTTAGATGAGGTTAGATTAGATGAGGTTAGATTAGAGGAGGTTAGATGAGGTTAGATTAGATGAGGTTAGATTAGATTAGATGAGGTTAGATTAGATGAGGTTAGATTAGATTAGATGAGGTTAGATGAGGTTAGATTAGATTAGATTAGATTCAACTTTATTGTCATTACACATGTACAAGGCAACGAAATGCAGTTTATGTCTAACCAGAAGTGCAATGAGCAGCAGTACATGATATAAGTATAAGTTATAGGTGCAGATATATACACAATGTGGGTAATATTTATAGGTGGATGTACAGTGATATGAACATACTATACAGTTTGTATGAACTATAAACAGGGGTTACAAGCAGGTAGGCATAATGTATAGACAGAGATTTACAAATGTACATGTGTATTTATATGTGTATCGGGGGGGGGGGCCTTGGGGCGGATTGGGGGGGATGTTGGTCAGTGTGCAGACATTGCTTCCTCTGGATGTCCTCAATGGATGGCAGTGGAGTCCCTGTGATGCGCTGGGCAGGTTTCACCACCTGCTGCAGTGCCTTACGCTCCACAACAGAGCAGCTTCCATACCGCACTGTGACACAGCTGGTTAGGATGCTCTCTATCGTGCAGCGATAGAAGTTCACCAGGATTGCTGAGGACAGCGGGTTCTTCTTTAATGTCCTCAAGAAGAAGAGACGCTGGTGGGCCTTCTTGACCAGGCTGGAGGTGTTGGTGGTCCAGGACAGGTCCTCCGAGATGTGTGTGAAACAGGCTCCACAGCCATCCCGTTGATGTGAATGTGTGAGCCTCTTCTCTCTTTCCTGAAGTCCACAATGAGCTCCTTGGTCTTGGTGTTGTTAAGGATCAGATTATTGGCCAGATGCTGGACCTCCTCCCTGTAGGCAGTCTGATCGTTGTTGCTGATGAGACCAATCACGGTGGTATCATCTGCAAACTTGATGATGGAGTACAGGTCTGCAGTCATGGATGAAGAGGGAGTAGAGGGTCTACATGTGAGAACCAGATCTGAGACCAGGGTGAGAATATAAAAGAGTAGCTGAGGGTTGTTTGAAGGTCTCAGGTGGGTCCTCACACCTCAGAGTTCCAGCTGTCCTGGTGTCCGTGCAGCGTTCAGGGTTTCTTTGAGTCTGTGAAACAGAAACTCGTTCAACTGCTGTCTGTTTGATCCTCCATCATCAGACAGAGAAAACACAAACCTGCTCCTTGTTCAGTCCTCAGGTGGATATCAGCTCCTTTTTACAAACCCTAACCCTTCAAGCATGAAGAAGACCTGATCCAAACACAGCTGGCAGGCTGACAACAGCTGTCTGAGGAGCTGGATGAATCCTAAACCAGCACACACGTTATCTAACAACAGCTAGCCTGCATAATGACCACGCCTCCTCCAGGAGGTCATCTAAACCAAACGTCTATACCAGGGTGAGACAGGACCGGACGAGGTGGTCTCTTCTGCTGCTTTTAGTGATCCGTATTATTGAAACAGGACATCGAAGACGAGCTTCTGCTTCTTCCTCCAGTATTCTAGACCTGAACAGAGTCTTTCTGCTGGTCACATGCTGATAGGAATCCGATTTTAATACCTGGAAACGAGGTCTGCATTAAGAATCAGGTTGTTATCTGATTAGGATCTAATCACCCACCAGGCCTCAGTGAAAAGAGCAGAACCAAAGAAATGAGACAAACTGGAGGCCAGGGGACTAACTGATGTCCTAATCAGCTGATAGTGAATGTTTATAACAGGAAGTAGCTGATAATCAGTTTGATCCAGAAACATTCAGTCAGCTCTATCTTCATGACATTTCTCATTAGAACGGGATTCTCAGTACAACAATAATATATAGTGAGAGATGACAAAGGTTCTGATGGAGACAGAAGCTACGGGTCAGAACCGAACTGTGATGTCAGGGTGGAGAGACGTGAATCAGAGGGACCTCAGTAAAATAAAAAGACGTGTTAGAAAAGAGCTTTTCTTGTCTCAGTATGAGTGAAACTGAAATGTGTTGTCTAACAGAAGGACACGAGGTTCTGATGTTCTGATCAATAAACATGTTTCTTTAGTTTTAGATGCTTTTAGTTTTACTAAATCCTGATGTAAAGATTCTAAACTTATTGAGTTCTGATCTCATGAAACAAATCTGGGTGAAATGTTTTAAATTTAAGTCCAATATGTAATCCAGATAATATCTGTGGACTCTATTGTGTCTGTGTCTCTGTCTCAGCTGCACCAGGAACGTCCTCTCATGTCAACACCTGACCAATCACGTTGCTCGTAGTCTTACAAGCTGCCGGTGCTTTGTCCCAGTTAGTAGCACACCAGATAGCTGCTTCACTTATTATTATTATTATTATTATTATTATAGCATATGTTGTAATTTGTAGACGGTCCCTGCTTCGCACACCAGCATAGAGACTGATGAAAGTCTCCCAGCGTGCAGATTCTAGCTCTAGTCTACCTCGCTGTGATGCACTGAGGTGTTGGTTTAGTAAAAGCATCATTCTACTGATAAGTTATTGATCTGGAAAAGTCAAATCTGTGAATATTTTTCTAATTTTACCAAAGGTTGATCCTCTCTGCTCTGCTTTCCTCATTCCCGGGCCATCTCCCTTCATTTTAGAACGAAAGGTGTGGAGAGAGGGGAGAGAGGAGAGGGAGGGGAGGGGAGGGAGGGGAGAGAGGAGAGGGAGGGGAGAGAGGGGAGGGGTTCTCCTGTTGCATCTCAGTGAGTGTCATTGGGGTAGATGGTCTAATGATCCACATGACGGATTGTTTACGAATCAAACTCCGTGTAATGATCGGCCCAGTTGTGAGTGGGCAGTTCAGAAGCCGGGCCACCAGGAAAACTCCCTGATACTGATCCATCGGTTCATCTCTATTTAAAACATCTGCTAAATTCTATACTGCCAACAATCGGCACATGGAGCTTTTAAAATACAATTTTCCATTTAAAGGTACAATATGGAATATTTTAATTTTAATTAAATAATACCTCCACAGGGTGTTTAGAGGGTTGTAGAATGAAAATACAGCATTTCCTTTAAAAATTATATTTGAAGTAAAATATTATAAAATATTAATTTTAACGGGTACGACATTGGTATTTTGTTTACATCTACCAGCCAACAGCTGGCAGAGCAGTGGGCAACATTTTGGGTTGCCTAATACCGTAAACACTCCAGCACAGTGAGGCTGGTACTGTGGAGTCTGCAGGTCAATCAGCTGGAAGCACCGGGGACACGTGGTGATTATATACATTATTTACTTGCTATAGGGGGTTTCAACATGTGAGAAGCAGGTTCTTGTTTTTATTAGCAGCTAGCTAACACGTAGCTGCAGCATGTTGCTGAAGTGGGGGAACTCAGGGCTCCACGTTCAACTAGAAGACACACCACGGAGGATTTTATTACTTTTTTTTATTGTATTGTATAAGTGGGACGTGCAGGATGGTGTGTGAGGAGGACAGAGGATCTTAAGAGGGACTGCAGGAAGTTTTGGAGTCGCGGTGCAACTATGAACTCTTTACCACGGACTGAATCGATGACTGAGTTACAAACAGGAAGGAGCTGCTTTTATCAGAGTCCGTGTGTGATCAGCTGGAGAACATGATTAGTGAACTGAACTCATGATATATTATTGTCCTGCTCTGATCGGGGATCAGAGTGGGTTTGGTGAGGAATATTGATCGACCTGAACATCGGAACACGTGCGGGGGGGGTTAACGAGCCTGGTACTCAGATGGTTGAAGGCTTTATGCTGTTATTCTGTTCATATTCCACATACCACCTTTAATATCTCTTGTTTTTCTGTTCTAAACCAAAATGAAAACAAAAGTCGGTCAGTTAAAACAATAAATAACAACAATTATTTATCCAAAACAGGTAAAACAACTAGTGCTCTGTTGAAAGAAGTTTTCTCTCTCTCTTACTCTCCGAGGACGATGGACGTGCTATCTTGCTGCTCCTCTCTCTCCTCATGGTGTCACTCTCTTCTTCAAGATTCTTATCTCTAACCTGGTGTTGGAAAAGATGGCTGCCTTGGATGAGAGGGTGTCTGTGCATCTCTTCCAAGTTCAAATGATACTTGACAATAACGCTGATTCTGATTCTGGCTGTAATTTTATTTATGATTAAATATTTAACAGCTTTCTTGTCTCTTACAAGATGATTATGAATTTCCTCTAATGATTTTCTACAGCAGATTTTCTTCTAGCTGTGGACATGAAGGATCTCCTGTAAAGGGTTCTAGCTGTGGGCAGGAAGGATCTCCTGTAGAGGGTTCTAGCTGTGGGAAGGAAGGATCTCCTGTAGAGGGTTCTAGCTGTGGACAGGAAGGATCTCCTGTAGAGGGTTCTAGCTGTCGACGGGAAGGTTCTCCTGTAGAGGGTTCTAGCTGTGGGAAGGAAGGATCTCCTGTAGAGGGTTCTAGCTGTGGACGGGAAGGATCTCCTGTAGAGGGTTCTAGCTGTCGACGGGAAGGTTCTCCTGTAGA
>SSNP01000283.1:8401-182557 GCA_006937955.1 Pachypanchax playfairii
GGGGGGGGGGGGGGGGGGGGGGGGGGGGGGGGGCTCCACTGATAATCAACCTCAGCAAACGACTTTAACAGTTTCACAGATACTGAGCGACAGTTTTATGTGGAAGTAGCTAAGGTTCGTTTATGTCACATGTTCTCAGAGCGAACACGTGTTTTCAATGTTACTTTAAAGTCCCAGTAGAAAATGATCAGATAATTTAGTGTATCCTGTACCCAGGTTCGTGTCCGGGGATGGGGGGGGATGGGTGGGTGTGTGGGCACGAACCACCCTTACAGTTGATTTCTGACCACTTAAACGATGATAAACAGTCTAGAATTTTGTAAAAACTAGGATTGTTTTAAGGTTATTGACCATGTGAATGCATCACCCATTTCATAACCTGTGTCCCCACCTGGCCCCCACCTGGCCCCCACAGCAAAGATCTTCTCGACACGCCTCTGCCTGGACTTAGGAGAAAGACATTTCTTCTCTAAAGTCACTGACTTTCATAAAATCTTAATGTTCTTGGTGTTTCGTTGTTGTATTTTATATAAGAACAGAAACCGAGTTGATAAACTTCAGCTGAAAAGCTGTTTTTTGGGGAATAAACAGAAAAGACGAAGTTAATCTGTTTGTATCTTACAGCCACAACTCTAACAGACAGATACCATCAGACGCCGGTCCGCCGGTCGATAAAAGCACTTACTGGATTTCTTCTTGCATCTCAGACACAGGAGGGACATGAAACTCAGCAACACGACCGACACAACCGTTAGGACAGCAGCCAGCGGACTGGAGTCTCCTGTCATACCTGAAACAAACAACACAAACATTCACTTTGTGTTCGACATTAAACTGTTTCAATGTTTTACTGGTCAACGTGTCTTCACGCTGACGGTGATGCTTTCCTGGTAACAAGACTGAGAACCACAGGATGTGGTTGGCCCAAACGAAACGGAAACAAGATGTGCTATCTGTGTAGGACTCACACCTACATACACTGTTGTTTAAAAGCATCAAACATGTTGAAGCACAAACTTAAAAAAACCTGACTACAGTGAAGCAGACCTGAAATACCTTCACCCAACAAGACGAGCTGAACTCGGCGTTTCTTCAGCATGTCGGTCTGAACAACTGTCACGTTTCACTATCGAACCGAGTCTTTTCAGTTTCACTTCCCATGAAGCTGATTGGTCAACTTCTGTCTGATGACACAATGATTAATGAAGAAGACACGACTTGATGAAAAAGACTTTAGTGTTATTCACATTAAATATTATAAAGCAGGGTTTTCTGAGAAACTGATGTTTATTACAAAGGATTTGGGTCCTTGAGCCTGCTCAAGTTTTTAGTCAAAATGAGAAGAAACCCTCAGATTGTTTAATCCTATAACATCTGGAACATCTTCATCCAGAAATCATGTGGAAAAGAAACACACAGGTTCATTTCTTTCTTTGTCTTCAATAGAAATTCTTCTAATCTACGTGCAATACTCCAATATTTAACAATTTGGGCTTGAACACTGTGCCTTACCTCCATGTTACATTGTATATACAGTACCTCCTATATATAATTTTGCAAATACTTTTTTTTTGTCTTTTGTCTTTTCAAACTACTATTTTGTTGCACTGATACTGGGAACGGCTCTAATTTCACTGTACTGTACTATATAATGACAATAAAGGCATTCAATTCAATTCAATTCAATTCAATTCAATTCAATTCAATTCAATTCAATTCAATTCAATTCAATTCAGTTCAATTCAACTCAACTCAACTTAATTCAATTCAATTCAGTTCAATTCAACTCAACTCAACTCAATTCAATTCAATTCAATTCAATTCAGTTCAGTTCAGTTCAGTTCAGTTCAATTCAATTCAATTCAATTCAGTTCAGTTCAGTTCAGTTCAGTTCAGTTCAGTTCAATTAAATTCAATTCAATTCAATTCAATTCAATTCAATTCAATTCAATTCAATTCAATTCAACTTAATTCAATTCAATTCAATTCAATTCAATTCAATTCAATTCAATTCAAATGAAATGACAATTATTTATGACTTATTGGGCTGCAGCAGATTCTCAGTTCAGCTGAGGGACTTCATGATGAAGACTGATTAAAAATAACAACAATCAGGTGGAGGTTTTACTGAGAGGCTTCAATAAAGTCTAAATTGTTTAAATGTGTTTTTCCTTCACACACTCAGGGTTCGAACCAACGATCTGGTCTAGTATCTGTGAGCCAGAAGCTTACCGGGAATTCAAATGGGTGAAATCAACTAATAGACATTGTGATTGATTGATACTTTATTGATCGTCTTGGGGAAATTATTTCTCTGTATTTGACTCCTCCCTGAGAAGCAGAGGGCTCCATCTGTACGGGCCCCGGGACAGTTTTAGGGTTCTGTATCTTGCTCAAGGATCCTTCAACACATGGCCTGTCAGGGTCTGGGATTGAACCACCAACCTCTCGATCAGAGGATGACCTCCTTCCTCAATGAGACTAATATCCTAATTTTTCTCTGTTTTTTTCCTGCTCAGATGATCAGAGTTTTTTTTTCTTCAGTTAATGACATTAGCTTTAATCTTCTGAATTTACTTTTTTTGCACAGAACTGAGACGGAGAAGCGTTACGGGTGCCTGTGAAGGACCTGCGGAGGAAACTAAGAACCCTCGTAAACATTAAGACAATTTAGAAAATTCCTCACAAATGTTTGTAATTTGTGACCCAACACATTCAGACAGCAGCTGTATTTCATAACTGTATCAATCTCACACTAAAACTTCACAACAAACATAATTAAACTGCTAATAATTAAGTAACAGTTAATTAACAATATGTTACAGACTTTATAAATAATTAACCATTAAATGAACATTATCTATAATCCCCTATGTATTTCTGAAAGTTCAAGGTTGGCTAACTGCTTTGTTTTTTGTAACTAAGACTTAATGGCTTCAGACACACACACACACACACACAGATTTATGTGTGTGGGCTGATGTAAATGATGCTAAATCTAGAAATACACATTAATCTCCATCATTCATGATTTCCTACACCACACCATGTTTGATTTCTTCCTCTCATGACGTCATTTTATCTTTTGGTTTCGTTGGAAAATAACTCGTTCCAGTGGGTGTAAAGTTTTCCATCACAGCCAGACGATCATATATTTACAGGCTGATGCTGTTTTTGTTTTGTTTTGTTTTGTTTTTCCTCTGTGGCAAAAAAAGTAAAACGTGATGATGTTCACATCTCTGTTAGACATGTTTTATCTGGTCCTTTGACCTATAAAGTTAAATTCTGACAGAAACCATGTTGGTGTTTAAAAACAACAGATCTAGTTTTTAGTTTTAGAAAGGCTTCAAGTCATTTCAGCTTTTTAATATAAGAAATATTTAACTAATTTAAAATATATACCTATTATAAAAAAGGACCATGAGCGTTCAAACTCTGAAACATTCAGAAAACACTGCTGGTTAAATTTATCATCTTCAATAATGAAAAGAAATATTACATAATTTAAAACACATATTTATAATATATAAAAAAATACTAAATGTTCTGACATGTTTTGTTTTTTTGTTTTTTTGCGTTTTGCAGCTCATATTTTCCGTGTGTTTAACTAAGCGTTTGGAAACGTCGAGCTCTGAATCCTGAACGTGTTTCTTTTATCTCTCAAATATCTAAGAAAACACATTTTAGTAGAATTTCTCATATTCGACCAAATATCAGTCTTTTTTCTGCTTTTATTTTAAATTTTGAACAAACTTTATCCGTTAAATTCTTTAACAGTTTCCGTTTTTTATCTTGAATAAATGAAATGAGTTATATTTGAATCAATTAACTGTATATTTTTAATGGATATGAACTAATAAAAGTAGTTTTCACACACTAACGTTTTTAATGTAAAACAAAGACAAAATATACAGGAAATATTTTGTCCATCCTTGTATTTTTGTGTGTGCATTTTTCACTTATTAACTCTGATTTGGATTATTTTTGCATATAAATACCAAGATCTTCGTCATTCTGCATTAAGAACTATGACATTATTTAAATAAACTGCTCACACGTTGCTTGATAATATTAAGAACGTTTATTTTTTTGTAGTGCATTTTGTTTCCTGGGACCTTGAAATATTAGTTTTTGGAAATCCTTTATATCTGTTTGTTAGGAATAAGCATTTAGTGTGAGAAGTGAAAGCTCGTACAGCAGAGACGCACTTACCTGCACCGGCTTTGATCTGTTTGCTGACCTGATTAGAGTTTTTCTGTCTGCCGACCCTTAAAGATTCAATAACCCCGTGTGTTCAGGATCAGATTTTCTTGCAAATATGTTGTCAGGTGAAACATTAGATTGAAGAAAAGCAGTTATAAAACAATAACACAAGCAGACCCTGATGCTTCAATTCACTAATATAAGTAGTCTTATCAGATATGTGTTACCTTTATAAGTCCAGCTGCCTTCATTCTTCACCACTTTGAAACAGCAGCAGTTCGTCTGTGAGCTGAGCTTCCTCTTTCAACACCTCCCCACATCCGTCAAGCTCTCGCCTGTAATACCAGCTCAGCTTTCAGTGGTCACAAAACACGACTAATGAGCCACTTGTTCTGTTGAGTCTCTTAATATCAAGCTCTTAGAAAGTATTTACCCCATTTTTATTTGGCTGTTACTTTGTGTCTGTTGTGCCAACAAAGACAAAACAAGATATTTGTTTCAATATAAGTTATCGGATAATCTGATAATAAAGGATTTATTTATTCTACCAAAAAGCAAGTGAATAATTAGCGGTTCAGCAAAAGATGCTAGCTAGTAAGATAAATAATGCAAAGCTGTTTCTTTTTCACCCAATCCAAAGAATTTTAGGGTTTTAAACATTTTAGCAATCTTTTTTATCAAATACGTTCAGTCACACAAGCTTAGTAGCAACATGTTTACTAGTTGCAGTATAAGAGTAATAACATTTAATTCCTCTGCAACAACATTTGAAAATTGTTAAAACTGCAGTTTTCAAACTCTTCAGCTCTTATTACAACAATGATAAAGACTTGTGGTCAATTATTATTAATAAGCAAATTACAAAAATGACAAAAAAAGTTAAAGGTGATATACCTGATTTCAAATTGCCTAGCTTAGAATGTCAACAAATGTAAACAAAGTCACAGAGCTCTCAGCCCCTCCCGTTGGGTAGAATTCCTAAGCCACGCCCCCCCAGGTTTTGAAACACGCGTAGCCCCAGAAGACGACAGAGTGCAAGACACTGGTCTGCTGTTCATTCAAGTACCGTAACATGGCGGAATCACCGGTAAGTGAAAACAATATAACAACGAACAACTGACATTAATTGTTACTTTGTCCTGAACTTGATGCGGAACCAGCTGGCGGCTGTTTCTCCTGCTGTGACATGGTAGAGCGGCGAACACTCCCAGCAGTGGTGTGCTGCGGTAATATGTCTCAGTTTTTTAGGAGCACAGAAGTCAAATAAATGTGGAAGTCCATAAGGCTGGAGAAACTGTCCAATCATTCCTTTCGGGCCGAACCATTTGATTGGTTGATGTTTTTAGACAAATACGGGAGAACCACTTAATTATTTATTTATGTATTTGTTTATCTTCACAACATATTTTTCTCCATGTTGTGTTAAAACGTTTTTAATGGGCATGAAAAAAAATATGTTAAGCTATTTTGTTATGCAAATTAAGGATAGCAGCTTTAAATAAACTGAAACCACAAACAGCTTTGAGCTTTGCATTTATCACTATTGTTTTTATCTCTCACAACACCGAGGAATTATTTTCTGTCATGTGATTTCTGGAGAATCATCTTATGACCTCCAGCTTAGCGTTTCATGACCCACAATAGGGGTCCCAGCCCCAACTTTTGGAACTGCTGAGCTGAAATACAAATGAAATGTGAAATATTTTAAGCTTCATTAGAACAAAGATACTTCTGAATATAAACTAAGCTACTGTAACATGGAACATGTTAAAGCTGCTTCATCTGTGGCTTCTTTTTAATTTTGAAGGTAAATGTTCATGCTAACTGGCCTGACTGTGTATTGAGAGATGTGGTTGGCCTGCTGGGTTTTGGGGCTCCTTTGGGGCTCCTTGGCCTGTGGGGGGGGGGTCACTCTGCAGACATCCCCTCTGCATTGGGCCTCCACACTGGTGGGGCCGAGCTGGTAGTTGAAACCCCCCCTTATGTAACTTTTCCTAGCAGTCACTCATTCAACATGATAAATCTGTATGAACACACACACACACACACACACACAACCACATGCTTAGACTGACTGGTGCACTCAGAGACTTGAATCTAAACATACATTTAGAACCCCCCACCCACACACTCCAAAAAACACACACTCACAAGTACACATACACACATACGCATAGACACAAGTAAACAAACCTTTGTATATAAATAAATATACTTAGATCAGAAACCCTTAGAGTTGTATAAATGTGTGTATAATTGTGGTTATCAGCAACAAATGTGTTTAGACTGTTCTGTGTTAGATTTTTTTCGGTGTTATTCCTCCCCCCCCCCACACACACCCCACCCACCCACTCCTTGTACCTTATTGTTGTTATGTAAATGTCTCTCTGTCTTTCCACTCCGTCGCTGAAACCTGATTCGGTCTGTCGTGCCATCAACTTAAATAAATTCCATTTATTGAGTTTACAGATGCTGTAACGTCATGCAGCTTCTGTGAGGACAGCTGTGTACCATCACCAGGACTTACAACAACACAGATAAACTCAGACAGCTGAGGTCAGAGAAGAAGCTGCTTTAGAAGTGGAGGAAGAGACACTTTCAGATTTAGCAAAGTAGAGAGAAGTGCTAGCTGATTCTCAGCTAGTGACTCTGTCCCCCCCCACACACACACACTCTCTGCAGCTTTGATCTGGCCAACCAGTTGAATGAGTTCTACCATTGCTATGACCAATATATACCAACTCCACCTGCAGGTGGTTCACAGGCTTCCTGTCCAACAGGAAGCAGCATGTGAAGCTGTTCTAAGAACCCCGGACCATCAGCACTGGATCTCCTCAAGGCTGCCTTCTTTCTCCTCTTCTCTTCTCCCTGTACACCAACAGCTGCACCTCCAATCATCGGTCTCATCTCTGAGGGTGATGAGTTTGCCAGGTGGGAGATTGATCGTCTGGTGTTCTGGTGTGAGCTCAACAACCTGGAGCTCAATGTGACTTAGACAGTGAAGATGGTTGTGAACCTCAGGAAGAAGAACTCATCCCACCTGCCTCCATCCTTCTCAGAGAGACCCCAGTCAGTCCTTCTGCTTCCTGAGTACCGTCATCTCTCAGGACTTTAAGCCTCGATCATAATGACCTGAACGAACGCATTATTTTTATAAATCTCCAGTTTCCTACAAAATCTGGAGTTTGTGACTGTTCAGGGAGGTGGGCACTGTGGGCTTTTGTCAAACGACAAAGGATCTGGAGGATCTGTTGTGAAGATCCTCCAGCTGTTAGCACATTTTGTCAGGTCAGGGAATATACATGGTGGAGGTCCAGTGTCTCAAAAATCCTGTGTTGATCTGCTCAGAAATTTGTGGAATTTGTGCATTTAAGAACTATTTAAAAACATTCTAATATTTTAAAAGATGTTGTTTTACTTGCCCAGTGACCACTAGAGATTGGTGCCAGCCTCACATGCTCCTGAACAAGAACAGATGGTAAAGACAATAGATTGATGGAAGGATTTCGTGTCAGTACAGATAAAAATGAGACGTGTCAGAAGGTCAGCGGTGCAGCGGGTCTCTGCATCCCATCAGGGTTAGTAAGAGGAGATGAGATACTTTGAGAGCTTTGATCTTGCTCTCTGTTTGAGGAACGCGGAGGAAGAGGCTCTCGTAAGCAAGATAAAAAAGAAGCTGTAGACTAAAAGGAATTGAATGAGCAAAAGGACGGAGCTCAGATGATTGAGATGTGGAATGAGATCTAAAAAAGATGGAAGAAGAAAGAAAGACCTGCTGCCCCTTTTCAAAATGAGAGAAAACACTGCAAAACACAGGAAAAGAACAAACTGGTCCAGATGTGCAGGAGACGGAAGAAATTAGAGAAAGGTTTACCATCCATGCAAAAGGGATCAGATGGGTTTACATCAAATTTAAAGTACAAACATCAACACTGATCTAAATAGATATCGCTGTCAAACACATCAACCATCACTGAGAGCAGCTACACTGAGAGATATAAATATCTGAATGAGTCCAAAAGCACCGATCACAAGTAATATTAACCCAAAAATAAATTCTAAATTGTAAATGCAAATAATAGTTTTTGCAGATTTATAATAATCTGTTTTCTGAGATTAAACATTCTCAGAGTGTTTGACAGAATCAATAACTTTCACTGTTACTCACCATCTCCAACTTTATGTTGTCTTCAGTAAAAAAAATTTAACGTCTTTTTCTTTCTAGTAACATTGAGAATGACACACAACTGTGAGTAAGAAATCAGTTTTATTGCAATTTTCATTATGTCCTTATTTTACGTTGTGTGACCTTGGGTCTGTCTTGATGTTGTTTTTATAAAGTTTATCTGCTACAAAATTAATTTGTTCAAAATGCTTAAATATTAATATTTCAATAAATTATAAATGACAAACTCAAGTTGTCTGTTCAGTTACTCTGTGATTCCTCTTTTTTTACAGAATGATTTTCTTTATTTTCTGAATTTCTGCACATTATGTTGGACTGAACAAGGATTCATATTTACAATAAAATAATCTACATAGGCTACGTTTGTTTTCATGTGATTTTAACAACCTAGGATGAGGCTTTTTACAGGATAGACAGTTTTTCTCTAAAATAAAAAGTAGACCTGATAGTTATTTATCTACAGTAACCACAATAGTTACTTAACTCAAAATAAATAAACAATAAACTTTAGAAGTGAAGAAAAATGTAACATGAAACAAACAAACCACTGCAGATTGTTTATGTCGCGTATAAATGGAATAATAGAGAAATTAATTGAATTGTATTTGTTTTTGTTCTGTCAGGTTTCACGTGATGACGTGAAAGCACGTCGAAGCACGTACGGTGTCGAACCGCACGGGCCCAGTCCAGCTCACTGATGTTCGGAATGTTTTCTGTTCAGCTTTTCTAACCTTCGGTTAATGTTTTAAGTCACGGGGCGCGTGATATCACAGCTTTGGCTCGTGCTCTTGTGAAAAGTGGGCTGGGCTCGTGCAGCTGCTGGAGCCACACCCTCTTGTATTCTTGTTGTTGTTGTCATTTGTCCTGACCAACGTCTGCGTGCTCTGGCTGTCATCCTCTCGTGCCGAGAGCTGGCCCTTCCGCGTGCATGCAGCAGAATGGCTCGAGCGGTTCTAACGGTTCAGACGGCTGCAGCAGGGAGCGCCAGTCTCGCTCCTTCAGCCCGATACCTGCCGCTACAACACGGGTGAGGCGGTTCATTCAGGAGAGGCGGACGCTGCCCTTACCCAAAGTGACGGTGGTGTTTTCGGCCGCGGGGGAAACGGACAAACCGAGCGACGCGGTGTCGGAACCTGCTGCGGAAGAAGAGCTTCGAAAGCCGGCCTCTTCTTCACCGAGCAAGCAGCTCCGCTCCTCGCTGAACACCCGGGAGCAGGAGGTAGGCCGCTTCGTCTCACCAAACATCACTCTCACACTTCACCACAAACACACTTTATTTATTTATTCACTAAAACTGAAATAAAATAAAAAATGTCTCTGTCGTTGTTGATAATCTCATCTGGACCGAGACACAAAAACTTAACCATAAAACATGTTACTCCGAATAACTTTGCTGTTTGTGTGGCTATTTATACGGAGCTTTCTGATTGGTTCAGCTGCTGAGCCCTCTTACTATTGGCTGGCCTGTTTGTCACGTGGATGTTAGTGTAATCGTTTTTGTTCGCCTGGATGCTCAGAGTAAACACAGGATAAATTACATTTTAATCTTTGATTTTGTAATCTAGGCCTCAGTCTCACAGGGCCCCTAAAACACATGTTTATTAGATTAAATAATCACATTTCATTCCTGACATCACTCCATATTTGTGTCACCTATTTAAGATATAATTCAGCTGTATGTTAATATTCTACTGACTGGAAACAAAATATTAATTGAGTTGGAGCTAAGCTCAGCATAATAACATCAACACTTATTAGAATGGGAAAAAAAGGATTCTAACCTGACATCACTAATTAGGTCTTTGTAATTTAATGTGACTGTAAAATTCGCTTTAAATTGTTGTTGAGGCTTCAGTGATTTTAACATTTTGTTTTATTTATTACTACTGTTGAGTATCTGATGTGTGATCACATAGAAAAAGCAGCTGCTAATACTGAACAGGGAAAACTCAGGATAAGACAATGATCCAAATTAAGATTTCATGGATATCCCTCTATAGATTTAGGGTTAGCCCTCCTGGCTGACCTCAAGTAGTTCCCAGGCCAGAGAGGAAATATGATCCTCCAGAGAGTTCAGGGTCTGCCTGGGGGTCTCCTCCCAGTGAAAAACCTCCATGGGAAGGCATCCTAATCTGATGCCCAGATCACCTCAGCTGACTCCTTCTAATGTGGAGGAGCAGTGGCTCTACTTCAAGCTCCCACTGGGTGATGGAGCTCCTCACCTGAAGGGAACATTCCACCTTTTTCCAGTTGAGAAGCATCAGATGACCTCAGATTTGAAGGAGCTGACTCTCACCCTGGCCACATCACTCTAAGTTGCAAACCATCCCAGTGCACGCTGAAGGTCAGGGCTCAAAGATGTCAGCAGAATCACATCATCTGCAGGGAATACATAACATACAATTTTCAAAAACAGCACTACAAAAGAACAAAAGCTGTGAATCTAATAAAATTTCATGAAAAACCTCTAGCTGAGACAAAAATCAACTAAGGGAAAGCATGAGTAAAAGCATAAAATATAACTAATCATGATGAATAAAAATCCTAAAATAAAAGGTCAAACTAGAAGCACAAACTTTTTAAAACTAAGGGTGCTGGCAATGTAAATAAAATACATAAGTCATTTAATTTACAGAACAAACAAAACATCTCTCCGTTCATGACAACCACTCATTAATGAGGTTAAAAACAAGCACGATTAAACATTCTGGTCTTATTTTCTCGGCTTGTTGTTTCTTATCAGTTTTATTTGAAAGTTTCCAGAGGTCATCTCACTGAACGTCGGGGGCACGTACTTCACTACACGTCTGTCCACGCTGCGGCGACACGAGGACACCATGTTGGCCGCCATGTTCAGTGGGCGTCATTACATCCCGCGGGATGCTGAAGGACGCTACTTTATTGATCGGGATGGAACATATTTTGGGTGAGCAATCCTGTGCAAGGGTCTATTCTTAGAACTGCAAACAAAATAAAATCTAAAACATCAGTTGATACTGATGAAGGTACGTCGTTAACTCAATAGCTGTAGATTGATTTTTGTAACATTATCCAGAGAGTATAAAGAAAGAGACTCTGTAAATGTTCTTTTTGTTGCTTGTTATCTGGCACGCATTCTCTGCTGATTTATCAGAGGTAGGATTAACCGTTTCTCCACAACAACACGATGAGATTTAATATAACTGTATCATTCTGCATGATGGAAGTGTGAAAAGTTAAGCTCGTGAACAATCATCAGTTTTATAGATTGTCTGCATCTGTCTCCAAATCACACAAACCATCAAAAAGAGAATAAAATCACATTTTACATAACCAAAAAATTTAAATGTAAGAGTCAAACGTTTTGTTTATGATATAAAATATATAATCAGCATTTTCTGACTAAGGAATAAATATGAGATACAGAAAATAGTAACAACAAAAGAGGTCAAACGTTGCACAATCAAACCAAATATATTCTGAGGAAAAATAATATAACATGACGGGATTTGTCTGAGCTGTATGTCGGGTGGCTGCTTATTGTGAATCACCTCTCTGATGTTGGTACCTTCTTATTTTCTGTCTTCTAGAACTACCAGCCCATGAGCCAAGTCTTAGTAACAGACTGCTTTTTAAAACTTGTTTTTTCGTTCTGTAAAGTGTAGATTATTTCCGGTGCTTAAAGCAGAGCGTGTTTTATTAACTAGTTTCCGAATCTGGCAGTGGAGTTGATGGAAAGGCCTGCAGGTCTGATCTCAACCTAGAAAAACACTCAGTTTGGGGGAGCTGCTCATACATGAGTGACAACAACCACACTGGCTGATTTGAATGTTGATAGAAGAATGTGGGACCAAGCTGGTGACCAGTATGAGGAGTCAGGCTGTAAGAAGTGTGTTTGGTTCCTCCACATGCTGCTGACACCTGCTTGATAAATTAGACTCCAATCATTCAATCCAGTAGCTGATCAAGAGTCGGTAGCAGGACCGACTAACATGTGGTTCCATTTAAGGTGAAAGAAAACAGACTATTCTGTACTAAAGATTTATTGCTAAAATGAGCATGATATCTATATTTACATGTAAGTTTGAATAACCTAATAACCTGGAAGTCAGCTGAGGTATAAAAAAACACCTTCAATGAAAATAAATTGTCAGTGTTAAATAAAAAAAAATCTTCTGAGTTCCATAAGTATCAGAAAATACATTTCAGTGAAGACCAGAGCAGACCGAGCGTCCCACTGGTAGATGGTCCAACACGGGAAATTTCTTTAGATATTAAAAAGTGATAACCAGCCGAGATGTGTGACTCTTGTAAGAGAGGCTGAGGTCAGCTGTGAAACATTAAAGATTAAAACACAATGTAGCTCTTTAAATGAACACAGTTAAACTTTTTAGAAATTGTAAATCAAATTATATCATCTATCATCAGCTGGAACATTTCTTTGCCTTAGTGTGTAAATTTAACATAAAAGTTTCTGTGCAAAGGGACATCCTGAACTTCCTTCGAGAAGGAGAGCTTCCTCACCAGGACCGAGTCCGAGCGGTACACAGAGAGGCTCAGTACTACTCCATCGGACCGCTGCTGGACAGCCTGGAGGACATCCAGCCTCTCACAGGCGAGAAGGTCCGACAAGCTTTCCTCGATCTGCTGCCCTACTACAAAGGTAGAGTCAGTCCCCTCCACCTGGGAGGCAAAAAACACACCTGACAAGCTTTTATTGTTGTAACAGGAAGTCAAGAGGATATAATAAAGCCAAATAAAATTGATCCTGATTCTGACACATCAGAACTCTGGGTAAAGACGGAAGAAACTCTGCTAGCTCAAATAATGTCTTCCAAGGCTTTTACCATTAATAATTAAATCCTGATTTGAGGTACATGCAATAAAATATGCTTTTATGAGCATCTGAGTCATGTTTATTTATTTATAGAGCACATAAAATGTTAATGCGTTGAGCAGAGTCCTCTAATAATCCCTGACTCCAGTATAAAACCCAATGACAAACAGCAACCGGGAGGAAAAACCTCCAAAAAACATGGACTTCAATGTCAATAACAAGCTGAAATTTCATAAATAAACAGATCATTTAATCACCAGCTCATTTAATACCATAAATATGTGTATAAGCATGTAAAATCTTCTTTAGTAAATGTAACTGGTTTCATTTCAGACAATCTGGAACGCATCGTGGAGATCGCCAAGTTGAGGGCCATGCAGAAAAAGGCTCGGTTTGCAAAGCTGAAGATCTGTGTCTATAAGGAGGAGATGCCCATCACGCCGTACGAGCGTCCGCTCTTTAACTCTTTGCGCTTCGAGCGCTCGGACAGCGAGGCCAAGCTCTTCGAGCATCACTGCGAGGTGGACGTTTCATTCGGGCCGTGGGAGGCGGTGGCAGATGTTTATGACCTGCTGCACTGCATCGTCAGCGACCTTGCTGAGCGCGGCATCGCTGCCGAGCAGCAGTGCATCGGCGTCTGTGACAAGCACCTCATTAACCACTACTACTGCAAGAGGCCCATCTACGAGTTTAAAATCACATGGTGGTAAATCTCGTAGTTCCTGGTTGGACCAAAACTCAATCTAACAGATGTTCCACTTTTACTGGAACTTGGTTATTACTGAATTTTGTATTGAAATTGCAGATATTTTGTGCTGATGTCTTAAAATGTGACCCTTTAAATCCTGCTGTGACTAGTTTCTGTTCCCACTTTATATATTTTTGTGTTTTGTCAAAGTAAAGCAAAAAATTGTTGCTAATGTTTTCATTTGACCTGACTGTGCTGCGTGGCACTAAATACCTCATGACATCACAGCTGGACGTTGTCGCAGGCACTAACCTCCACTCACAGGCTTAAAAATATATATTTCACAGTTCAGTTTGTTCATGTTTTCACACAAGTCTATCAACTTTTATGTTTTTTTCTGATTCAAGTTGACTTTTACCAACACACAAAGCCAAATCTCTTCATTTAATCTGAGATTAATCTGCTTTAAATCACAGCGTAACACAAATAACACGAGAGAAAGACCAACTCCACAAGTAGCGTCTCACCAGGCTGTGAAACTATCAGAAACTATGCACTTTTTCACAATGTCAGTGAGATTCTAGCTTAAAGTTAAAATTTCTGTTCCCTTAGACACAGATTTAACTGTTTAAACAGGGTATGTAAGGTCTTGTCTTCATTTTGTCTCTTAATTCAGGAGGAGGCATGTTTTGCTGATGGTTGAACATGAACAAATGACTTTAAGGAAGCTGAAAAAAACCCCCAAAAAACTCAAACTGTCAGTCAGAAACAGTTTTATTCCTAATAATTAGTATTTTCTCGTTCCGTTGCCGTCTGGAACCATCTGTTTAACCACAGACTGTTGGCAGGTGTTAACACTCCAGATATAATACAAAGAGAAACAGGAATTATTTTCTTCTGAAACGTGTCAAATATTTCAAACATTCAGCAAAAAAAAAAAAAATCCAAGTGTATGTAAAAACGATCCAATGTCTCCTCTTTAAGTTTGACTGAGAGGTAATGGAGGAAGTTATGAATAGATTTGTTCCTGTTTTGAATAATACACCCAAATATTCCATTTAAGGTGACAAACCAAGAAGGAAACATTCAGTTTTAACACCCTGTACATGAATTAGATTCAACTATTTGTCCAGCAGCAGCTATGCAAACACATCCTGAATGAAAGACTGAAGCTTATTTGTTCTATCCGACACATCAAATGGACGTTTTTCCCATTTTAGTGAAAGACTGTGAAGACATCAAACTGACAGATGTGAATTCGTACGTCTGTCATTCAAGCTGATCATTCTGGATCAATGTTGTTTTATATGTGTAGCTGTGATAACTTCAGCTGTAACCATTAAACACCACCAAGAGACAGAAACCACCTCCTTAAGTGCATCACATGATCATGTAACAGACTTAAACGCCTGTTAATCTAATGGTCTTGTAAAATCCCAAATGTGTTGTTATTTATCACATTAATTCATGTCAGATTTATCAGACTACTCTGAGATATACTGCAGAGGTTATAGTGAAGTGATTTAACATTGTGAGTAAACTGAAGTCCAGTCTGGATGTTTTACCACATCCATGTGAAAGAGTATATTTTCATTAATCAGCTGCTGAAGACGTGCGTGTGTGTGATTTAGTGACGGATGCTGTGCTTTTACTTCTGTCATCAGTGGGATCCTGTTGTAAGTGACTGAGTGGAAATAGTTTTTTAACACAGTGGTAAATATGTGCAGTTGTTATTGTAGGAGTCACTGATTCAAAGTAGCTTTTTTTTTTTTCCCTTTTACATTCCAGTTTTGTCATGACTAGTCCTGTTGTACTTGACACTGATGTTTGAGCACCTTGTGATTGTAACGGAAATGTTTTATTCATTTTTAAGACGTGTCAGATTAGCACCTTCATTAAAGAGAGCAACAGTGTTGCATCACATTTGTATTTGCCAAAACACCCGACATGATGTTTATTTGTTGATTTTGCCACATGATGCAGGAGTGATGTTTTCTTCTTCTTCTAATCTGGATTACTTTCAGTGTTTGCATTGTTTTAAATATTTTATATGTTTTTATAGGTTTGTTGTAGCTTCTAGGAAGCTTTAGGTCTTAGGTTGTCAATAGTTGAAAAACATGTCATTTTTATTGTTGGTAACATTAAAACTGGTTAAATGTAACCAAAGTGTTTCTTCTTTTAGTTATTAAAGTGTGTGATATAAGTGTCAAAGGCTTTTATTAACAGTTACATCATGTTCATGTTTCCAGTGTTGGACCTTCTTTAAGACTTCTGGAGTTCATCCTGCTGTCAATCAACTTCTGGACCAAATCCTGACGGATGCAACTCATTATTTTATATTTGATGCTGGAGTTTCTCAGAGGATTGACTCCGAGTTCTCAACTGGATTAAAGTCTGGGGAGTTTCCTGGACATGGACCCAAAAGTTCAATGTTTTGGTCCTCGAGACACTTAGTTATCACTTTGTCCGGATGACCCGGAGCTCCACCATGATGGAAAAGAACAAACTGTTCTTGGATGGTTGGAAGAAGTTCCTTTCGGATGATGTTTTGGTAACATTCTGCATTCATGGCTGTGTTTTTTTAATTAGCTCCGTCTCTTGGATGAGCAGCAGCTCCACACATGATGATGTTTTACTGTTGGCTGGACACAGGACTGATAGCAGCGTTTACCTTTTCTTCTCCAGACAATCTTTTTTCCAGATTCTCCAAACAATCAGAAAGGAGTTTCATCAGAAAAAGAGACTTGACTCCAGTTCTCATCAGTCCACTCACTGGACTTCATGCAGAATATCAGTCTGTCCCTGATGGTTTTTGGAGAGAAGCAACTTCTCTGCTGCTCTTCTTGACACCAGATCATCTTCCAGAAGTCTTCACCTCACTGTGCAGATGTTCTCACATCTGCCTGCTACCAGTCCTGAGCAGCTCCGCACTAGTAGCACTTCGATCTTGAATCCTCTTTAGGAGACGGTCCTGGTGCTCGCTGGTCTGATAAAGGGTTGATTTTAGGTTCATGTTATGCAACACAGTGATGCTGCACGTGTTTCTTTGCAGGTTAACAGGAAGAACAATGATTTCAAGCATCATCCTCCTTTTAACACATCCAGTCTGATCAATATGACATGATGACCTTCAGCCTCGAGCTCGTCAACATTCTCCCCTGAGTTAGTGAGAAGATTATTGAAATAGTCTCAGCGGGTCTTTTTATGGCAGCGATGACGTGCAGAGGAAATGGGTTTTTGGGATTAAGTAAATTTTCATAACAATGAAGGACTTTACATTTTATCTGATCTTCAGAACATTCTGGAGTTTATGCAAATTGCATAATAACAATGAAACTTTGTGCAAAACAATATTTGTTTAATTCTCAACTTTTGACCTTGATTGTAGGCCTGCAAGTTAAAACTTGATTTTGGGATTAAACTGTGATCTTTATTACTTCTAAAGATTTATAAAAGAGGTCATGCACACTGTGATTTCTGTAACTAATTGGACCATGCCTGATTTTAAACTCAATTAAAGAGGAACAAAGGGTTTGTACTCTCTGCTAATGTCTCATTTACTTATGATGTACAACAGAAGATGGCTGTTTACTGCTCCTCTGAGTTGACATTGATTTTCTATTCTAGCTATAATTTTTTAAGTTCTGTTCTGGTAACGCTTGACACTAGTTAAAACTGTGTGGATGTCATGCTGCATGCAATTGATCAATTATGCTTTTTTTTTTTTTTTTTTACAAAACTGTTACATTTTGGATGTAGTGAAGCATCCTCAGATGTACCAAAACACATCTGGATCATGTTTATAGTTTGTCCTATTATCTGAAAAATAACTCCCAATCAGAGACACCAGTGAAAACTACAAAGATCTTAGACAGATAGGTCAAAATGAATCAGAACTTGACAAAACCCTAATCTGAGATGTTATTTGTGGTGATCAAAGGAACACTCACTTAAGACTGTATCTGCTATAAAGGCTGATGGTCAGCTGTGCAATTAAAAAATGTGATGTGATAAAGCAGAAATGATATTATCTTTGAAATCAGCTTGAAAACTAGTAAAAAGCAAGAGGTAGAGTTCCTACAGCAACTACGATGAAGGGCAGAGATATTCATTAAGAGGAAATTATAATCAAACAAGAAATGAGCTTTGATTGTTGGGGAGGATAAATCACAACGCTCAGAATATTTTGTTTCTTAATTTCTAAAGAAAAGTCCCTTAAAAAAAGCACAATTTTCTAAGAACAGAACAAGAAATAGACCTACCGGTACTAATGTTTAAATTACTTTTATCCTAAAAGGAAATCTGATTCTACAGTCTGAGACTGAAAAACCTATTAAAGACATTACACTGGGGCTATAAATAGAAACTAGATTTTTTTATGACAGCACAGACATTGTAAAGGACACTGAATGACATCATCACCAATAGATATTTATTTATTTAAATTATTGCTTATTATTTGGATTATTCTCCCCATTCTGGGTATCAGTTAATCTCTATTGTCCAATCTGCAGCTGATACAGATTTCTGATTGGTACCAGAAATAAAAGTCCAACATGTCCTTGCTGGCATCTCTCCTCTGGTTTCCTGTTAAATACAACATTTATTTTAGGATATATTTGTTCCTAAATCTTTGGCACCTGTGTAAATGTTTTTACTCGTCTCCTCTTGCTTTAAAGGGATAGTTGTGATAATTTGGGGTTTTGTGGAGTAGTGCTCAGTCGTCAGTATCTTACCTGCACTGGAAGGCAGATAAGAAGGCAGGTAGGCTGTATTATATTCAAATAGCGTACAATCAAATACAGACAGCATTTACTTCGGATTTTTCAAAAATAGAAATAGAATTTTTAAACAACAAAAGAGTTAAAAGTTTAGTATTTTATTCTTCAGCAAATGTTGTTTTTTAAAAGTACTTTTTCTGCTTGTGATAATCATCATCTTCTCTTATAAAAGCTGCAATTTGTGTAACAAGAAAAAATTCAAGGCCACATCAACAACAAAACATTAGCTCCATACAGAAAATGAAATTAAGTTAAAGGAATGAAATGAAATTAGTCAAAACATATTGTGTTTAGAGAACGGGGATTTATTTCTGAGTGACTTTCAGTCAATTAAAACAGTTATTTATTAGTAAAAATAGAAATAAACATTAGAATGGGAGAATTTATTGTAAGTTTTATGTACTAATAGTTGCAGTTCCAAACATCTTTAATGTTACAGGTGAACAAGATGTTGAGAGAATGGATATAGTTTAGTGTATTTAAGCGGGATTGCACAGTGGTGCAGTTGGTAGAGCTGTTGCTTTGCAGTGAGAAGGTCCTGGGCTCAAATCCAGGCTGGGAGTTTGCATATTCTCCATGTGCATGTGTGGGTTTTCGTGTGTGTGTGAATGGTTGTTTGTTTGTGGCCCCGTGATGGACTGGCAATCTGTTCAGGGTGTCCCCTCCAAAGATCGTTGGAGATATGGAGAGAGAAATGGATGGATGGTCAAACAACTTCAATATTCACCATGTCTATATCAAGAGTCTTCTTGAAAAGAAGTAGCAGACATACAAACTTGTTTATTCATTTCAAATTAATTAGTGTGAAAGGTGAACTTGCAAGTCTCTGAAAGGAAAAATCATTTGATTAAATTAAAGATCTGAGCCACCGGTGACTGAGAGCCAGTCCGTGCCCACTGGAGCTCAACAGATTAGTTTTTCTTGACTTTTATTACAGTATTTTTATTTCTTTATGTTTTTTACATAATGTTCTCTTCCGGGTTTTACACGTTTTTTAAAAATAATTTATTGCTTTTTCATTGTTGTGCAGCAGGTTGATGAAAATGTGCGTCATGAATACATACAGTAAGCAGTAGTGTGTAATTAGCATGTTACATTCACCCTCAGCACCACTCGTTTCTCCGCCTCCACCTCTCTCTCTCCTCGCTCTTCCTCTCTCTCTCTCTCCTCACTGCCCACCTATGTCTCTCCACCAACGGAGGGGTGGAGGCTGACGGCCGTCCTTTTCTCCGGATGGATGAAGGAAAGAGGGGTGAATTAGTGTCTCTCCTCTTCAGTCTGAGTGTTTTGATTACCGGAGACTACAACATCAGCGGGGACTTTTCGTGGGAACCACAGCGGCTTAAAATGAGCGGAGAAGTGATTATTGATCAGCTGCACGAGGTAAGCACCTTCCGCGCGCGGCTCCCGGTGGTGATGATCGCATGTTAACATGCAATCATCTGTCATGTGATGGAGGGGGTAGGGGGGGGGGGGTTGTTACGGGGGGGGTGGATAGTTACATAACAATGCAAAACGAATCAGTGATGAACTGAAACATTAATAAACCCAAAAGAAAAGGCATCAGCGCGTGAGCGTGAGGATCTTCTGTCCGTCTTTCTCGGTAAACGGGAAGCAGCCGGTGAGATGGAAGAAAAACTGGAGAAAATGTTCCAGGCTGAATCAGCCTGCAGGCCTCACATCAACCGAAGACCTGTTAACAAGCCTCACTGCTGCGAAGACAGGCAGAAAAAGAAGCGACATTTACAGGCTTTTATTTTTCTTTTAGATTATCTGAATCACCTCCATCTCCATGACAACGGGAAATCTCCAGCCTGCCTGTTTGCTCTCGTTTCCTGCGGATGCACCTGATCCCAACAAAATAATTCACTCGAGCCTCCTCCATAATAAAAACCCTCCAATTATTATGTAGAAGAATATGTCACTTTAAACTGTTTTACAAGCAATTATCCATTAATTATTCTCAAACTGCTTGTTTCAAAGTGAATCGTGTGTTTAAAAAGTTATCACACGCAGGTCTGAGCTGCAGCTGGATTAACCACATCTGGAAAATGTCGCTGTTTGTAACTGAACTAGTTTTAAACTGATGCTAAAATGCTGTTTAATTTGTTAGAAACCCCAGATATTCTTCCATTATGGTGTCGGGGTCGCAATATAAAACCATTTATATATTTAATTAAACTTATTTTGGGTTATTTAATTAAGATTGAGATTGTTTTTAAGTCTGAAACATTAAAAAAATGTTCAAACTGGACAGTATCGTGACGATTTTTCCACAGGAACAGAATTAGAATGTATTCTTGATAACATTTACTGTTGCATTCTGGGAGTGGTGTCAGGTTAAACAGCAAAGGGAATTATACTGTATTTCTTAAACATACTCTCATCATGCCACGTGGAAAGAAACCTTAAGTTTTCTTTTTGAGGAATATTCGTCCATCACTTACAGAGCTTGTCCTGCTACAAGTATCTTTCTTTCTTTTTTTAGCAATTTTCATTTTGTGTTGTCGTTTTGAAAATAACTGGAGCTGAACATCCGTTTGCATATAGCATTTCATCACTACCATTCAAACACACACACACACTGAGGGCCAATTTAGAATAATCAGTTTGTGTAACAAGCATGTTTTTGGTCTGTGGGAGGAACCCAGAGTCCTCCGAGAAAACCCACATATAAACTTCATGCAGAAAGGCCCCGGGCAGGTATTGAACCCACAACCTTCTTGCTCCAAGGCAACATTCGGCCTCAATACAATTTTTTTTTTACTTACAGTCACGTGTCGTCATGGCTGATGGTGAAAAAAGCTCCTCTCTGCCTCAAAGTTCTCACCCAGTTCCAGTCCAATTCCAATATTGTTTAACGCTGTATATTTTTCACTTAAACGGTTGCAGGTTCAATTCTTTTTCTGCATGGAGTTTTTATGTTCTTTCTGTGCTGTGTGGGTTCTCTCCATGTACTTCAGATTCCTTTTTTAGGCACTGAAAACAGATGGATAAGATGAGTTCCCTCTCACTCGCTACGCTCGGTACAAACACATCCGTGTGATTTAAACCCTCACCAGACCAACCTGATGAGGTTTCTTACAACACGCCTGCTGAGCCCAAACAAATCTTGCAGCTCCGCCCTCCTGATATATAAATATGTTGCACGGCCTCATTTCCTCAATCTTTTTGCACTTCACCTCACTAAACCTGAGTTGCAGGTCCCTCATACCTGACTGGAAGTTAGCTTCCTCCCTGCCCAGGGACAAGGTTCACATCCTGAATGATGCTCCGCTTGCTAACTTTCAGCCTGTTTAACTTTGCTGATTTGCAAATCTGTCGCTACCACCATTTATCAAGCTAATTCTGCAGCATGATTGATTGACACAATGGTCAACTCAGTCTCTTTAACTTGCTAATTGGCCTGTTAATATGTTTGTCCTTCGCCTGACTGATGCTCCAGATTAAAGAAAGAAGCTGCCCAGCTCATCCAACACTGGCTTGCACACTAGTGCTTGCAGATTTTTCATCTTTGACACAGATGCATGCTATACCTGCCCATTGTTTCCCGGCATGTTGCATGTTAACCTGCATGCTAAACAGACCCTAGAAACATGTGACATTCCTATCAGTAATGTCGGGGGAGATCTGCTGCAGCTTCCTGCTTGCTGAAGTTCTCAAGCCATAAGCAGAGTTGGAACATTTGGACACAGAGGACAGGATTGTCTTGGGGTGAGAAAACGGGGTTCAACCTGCAGCCGGCGGTGCTCGGAGAGGATGAAGTATTCCATCATGTGTTTTTAGACTGCTGTAGATTTAACCTGCAACATCAAGACGAGGCTGCTGCACACTTACATTTATTCAGGTAAGACTTGCTGGCACATTAGATCTGATTTGCTCTTTCTTGTTTAGTGTTTAAATACAACTTAAAATTTAGCAAATACTAATTTCAGACCACTGTGTATTTCAGATGGTTTCCAGTAATTAAGCTGGAAGAAGGTGGATCATCAGAAGCTGGTTATAGCCAACCCTCGTGTCTTTGATGTTTCTAAGAGTATGTCACTTTATGTTAAATACTGTGTAAAGTCTTGGTGGGGGGGGGGGGTTGAGGGATTTTATGCATGTTGCTGACTTTGAACAAGAATCCAGATATAAAGATTCTTCAACACTGAGCAGTCCCTCCAGGATTTCGCGATGTTGCAATCGCACCTATTAATGCAACTTCAATGAAACTCCGCGAAATCAGCGCACTCGTGCAACTTCCTCCAAACACCGCAACTTTACTGAAAAAAATAGTCCTTTGTGCCTCTTCTCTAATGTTTCTGTTAGTTTTCGCACAAGTACTTTCTGCGTAGGCAGGAGAACGTTAGCGGAGGCTTGGCTTAGCTTTTCAGAACAGAAGAAGAAGAGAACCCGTATGTCACTTCCTGTCTTTATCCCGTGCCGGGAGAATGGAGACACGAGCGACATGGGTGACAATAATAAATCACATTTGCCAACAAAAATATCGGCAAGAGACCGCGCTAAATAGTTTCTAAACATTTCAGCAGTGCAAAACACACGAGGAGACATCAAGCAAACGCACACCCCCTTCGACAAGTTACTGTGACCGAAGCGGCTGCCTCCAGAGCGATAGCGACCACAGAACAAAAAACTTAATTACTTACAATGCCATTGTTTGCATTATAAAATAAAATATAGGAAACATTATTTTGTTGTTTTAATTGAAGACTTTATTGTTTCCGTATTTTAAATTACCACTATTTTAAAGTGGGAAACATCTTTTTTAGTTTACATATTTTTCTAAACTCGTTTAGAATCAGCAATGCACAGCTAGTGAATTAGCTTTTTGGACTCATCCTGGACAAATTCATGTTGTTTTAATAATGGAAATAAGATTTTACATTCAGTTTGGACATTATAAGATCAGATAATTAAGATAGGAGCCTTAAAGATGAACATTCTACTGAAAAAAAAATCGCAATTTTTTTGCAACTTTTTGAAAAACAGGCCGCGAAATCTGGTGTTTTTCTCTGCAACAATCATAAAAATTGCCCACGAAATCCTGGAGGGACTAATTGAATATGTATTTTTATAGTTTATTCAGGGAAAAGTTTAAATAAACAATGGTGTATGTTGGTGGTTTCTTGTTGTAAAATAAATGTAGGTTTCTGTAATTAATCCTAAGTTGACAGTGTCTTTTTTGATGTATCCTAAACTGTAATGTATTCTTGTGTGTTGCAACAGTAGCATACTGTAAAGTTAAAGAACGATGTTGAAAGAAAACTGGAAACCCAGCTGTCAGTATTCCACTGTTAATTTAACAGATTACAACAATGTGCTGTTATTCTCTTAATTCTTTCACTACAGCATCATACTGGCAACCCAGCTGTCAGGATTTTACAGTCAATTTAACAAAACTATTTTTTACAGTGTAGACACGCTCATAATGGAGCACATACAGTTAAATCTGTAAAAAAAAACATTTAAAAAGTTAATTTAGCATTTTATAGTGTTCTGATCTTAGGGTAAAACTGTCAGAACAATACTACCATAACTTTTATTAATCATTAAAATTACAGCAGTATTTTTTAAATGGTACAAAAAGGTAAAAAGGTACAAAAATAGTTTAAAAACAGCAATTTTTTTTACATGTTACAGTTTAATTTAGTTGATCTGAGTATTTTATCTTATTTATGATTTAGTCTTAATATGAATCAGGATTCTGGAAAAAATAATGAAAAAAAAAGGCCACAAAACGTGTGATAATATTCAGATAGTGTATCTGCATCAACCATGTTTACTGTATTAAACAAGCACATATAAGAATAATGACAGGATAGTTGACTAAAACTTGGTGTTTGTGATAAAATTAAATTAATTGGATGTTTTGAACGTAGAATTCAGAACAACTCGTGTTTTGTTTTGTTGTGTGTGAATTAATTGATGAGAATCAAATATCCACTGAGTCTCTTTGGGATTTCTGATTGTTTACTCCATCAATCCATTAAATCGGTGAAGTGTAACATCATGTAAATCTATTTAATCCTTAATGAAACCAGAAAGGATCTTGAAAACTCCATATCTGAGTCGGATCATCTTTATTCAAACATAATTATTGGATCCATTTATCACCCAAAGTTTGTCATGATAGTCTGTAGTCCCCCCCCCACTTCTTTTTTCTAAAGGGCTATTTTTGTCTTCTTACTTTCACAGCTTCCATCTTATTTTCTAACCAATACTCAGCTCTTTAAATCAGCGTGAAGACCTCCCGTTCTACTCGCTGTGTGGGGGCTGCACAGTACACCCAACAAATAACATCAACTGGAAGTCCAAATTACTTTCCGACAGTTGTTAGATTAAGAAATGACTTGCAATGTTTTTGTTATCGTCCTGTAAAAGTGTCAGTTTACCCCATCTCAGACTCTAGAGAAACACTCGGAGGAGCCGTGAATTCTATCTGACGTGTGTAGAGCCTGTCCTCAGCTGTTTCCATGCCTTAAAATAGCAAACGTTCCCGTGTGGCCTCTGCTTGATTTTGACCACATCTGGATTGTGTTACCTGGTCAGTGCAAATGAAATGCAAACGAGTTGATGAATAAAATACTTGTTCACAGACTTTCTTTTGAACAGTGGTTTAGCCCACACATTAGGTCTGCTTGCTCCACATCCTGCCGCAGGCTGAATGTATTTTTCAGCATAGTTGCACTTGAACCACCATATGTTGTCTGCAGTAACCCCTGGTGATTCTGTTGGTGACTTAATTAGGCCCCATTCGTTTTACCCGTACGGCGCTCGGCTGTATGTTAGTGATGGAAGTTGAAGATAATATAATATTGTTCAGATCTTAAAACTTGGTTTATTTTCTCACTTAGCTGTGTGCTGCCTTTCTGATTGAGTTTATTTTTTTGGGGGGGGGGGTGTTGAACTATACTTCTTGATTTTGACCATTTTTTCCTGTCTGAAACTCAGGATTAATCTAGAGACTGAAGTTGATGCAGCTCTCATTGATTTCCAACCTGCTTCTTTCTTTTTAACTCAGGGTTTCTGAAGGTCTTCGTTTTTTTTTAGTTTTTTTTGTTACAGCTCAGCTAAAGAGAACCAGAGGAGATTCCTGTCGGTATATCATGTATCTGATATTCCTTCGGATTCTCATTGTACTCTTTGCTTTAAAACTTGCATCATGGCTGTAGCATTTTTTTTTTTTTTTTTTTTTTTTTTTTTTTTTTTTACAAGGTTTAGTGTCATTTAGGCGTGCATTTATGTCAAATTATCCAGTTTTCTTAGCATGGATGTCTGCTGTTGCTGTGTTCTCTCTGTTCTTGTTTTTATGTCTCCCCAGGTGTTGATATTTAGTGTTTTCTTTCTATATTTAATCATATTTTTTTCTCTAATTTTTCCCCTTTCTCTCTTTGTCTTTCTTCTTGTCTCCCCTGTCTTAGATATTTTCTTTCTTTCAACATGGCAATGGGTTTTCTTTTTTTTGGTGTTTAAATTCATATTTAAAAGAAAAAAAAAAGTGGGTTTCTGTAAGTCTTTCGGGGACGACGGCTCAGTCAGCAGGTGCATTTCATTTATTTTCTGATCATTCGATTTTTTAGAACCTTTTTAACATGAACTTATTCAAGCATACAACAATAAACTCACAATTCACACAGCCCGATACGTAAACCGGTTGAGAGGGGAGGGGCTAATATTCACACAACCCAATATGCAAATCTGGGGGCTACACGGGGTTCAGTGACTTGCCCAAGGACACTTTGGCATGTGGTGGTGGAAGCCGGGATCAATCTGATTGGAAGACTTGCTAATCCATTCGGTAGTAAAACACACACATCGTTTCCACTAACAAAAGCAAAACATATCTTTACCATCAAGAAATGACCAAAGTTCTTACCTTTGCTCATTTTTCAATGAAGAAATCGTCTCTAGTCCTAAATTAGATTCAATAGCCGCTCTTATGCGTACATCCACCGGCGCAGCCATGTTTGTTTTGCTTTGCCTGCCTGGATACTTGTTGAGAATCATACCTGAACTCCCGCCCCAAAGCACAATACTAACACGTGATTAGTGCGAACGTTTTTTTGACTGAAATAGACGATTTTCAATGGAGCGGTACAAGACGTATTTTCGTGGGTTTGGAAACTCCAAATCTCGCGAGAATCCGTCTTGCAGCGCAAGGCTACAGTCTAATGGATTCTTGCTGCTCCAAATGCCCAGACTTTGTTTAGATGATTGTGTGATGCTAAAGTACATGAAAAGTATTTTTAGCATCGTATATTGTTGTGCAGCTCAGCAAAGAGCTGATTTGAAATGTTTTTAGTTTTTTTTTTTCCTAAAACCATTAATCGAACATTCTCCATATAATTGGCAGATGGACCAGCTAAAGGAGAATTTTATAGATATTCAGAGCACAGCTGTATGTGTTTTAGTTGGAATCAGTTCCACAGGCTTCAAACACAGTCAGTCTCAGTGTCATTGTGGATGTAAATGAACAGCCAGATCAGAACAGAAGAAGGAGAGAAAGAGAAAGAAGAAACCTGTGATGGCGTTACTATTAGTCTGATCCTGACGTGAGCACACGCACAACAGTCTGGTAGCACCATGAGTATTTCTCAATCTGATTATCAGCTTGACAGCAGCTTGTTTCAGAGCTACACAGAACTATCCTGTTGATCTGACAGTTGCAGCTCATTTCAAACACCAGTTCCTTTTTGTTTTCAATATTCACAGAGCGTTGCTACAACCAACTGCTACGCAGCGTTTCACCATTTTAACAATGAATATACGAGCTCACAAATGGATGTGTTCCTGTGTTTCATCACTTCCAGTTTCATTAGCCTTCGAAATTAAGACTCACCAAAGCTCATAAAAACATTCATATTTGTCTTATAACTGTCAAACAGCACAAATCTGCACCAAAGTTCATTAAATAAAGTGATAATGCTTCTAAATGTTTTATTAAGACCTTAGTGTCTCAAAGGATTATATTCAGGTTCATAAAAAAATACATTGAAATTTCTTCTCAGCTGGATTTCATCTATATACCGATGCCCAGTAACCTGGAACATTTTATTTTTAGATTTCCAGTGACACAGAGAGCAGGCCCTGTATCCTGTCATCATTTTAAAAGAAAGTGTAAAAAAAAAATGACATGGATTGATTGGAACAGGCCAAAATCAGACCCAGCAGGTCAGAGTTTCAAAATAAATAACAGAAATAAGAATCAGTCCTGAAAACTGCAGTTGGTCAATTTCTAGAAAGTTAACAGTTTTGGAAGTGAAGATAAATAAATACGTTCGTGACTGAAAGCTAATCTCACAAACTCACGTATCTTTGAGAATCAGTCTGTTAAAGAGGCCATTTCATTAAAATTTCAGGACTTTGTGGTTATTTCTTAAGTATTAACCAGTAATATGAAACATTTTATATCTAAAAAACTTCAGGAAACACTGATTAACAGACCTTTCAATCTGTCTGCATCAAAAGTCGGGTGGTTCCGGCTCCTTCCGTCAGGCTTCGAGCAGCAGCTCGTTCATATTCATTATTCGAATTTGCTGGACTCTGATTGGCTAACAAACTAGCCTATGAGAGCAAAGAATACTGTTTCCTGCCCCGCTGCGCATGGCAGCGTCAGACGTCATGTCTTCCTGTTTGCTACGTCTTATTCTACAGCTTTTAGCCAGCAGCATGCTAGGCGTGATTGCAACTGTGGGAGCTGATGAATACTAACGAACAAAGGAGTTGTGATGAAACAGATACAGGCCGTTCGGACTCGGGAGAACAGGTGTTTTATCGCCACCTGCGTAGTTTAGATTAAAACTGAAAGAGAAGTTGTTGACCTGTTTTCACACCCACTATGAAGGTAAGAACACCTGTGGAGCTAAAATATTCAACAGAAACCTCAGAAAAACCGTTTTTAATGGAAGGGCATTTTTAAAATAGAAAAACAAATCATCTGCAAAGAATTAAATAGACTGAATGGAGGAAGTAAATCTGCTTTTTAACATCCTACAGACTTGTAGAAATAAATGTTCTGACTTTGTGCTCAAAGATGAGATCCTAACAATGCTAACACCTAACGGACAGCTGTGTTTTCATTTTCTCTCAGCTGTTAACCTAAACTCTGCATCTTTTATATTCTACAACAGTAACAAACCTTTAAAATGAAAAATACCACAAGTGTCTAATTTCAGAAGAACTTATAATACTTAATTTGGCCTCATTACTACACAGCACATCTGTACCACACATAATGTGTTATGACAAGAAAATTACTCCAATTAGTCCCTGCATCATATAAGAGCTTTTATTGTGTGTTTAATTTCGATAGCCCTTCCAGCAAGCGTCATCTAAACAAGCCTGTATTGTTGTGATTTTATTCACAGACATTCAGTGTGACAAATAAACAGATGTTAGATGAATGGCAGCTGCGTGCACAAAGCAGATCCAGTACATTGTTCATCCTCGGGCTGCGCTGAAACAAGATGAAACAGACAAATGTTATCCAACGCCGTGGCCTCATCCAGCACATTCCTGCTATATTGCGAGCACTTTGTAGACTGAGCTGTGCGTTGCCATGGAAACCAGAGCAGCTCAAGCTCACGATATTCCCCGGTGAATGGAGAGCAGAACTGCTTCAGCACAAACATTTGTTCCAGTTGTAGAAACACTGATGGTGGCTTTGGCTCTGATGTGTAGAGTAAAGCAAATCTGCTCTGATCTCAGGTCAGCTCGTAGCGCAGCAGGGGTCGAGGGGGACTTTCACTCTTCGGCTCGCTTTTTTTAATTTATTTTTTCCAATGCGCTCCAGTCGCACAATAAACACAGACTGAGCAGCATAAGCTTCAACCCTCTCTGTGATAATAGGTGAGAGCTGTTAGTGTTGAAACGTTACGTAAATATAAAATCAGAGAGAATATTCAATGTCTCAAATATTCAATAATAATTTCTCATGGATCATACGCATGGCATTTATAAGCTTTACCCTATTTCACTTGATGAATGTTTTACAAGGTGTACGCTGTTGTTTTCTCTCATATTCATATGAATTTGTGCTTTTTCATTTACATTTTTACATCTTAAAGAGGCCATTTCATACAAATTTCAGGACTGTGTTATTTCTTAAGTATTAACCAGTAATATGAAACATTTTATATCTAAAAAATGTTAGGAAACACTGATTAACAGACCTTTCAATCTGTCTGCGTGAAAATTTGGGTGGTTCCGGTTCCTTCCGTGAAGCAGCTCGTTCATATTCATTATTTGGATTTGCTGGACTCTGATTGGCTAACAAACTAGCCTATGAGAGCACAGCATACTGTTTAATGCCCCGCTGCACATAGCAACACCAGACGTCCTCTCTTCCTGTTTGCTACGTCTTATGCTACAGCTTTTAGCCAGCAGCATGCTAGACGTGGTTTCAACTGCGGGAGCTGCCGAATACTAACAAACAAAGAAGTTGTGACGAAACAGATACAGGCTGTTCGGACTCGGGACAACTCGGGTTTTATCACCACCTGCGTAGTTTGAGAGATAAAAACTGAAAGAGAAGTTGTTGAACTGTTTTCACACCCACTATGAAGGGAAGAACACCTGTGGAGCTAAAATATTCAACAGAAACCTCAGAAAAAACGTTTTTAATGGAAGGGCCTCTTTAACTGCAATCCAGTGTAATAACTGTGCAGCCAGAAGAGAATGGGTAATATTCTTAGGAGAAAAAATGACTACAAAAGAATTAAAACAATTAAAACAATCTAAAACTATGATTTCAAAATATTCACTCTAATTTTTGCAGGTTATCAGTATACAGTATTAATGGGATTAAGAACCTCACTGAATCACCATGTGATTATAGTAATGATGCTTCAAGAGTGTTGTCAGACGTTTTCTTTCTTTCTGCACAGTTATCACTACAGTACACTTAAATCAATAAGAGTGTAAAAAAAGCTTGCACAAATTAGAAAAGTAAAATTTGCGGGCGGTGGAGAGACAAATGGAATGTAAAACATCTGAGATGGAGGTCCTGGGTGTTTTTTTTTTTATCTGATGAACTGACTTTTTAATTTTTAATTGTTTGACTGTGTGACATTAAAAGTTTGCTGTAATGAAAGTGAAATAAACTCACCCACATCTTTACTTTCTTATTAAAGCTTTATTTGTTGTTCTCTGTTACCTTCAGTTGTTTTTACTACAGACTTTTATTGTTATTCAGTAATGAGTGTGTTTTGTTTTACACTTTGACCCTGTATTTATTGGACTGACTCCTTGCAGCTGTACTATAAGTGTCTGCTGAATACTAGAAGCATAAAACCTTGGTGTTTATATGAAGTATGGTTTTCTTTTGAAAGTGTGGGTGATGACAGATTTCTCTCAGGCGTAGCGTTAACTAAGCTTGTTTTGTACTCCTGATGGTGAATTTGCAATAAGACTAAGCTGTAAACAATAGAAAAGGAGGTGGTCTTTGCTGGTGATATAATGTGTGTGCATGCCTCGTTGGTGAAGCCGTCACTCAAGCTGATAGTTTGTCCACACCAAAGTTTGTCACGTTGTATTACATCCTTTAGTTCTCAGGTTTAAAAACATTTTTCAACTCTGTAATTGTGGATGAACAAATTTCGCAATAGATAAATAAAACACAGTTTGGATTCAGATAGAATATGTTACCTTAAAGAGGCCCTTCTATTAAAAATGTTTTTCTGAGGTTTTTGTTGAATATTTTATATCCACAGGTGTTCTTACCTTCATAGTAGGTGTGAAAACAGGTCAACAACTTCTCTTTCAATTTTAATCTCTCAAACTACGCAGGTGGTGATAACACCCAAGTTCTCCCGAGTCCGAACGGCTTGTATCTGTTTCGTCACAACTCCTTTGTTCGTTAGTATTTGGCAGCTCCCGCAGTTGAAACCACGCCTAGCATGCTGCTGGCTAAAAGCTGTAGCATAAGACGTAGCAAACAGAAAACGTCTGGTGTTGCCATGCACAGCGGGGCAGGAAACAGTATTTGCTCTGATAGGCTAGTTTGTTAGCCAATCAGAGTCCAGCAAATTCGAATAATGAATATGAAGGAGCTGCTGAGGAAGCCTGACGGAAGGAGCTGGAACCACCCGAATTTTAATGCAGACAGATTGAAAGGTCTGTTGATAAGTGTTTCATATTACAGGTTAATGCTTAAGAAATAACCACAAAGTCCTGAAATTTGTATGAAATGGCCTCTTTAATCCATCCATCCACCCATCCATCCATCCATCCATCCATCCATCCATCCATCCATCCATCCATCCATCCATCCATCCAATATAGATGTTAAAGTACAAAGAACAAACGCAGGAACACTCACATAGTGACTTCATACATATATTCATAGACACGTGGAGGTCACATGAGGCTACAGATCTGCTTTCAACATTTTGTTAAACAGTGATAAAATCAAGAAAAGGACCACAGCAGTTTTGTCCGACAACATTTCAGATGTTCGGTAAACAGACTAAAGGTGTTCAGATCACATTTTTTATTCCAAGTTTGAGTGGCATGATATAAAAACACTGCATACATTGAGATATTCCCAAAAGCAACCAGGTTAGCCCAAACTAGCCCCAAATATAAAACTACATAGTTTGTTCCAGAGGTGTCAAGTTCCAAAAACCACAAACCCTGAGAGACTCTGCTTCTTTGAAATGCTTCTGTTTTACTTAGTCATGCTGCTGAGCTGTTGCCAATTAAACTAATTAGTTGTCAAATGTTTCTCATTATGTAAAATGTTCCTACACAGCATCCTCATGTTTTTAGAAGTGGGGTTGGAAACTTCCTAAATAAATCAGTTCTACAGCTTTTGTCTCCATCATGTGAACTTGTCTATAATCAAAGGACAACCAGGGTGTCTGTTGTTGTTCATTTATCAATGTTTTTCTTCTTACAGGCTTAAATCCACCTAGAAGCCCCATGGAGCAGGATGTGGAGAGTCCAGCCATCGTCAGGAAGCCCAAGCTGCCAAAGCAGGCCCGAGAGGATCTGCCGAAGCAGCTTGCTGAAATGGACCGAGCAAAGAAGATCCAGCGGTACGTCCAGAAAGATGGGAAGTGCAACGTCCATCACGGGAACGTCAGAGAGACGTATCGTTATCTGACAGACATTTTCACCACTTTGGTAGATCTTAAATGGAGGTTTAACCTTTTCATCTTTGTGTTGGTGTATACAGTGACTTGGCTTTTCTTTGGCTTAATGTGGTGGCTTATTGCTTACCTCCGGGGTGACCTGGAGCATATAGCAGAGAACGATTGGACTCCATGTGTCAATAACCTAAATGGCTTCGTATCGGCGTTTCTTTTCTCCATTGAGACAGAGACCACCATAGGGTACGGATATAGAGTCATCACAGACAAATGCCCAGAGGGCATAGTTCTGCTTTTAGTCCAGTCGGTGCTAGGATCTATCGTCAATGCCTTCATGGTGGGTTGCATGTTTGTTAAGATCTCGCAACCCAAGAAACGAGCTGAGACACTAGTGTTTTCCACCAATGCCGTCATCTCCATGAGAGATGGGCGACTGTGCCTAATGTTCAGAGTTGGAGACCTCCGAAACTCGCACATTGTTGAGGCTTCGATCCGAGCCAAGCTCATCAAGTCTAAGCAGACCAAGGAGGGGGAATTTATCCCTCTGAACCAGACGGACATAAATGTGGGCTACAACACAGGAGACGACAGGCTCTTCCTCGTGTCGCCGCTCATCATCTGCCACGAGATAAATCAGCACAGCCCGTTCTGGGAGATCTCGCAGGCCCATCTGGCCAAGGAGGAGCTGGAAATTGTTGTGATCCTGGAGGGGATGGTGGAGGCCACAGGTGAGTGCTCACATCTACACACAGTCTGGCGAATTTTGGATTTCAAACCAAACAAATTATTGCAATTTATACATCATCAATCAGTGGAATATAGCAATTATTAAAAAATATAAAGGCATGTAGGAAGATTTTTTTACAGTGTATGACAACAACAACAACAACAAACTTTATTTATAAAGCGCTTTTCAAACACAGTTTATCAAAGTGCTTTACAGATTTAAAATGACCCCACAACCCCACAACCCCCTCTTTAAAATACCAAAAATAAAATAAAACAAAACTCCCGTCCCAACCCAACCCATCGACCATACACACACACACACACACACACACACACACACACACACACACACACTCACACACACTTAAAAGCTACAAAAACAGCGGGCTGAGCACAGATGAGCCAGGAAATGCCATCATGGGAGCCATCTGCATCGGTAGCAGCAGATCAGCAGCAGCTGCCAAGGCACCGACCCCGCGCGCCCAGAGGAGGGAGGGCTGGTACCCCCACCTCCACCCAGGCACTACCTGGGGGGCACCCAGGCAGCCACAGCCGACCACTGCCCCCGACGCAGAGGGGTCCCGGAGAGGAAACACTGGCAAAAAATAAGATAAAATGTAAAGTTTGTAAAATATAAAGTGTATAAAGTATAAAACAATGAGTGTAAAACAATGATAAGATAGAATCAAGATAAAAATGCAAAGCAGATTAATAAATAAACAGTTAAAAGCTTAACTAAAAATTAAATCTGGTAAAATATGCTAATCAGTTAAAATGCGTATTAATAAATAATAATTGGTTAAAAGCTTGATTAAAAAGGCAACAAACTTACTGTCATAAATTGTTAAATCCTCATTTTCAAAGCTTATGCTACATGTCACTCATTTTTAAATCACCAGCTCATTATCTCAAAACATCAAAAACGTGTGAACAGTAACATCAAGTCACTCATGGCCTGGGGAGATTCTTTCATAGTGGCTATTAAATGCCAAAATTTAATCAAGGTTCTAAATTGACAATAAAAACAGGAAGAACAGCAAACTGTCTACACTAATTATCTGACTTAATTGATTAACACACACCAAAAATCATTGAACAGACCGCGAGTATTCCCCTGGTAATAAGGTAAAATAAAATCCTGTAAAAACAGACAGACAAGAAAAAGAATATTTCTAATCTTATTTTATATCCCTACAAATCGAATCTAGAATCCACTGTAAAAATATTATGATTTAGAATGTTTAACATCCATTTATTTTTGCTTTTATTGTTCATTAAACTTGAACAATATTTCTTATAATTTTGAGGTAATTTCATCATTTCGACAGTTAACTCCATTTGTGCCTTTAAATTGATAAAATCGACTTTGTATGAGGTTTCTAGTTTAACTCATTATCCACAATAACTCTTCATCTCACAAAATTGTCTTCTACTGTCAGGAAAAATGAAATAGATCAATCATTCTATTAAAAAACGGTGTTTTCGTTTATTCAAGTGTTAAAAGACACAACATGTGATCGCCAGCTGTTTTTTGTACTGAGCGAGCTATAGGACATATACGACTCTAAAAATATCCAAATCAAAGTCTAAGAAATAAAGACTTTCATGCTCACAGACAGATGAACACCAAGAAACAGATAAATAGAAATGTTTTTATAAAAATAAATGTAACAGAGTATCTGTGGGACACAGCTGGGCAGCCAGGAGCAGGATGACCACAACATCTGGATGACCAACAGCAGCCAGAATAATTACCACATAAATACACATTAATGCTTCAGATAAAAGAGTTCCAAAATAGCTGCTGCGTGTGTTTGAAAGTGATATGGAAACATTTGTCCAACTGTCAGCTTGAATCACATAAAATAAAACGGTTACATAATGACTGTTTTGAAGCAGCTGCTGGAGCTTCACAGAGAATTCACTTTCCCGCAGACAGCTGAGCCAATGAGCCACTAATTAATGTCAAAATATCATGTAAATGCTGCTGGAAAATGATTAACAGTTTACCGGCTGCAGGAGAAGTGTTTTCAGATCACAGACCGTGAACGGAAACTGATAAATTCAACACATTGGAAATGTTCTCTATTTAACAAAGTGAGAAATCCCAGTCAGTATGTTTCATTTGAATTCGGAGACAAAGTTGTAAACATGACTCATGATAAATACTGAGACATAATTAGGTGTAGCTGAAGCGAGCCTCAGTGTCTGTGAGCCTCCACTGATGTCATTGATTCTTCACATTCTTAGATCAAAAATCATAACAATGTAATCATATCTGCACGCTGACTGCAGCGTTTCTCAACATCACGGCTGAATTGCATCGCTGGTTCACGTTGTTTTAAAGAGGCCCTTCCATTAAAAACAGTTTTTTCTGAGGTTTCTGTTGAATATTTTAGCTCCACAGGTGTTCTTACCTTCATAGTGGGTGTGAAAACAGGTCAACAACTTCTCTTTAAGTTTTTATCTCTCAAACTACGCAGGTGGTGATAACACCCGAGTTCTCCCGAATCCGAACGGCCTGTATCTGTTTCGTCACAACTCCTTTGTTTGTTAGTTTTCGGCAGCTCCCACAGTTGAAATCACGCCTAGCATGCTGCTGGCTAAAAGCTGTTAGCATAAGACGTAGCAAACAGGAAGACACGACGTCTGACGTTGCCATGCGCAGCGGGGCAGGAAACAGTATTCTTTGCTCTGATAGGCTAGTTTGTTAGCCAATCAGAGTCCAGAAAATTCGAACAATGAATATGAACGAGCTGCTGACGAAGCAGCCTGACGAAAGGAGCTGGAACCACCTGAATTTTATCGCAGACAGATTGAAAGGTCTGTTAATCAGTGTTTCCTGACATTTTTTAGACGTAAAATGTTTCATATTACTGGTTAATACTTAAGAAATAACCACAAAGTCCTGAAATGTGTATGAAATGGCCTCTTTAAGACAAACTTTAAACTAGTGCACCTGCTCTGTCAAGGCGACTTGGCCACAGCGCTCCTTTGACCTAAATGCTAACATCAGCGTGACAGCTTGCTCACACCAAGACGCTGACACTGGAATGGAATTTTCCTCTGATTCTTGATAAAAGACCTCCCATCTTCATTTTGTTGGCTTCCAACACAGTATCTGTGATTGATTTGAAGTTTCTGTTCTTACAGCTTTTTGACTCTAATCTGTCTGGCTGGTAGAATAAAGCTTTGCAATGCTCATTAATATGTCTGTGGGTTAGTTACACCATGAACACTGCAGACAAAAAAACCACCAGGAGTTCCTGATGCATTTTAGTAATCAGTTTATTGTTCGTAAACATTACAACCTACTAGATTTTGGAAAATAAAAGGTCAAATTTGATGCTTACAGTAATGTGTGTGACAGTCAATAACAGGAATGATGTTGGACTCAAATCCTTTGAAACACCTTATTAGATTTTTAAAACTCTGATTTATCGTTTTTGCTGGTAAAAATGTGATTATTTAATTGTTTCGGTTTTTCTGTGATCCCTCGATCCCTAAAAGCCCAAACCTGCCTGAAAAGACGCTGTAAAGCACAAGGCTGTAGAGTCATGTTTAAAACTGTGCTGCCCACAGATGTGCCCAAATGTTAATCAGTCTGAGGCTGAGCATTTTAAAAACTGACCAAAAAACTGCTTAATTATTCAATCCATCTACTTTTAGTCCAAATCATACCAAAAGATTCAGCTGGTAAAGTATAAAACAAAAACAGAGAGGTATGTGAAAACAAGGTTACGCTTAAACATGAACAGCCATGGGACGTTTTTGTGATGCTGAATATAACGCAGCACCATTTTTGTGACTTTTTCACAGAACAAAATGTCTCTGAGCATAAAGACAAGATTACACTGCAACGTTACTCTCACTACGTTCCGACCTATTGATGTGCAGCCCGTGTACCAAAATAAAACATGTTAAAGACTCAGTCTGATCATCTTTTGATCTATTTTAAAGCGTCTCAGTGCTCTTTAAATTAGGATCATGACGTTTTTATCCCAAATCATGAAGCCTGTACCGTTTTCTATGAAGTAGTTTCTCTATAGCAGCAGTAGCTCATTAGCAATTTGTTTCTGCTCTTTGTGTGGAACCGTTGGCGTGGAGGATCCCCCCCGCCCCTCCCTGTTACTGAGAGATCTCTGTTTAAGCTAGCGCTACTGCTAGCTTACAGCTAGCTCAGAGCAGGAGCTTGTGCCTTGCCCAGTGGATTTTCTACATCACAAATCTAGTTTTTTTTTTTAGATTTTAGCATCTGCTACTGATTCACAGTGATTTGATTGCAGAAATACCCAGAAATCCAATTTTGATTCGTTCTCTAGCATCAGAAAAATGCACAAGAACATCTTAACAACACGAAAAACATGATTTTCATCGCAGTGGGTCTTTAAATAATAATGACTCGTAATCATGGTGTAGCGTTATACCTGTTCCCAACCCCTCCAAACTGTGAATATAAACCTTCAAACCAATCTTGGAAGTGCTTTGAGAGTCAGAGTCTGACTTAAAACGTGTTATAGAAGTAAATGCCATTTACTATTTAACATGCATGTTCCTGTCCAGAGTCACATGGCAGAGTTACCTGGACAAGTTCCCGGGCCAGCGCAGGGCCACATAGAGACAGAAAATCATTCACAAACACATCAAGGGCAAATTTACAGTCACCAGTTAACATGACATGTATATTTTTGGTCCATGGGAGGAAACCTGAGTTCCAGGTGTGCACGAGAAGAACATGCAAACCCCTTGCAGAAAGAACCTGACTGGGTTTTGCTACCAACTGAGTCACCATTCAACTGCCTTTTGTAAACGTTACACAAATATTGTGAAAAAATGTCATTTTGTGTAATAATTTTGTCTCCAGTAGCACAAAACAGCTGATATAATCTGAGTATTGTCTGATTTTTAAAGGGATTGTTCAGGTTTTTTGAAGAGGGATTGTGTAACAATATCATACCTGCTATCTGTGCAAAACCATGGACCATGTTCTGACACAAAATTTCCATGGAGCATTCACGAAAGTGTTTTACAGAATTGACATATTGAGAATTTATTGTTAGACGGCCCCTCTTCCAATCAGCTGTCAGCATTCCTCAGAGAGTAATGTCTGAACACAGTTTATGGACAAATTAGCTAAAATTGAATTCCACAGACTTAATGATCATAATGTCCCAAAAGGAACTGAGCTGAGTCAAACGTCATCAAAGACATACAGTGGACATACAGCTGGATCCAATAAATCTTTGTTAGTAATTAGGATGATGTATCAAACTCACTGTTAATCCTTCGTGTTGTGTCTGCAGGGATGACCTGCCAGGCTCGCAGCTCCTACATCAGCAGTGAGATTAAATGGGGCTACCGCTTCATGCCCGTCCTGACGCTGGAGGACGGCTTTTATGAGGTGGACTACAACAGTTTCCATGAAATCTACGAGACTACCACACCCACCTGCAGTGCCAAAGAGCTCGCTGACATGGCCAGCCGCGCCCGTTTACCTCTCACCTGGTCGCTGGCCAGTAAGCTGAGCCAGCAGGGGCTGCCGGAGTCCGAGCAGGAGAGTCAGGAAACAAAAACCAACTTGGACAGTGAGAAGAGTCAGACGGCTGAGAGGAACGGGGACATTGCAAACTTAGAGAGTGAGTCCAAAGTGTAGCAAGTGATGTCTGATACACAGGACTTAGTGAATTCCCTGGACTGGGTTGAAGACCACCAGCTGGGTATGACTGTATTATGAGGACCAAGGAGCACATTAGACCAAGTAATCCTTCACCTACAGTAGAAACACTTTTTCTCAGAGACTTACACCTACCTTGAAAAACAGCTACACACGTAGACATGTGACCCACCGCTGGACTGTAAACCCCGTGCAGACAGTGCATGTTTCAGATATAATGTGTCCTCCTGACAAGATTCCTATTATTTTTTCTATTAAGATATTCTTAGGGGCATTTGCATAAGTATTTTTGTACATACTATAAACAGTTTTGAAATCTTTGTTTTGTTGCTGTGTGAATATTTAAATGATGTTTGATACTAATATCTTTAGGTTAGTTCTGTACATAATCTATGCCTTACTGTATGTATAGAGCTTTCATTATTTGTTTTTCAGAACTACTGTATATCTAAGCATGTATAAACTTTATCTGCAGTTAATTTATCTTGTATTCTGTATATACTGTATGACAATGATATAAAGGAAAACGTACAGTTCAATGGATGCAAACTCTAGTTGAAACCAATGAGAAATTCTTCCCCAAATGATAAGTGTATGTTTATGATAGAACCACATGAAGCCATGACTTGCTGTTTACAGCTGACCGACTTCAAACAATGGCCCTTTAAAACTGCATTTTGTCACTTTTTGCACACTGGAGACTTTTTGTTTGGTGGTTTTTCAGTCTCCAGAAATCCGTCACGTGTCACCTAAAATCATAGACAATAAATAAACATTAATTTGCTTATTATGCACATGATGGGATATATATTTTTTTTTTTTAAAGTATTTTTCTTTCTGATGTCACTACTTAAAAGGATAGTTCAGATCGTTTGAACTGGAGTTCTGTGATAAAGTTATGAGTAATTAACATATTTGGAGATTAATGAGCTAACAGCTAGTCGTAGCTAATGGCTAACAGCTTTCTGATGTAGCTCTAAAGTGAATGGCTGCCATTTTTAAACAACTGCAATTTCAAATATTTCATAGCAGTATTATTTTTTTTACACATTTACAATGTTTTCAATTTCCCTACATGGTTAATTTATCTGGAAATGTTCCAGCTGCACTGGAAGAGCTACAGCTAGTTCCTCCATTTGCACAGGCCCATTGTATCAGTATAATACAAAATTGATACATTAAGTTTAAACTCATTTTAAATGTCAAAATAAACTAAACTAACTTTAATTTAAATGTTTGGATGCTAAAGCGCTCTCTGTAGCAAGGCGGTAAGTGTTAACGCTACAGAATGTGATGAGAAGAAACCAACAGAAACACGATCGAGGAAGACGGCCAGGATCTGATGAAGGTAATGAACAAAACACAGCAGGTGTGTTAATGAATTAACTGCATCCTGGTGTGCAGAGCAAACAAACCCAGATGAGACAATAACAGAAGATAGCAAGCAGCCAGGATGAGGTCCTGGTTCTGAGGTGGAACCCTAACCTTTCCTTCAGGGTGGGAGTGCTTCAAGTCGAGGAGTTCAAGAATCTGGATTTTTTTTTTTCTGAGTGATCAGCAGTAAGGAGGGCCTCCAATTCAATTCTTTCATACTTTATTAATCTAAAGGGAAAATTGAATGTAGGAATATTTATTTCTTCAGAGAGTGATTTCATGATTCTGTGTGCAGGAAGGTTCTGCTGTAGCATTTGACTGAACACTTTCGTGTTGAGAAATACTTTTGAAGGACACTATGCAGCACAATGAAGGACAGTAAATGTGTACAAATAATGAGCCAGAAACATATTTCCTTTGTACATTTACAGTTATTTTTTTTATTTTATAAAGTGTTTCAATTGTTCATATTATTTTCCAGCAATTAGCCATATCCTGCTAATCAATCACTGAATATGCTGGTGAAAGGTTTTTATCATCCAGGTCGTAGTCATCCTAGAAGGTCTTTCCAGATGTTTTTCAGTGTTGGTGAAGATGATTCGCTCCACACCTGATGAAATTCTTCAGTTCTAAAATGAAAGTGCAGTTTCCAGTTTTTAAGCACTCAGGGCCTGATTTATCAGGTTTGCGGTTGTTAAAAAGCATGAACTTTGACCCATGTGTCACCCACATATCAGAACCAATCTCTCTGTGTCGTTCCTGTGTAAGAGCTGAGAACTCTGCACTTCCTTCATTTAGATCTTTGCAGATGTTTCTCATTCTGACGTGATGAGGTTCCTTAAACATCTTCAGAACCAAGAAAAAGGTCAAGTTATGGTATGTTAAGTTATGGTAGCTTATTTTGTTCCTTGATTTTTGTTTTTACAACATGATCCATTTAAAAAATTGAACCGTTCAATATGTTTTTATTTCAAGCGACAAAAAATATGTAACATTTAAATTTAAAGATACAATTTAATTTACATTGAAAACACTCAATATCAGTTACAGTCAGTGCCATCAAGAGCCTCAAATACAGAGAAATCTAAGACTCAAAAAGAAATGATCAGTGGTATGAATGTTCTTAAAATCCAAATTTCTGACTTTTCATTTGTTTTTTTTTCACATAAACCATTTGAATGTCATCAAAAAGAGATTAGAACTGTTCAGTAAGTCAATAAGTGTTTTTAGAAGCAGAATTCTGTAGCACAGATAAACAATACAGAAAAATATTTTAAAATAATTTAAAAATAATTCATAATGTTCACAGAAATAAAAACACAGATTATCCACAAACTTTTTTTTTCTGAATTAGGGTTTCTTAATTTGAAGTTTTAGGCAAACTCTGTCAAACATTTTTTACAGCTCAGAAAAAACTAAACAGAAATTACAGTAAACAAGATCAATTCAAAGGCTTTTAGCAGTTAAATCATCCCTTTTCAAGTCATTACGTTAAAAATATCATTAAAGGTACAGTATGTGAGACTGTTGTGTAAATATTTCACTGTAAAATTCTTACATATTGTACCTTTTAGTCAAATAAATACTAGGAAAATCATATTTAATAAACCAAAACAAAACAGAAACTGTAGCTTCAAAGGCAATTCAGTCTGTTCAAGCTGAAAAAAACGTGCTTTTGAAATTTGATGGTTCAGTAATAGTGATTCTGTTCTTACTGCAGTTTTTTGCAGCAGAATTTCTGCTGTGCAGATAAAGTGAGACAAAATATCAAATTAATGAGGGATAAAACTGGCCACATGGAAATTCACTTGTAGCTTCATACACAGTAAATTCGGATACATGTAAGTTAGATATTTTTAGTAAAAGTTAAAACGGTGGGTGTTAGCTGCAGATGCAGCTTCCAGTGCTGCTCCAGTTTCATTTGACCACATTAGATGATAAAAGCACTTTAAAATTTAACACAGTTGGGAAAAACACAATACAAATGAAATGTAATGACACAAAAGAAGGAGTTTGCTGTACCTTCAGTCTTTAGTCATAAGTTTAACACATTTAACTTGTAGTATATGTGATACTGAAGACAACTGATCGTGTTAGCTAACTGAATGATCGAAGCTAACGTGTTAGCTTGAATTACAAAATCTTATTCAGATGTGTATTACTCAATAACAAAAATATACTTTCTACATAATTATGTGATACTTATAAGATATGCTTCTTATTTAGTTTACTAAATTGAAAATTCACCAAATATGACTTGATCTTTTAATGAACAAGTTTCAGTATATGTTAAATCAAATTTGAATTATTTTTTATTTTACTCAACTCTTAAAAAAAACAAACTACCCAAATTCCAAAAAAGTTAAGATGCCGTCTGAAATGTAAATTCAATTTTTTTAATTTTTGAGATTTTAAAATCTTGCAATTTTCTTTTGTCTTTATCAACATATCAGATGTTGAAACTGAAATCTTTTACCATTTCATAAAAAGGTTTTGCTCATTTTAAGTTTGATGGCAGCAACATCTCAAAAAGTAAACACAGGGTGAATTTTACATTCTGTAGCATCTCTTCTTCTGTCTGTAAACATCTGGAATGCTAAACATTGTCTTGCTGAAATATGCAAGACCTTCCCTGAAAGAGACCTTGTCTAGATGGGAGCAGATGTTGATCTAGAATGTTTGTACTTTTTAGTGTTGATGGAGCATTTCCAGATGTGCAGGCTGCCACAAATCACAAGCATCCAGTTCTGACCTTTGACCTTGTCCCTTGCGAAGAGATTTTTCCTGATTCTCTTGAAGCTTTTGATGAGATTTTTTTTACTGTAGATGGTGAGATTTTAAAAGTCTTCACACTTTTACACTGATGAACATTGTTCTCAAATTGTTCCACGATTTTTGGATGCAGTTTTTCTCAGATTGGAGAAACTAACTTCTAGCCTTGCTTTGCAAGATGGATTCTCGTGAGATTTGGAGTTTTCCAAACCCACGAAAATCCGTCTTGTACTGCTCCATGGACAACCGTCTATTTCGGTCAAAAAATGTTCGCACCAATCATGTGTTAGCATTATGCTTTGGGGCGGGTGTTCAGGTATGATTGGCAGCAAGTGTCCAGGCAGGCGAAGCAAAACAAACATGGCTGCGCCGGTGGATGTACGCATAAAGGCGGATATTTAATCTGTTTTAGGAGAACTGGAGACGATTTCTTCATTGAAAAATGAGCAAAGGTAAGAACTTTGTGAATTTATTGATAGTAAAGATGTGTTTTGCTTTTCTTAGTTGTAACGATGTGTGTGTTTGTCTCCCGAATGGAGTCGCAAGAGCTTGATTTACTGTGATTGACTAAAAACAAATCCTCAAAGGCAGACACTTGCTGGTTCGTCCTCCAATCAGCTTAACATATTAGATCAGATGTTCCTCCCTTCTAGAAACGGTTTCAAACGGAGCAGTTCCAGATCTATGTGTGTCCCCGAATCGAGAAGAGGCGGGGCTACACATAGATCTGGCAGAGCCAGGTTAACTAACTTCTGCCCATCATTACATCTAGGAGGCTCTGCCTCACTGAAATGCTCCTTTTATGCTAAATCATGTTACTGAGGTGTTCCAAAAGAAACCAGTTATTCATCAAATATTCCTCCAATTGTTTCTGAATTGTGCTGATGATTTAAAAACTTTTCGTTGTCTCTGTTACAACTTTTTTGAGATGTCTTGCTGTAATCAGCTTCAAAATAAGCAAATATTTTCTAAGAAATAGTCAAATAAAATACTAACATGTTTTACAATATTTTACATGTTGTTTTGTTATTTAAAGACCCACTCTGATCATCTTTTGAGGTATTTTAAAGCGTCTTTAAATTATGACGTTTTTACCCAAAATCACAAAACCTGTGCCGTTTTCTACGATGTAACTTCTGCATAGCGGCAGTAGCTCATTAGCATTCACCTCTGTGCTGTGGGAGGAACCATTGGCATGAAGGATCCCCTCGCCCTTCCCTGTTGCTGAGAGCTCTCTGTTTATGCTAGCACTACAGCTAGCTTACTACGTGCTTACAGCTAGCAGAGCACGAGCTTGTGGCCTGCCCAGTGCCTTTTCTATGTCACAAATCCAGTCTTTTTTCAACGCATTTTTACATCTGCTACTGATTCACAGCAATTTTGAGCTTAATTTGCTTAAGATGTTAACATGTTAACAACACGAAAAAGATTATTTTCATCAGAGTGGGTCTTCAAGCACATAACAGTGTATGATGTCATTATTACAGCTTCTTCCTTCTGGGACTCACTGACTCTCTGATATAAAGGTCATTGCTGTCAAACTGCTAAAGCTGAAGATGCAAATTCACCAACATTCGAAGAGACAGGAAAATGTTAATTATGCAGATTTATGAACAAAGCATGTTGATTGAGCCTATAAGTTTTAAATTAAAGATTGAATTTTGGCGTTTCTAAGGGGCAGATTAGAATCCCAAATTAATATGGATATTTGTGCATTTCATGTTAATATTTAGCTCAGCACACAGACTGTTACGAGTCAAGGAAGGGTACCCTAAGTAAATGTAAAGGTTTTTCATGATTTGGTCACCTTTAGCCGGCGAACACCTGGGGTTTGATGGGTGAAGGCAAGTTCTCATTGTCCAAGTTGTTGGAATCAATAGCAGAAACTTTAGTGGACATGATCTCCAGTGGGTATTTCTCTAAAATGTCATGCACCTCCCGCTGTACACTGTCAGACCAGGAAATAAGATCAGCCTGGAGACCCTGAGCGGCCTCCATCAGGGCCTCCTGCCGGCTGCAGAGACCTGACAGCAGTTCCAGATTGTGGTTGAGCTGCTCCAAGACAGGGTTGGTGGCAGATGCACCAACTCTTGAACCAGAATGAGGCCACTCGCCATCCGAGCTGCTGAATCGTGGCGAAGCTTGACCGGACATGTAGCGCTCAAATTCCTCCGGGGAAAGGTTAAGAGACTGAGCGTCTAACTTTTCAATAAAGGCCACTGCACAGCACTAAAAACAGAAAAAGCAAACTTTACATTTCTATCAGAAAAACTGATAGAAGTTTGAGTGAGTTTGAGACGTACAGGTAAAAAATGTAAAGCGACAATGGACGACGGTTAGATGCACAATCTTAGTGCCCAGTAGTTTTGTGCATATAAGTGCTGTGTGTATTCGTCGGTAGTCATTTGGACTGTAAACAGGGGTAGGGGTGTTCCGTATTGATAACAGATAATTGGAAATGATGTACTAACACAGTAACAATAAATTACGGTAAAAGAAATCTATGATTAAACCACGAACGAACCAGAGAGCAAAACACTCAAATAAAACGAGTTATACTGGTAGAGTGGATACACTATGACATGACTAACAGAATAGACGTGCCAGATGCATGTGGATGTCAGGGCAACCTAGTTACAGGCATCTGACAGCGACAGTGCGTTGTAGAACACCAGAGGAGGCGTGCACAGTCAAGCAACTGGCAAGAAATAGTAAGATTCAGTGAGAGGCATGTATGATACCTTAAAATATTTTGTGCATATATCCATCGGAGCCGTGCATATAAGCGTATGACGCAGGCATATTGCACTCATCCCTATCTGACGTCCTCCCAGTGTCACGTGATACTTGTGTTTCTCCTGCTGAGGTGTTTTTTGTAATCTCACACAGTGCCTCCTGTTGGCGCTGGGTGACAGGAATGTTTTTTCTCCTCCCTATCCTCATGGTGTTGCCATCTTTTTTATTCAAAATTCTTATCTCAGTCCTGGCGCCGAAGGAAAATGGCAGCCTCGGATGAGGAAAGTGTCTATGCATCTCTTGCAAAGGGAAATTCCTTGAATTGTGCAAATGATACTTGGCCAATAAATCTTGATTCTGAACGTGTGCAGCTGTTTTGTGCATATATGCGTCGTCCAGTGTATATGTTAAAACAGAAGATCTCTGCAATAAAAACCTCAAGCTGACAAAGCAAAACCTAATCAGATTCTACTAATTTCTGACTCTAACTTCAACTTCTGCTTCTCTTTGAATATTTGTGAATACCAACACAAAATACAGAGTAAAAGTTTCTTTTTAAAATAAACTAAATCCAGAAATAAAACTGTTGAAATTAAGAATATAAAAATACGTTTACATATTTAAAGGATATTATTTTCCTATAAAAGTCCCTCTACGAAAAAGCCTCACAAAAACCAATTTATTTACATATTCAAATGTTTTTGAGTTCCCACTGACTAAACTAAAGAACCAAAGTGAAACAGACCAGGTTGGTGAAGTAGTATCCGTCCTCTCCGGTCATCAGCCTGCTCGGGTTACAGAATCGAGTGATGTACTGGATGTTGGACTGAAGTCGTGGAGGATTGGCTTTGAGAACAATATAAATGAGCGCAGGGAGAAAGTCATCAGCAGACGCCGGCTCGTTCTTAGTGATCTTGATGGCACTGAAGATGTGTTTACTACAGCGTGTGATACAAGCGAGCTTGTCCCGAGGAACCCTCTTTGAGTCCATCTCGATGACAGCTGAAGAAGATAAAAACATAAAGGATGGGCAGATAGAATCATTATGGGATGTATGAAACACTAAAGCTGAAAGGTTGTTTTTATTAAGTTGCAGGACATGAAACTTCTTCCGGTGTAGCAGGAAGTTCAATCATCTTGTTCTGAACTTATTGATGGCACGAAAACGTACATGTACACTATATTACCAAAAGTATTCGCTCACCTGCCTTTACTCATACTATGAACTGAAGTGCCATCCCATTCCTAACCCATAGAGTTCAATATGATTCAATTCATCCCAAAGGTGTTCTATCGGGTTCAGGTCAGGACTCTGTGCAGGCCAGTCAAGTTCATCCACACCAGACTCTGTCATCCATGTCTTTATGGACCTTGCTTTGTGCACTGGTGCACAGTCATGTTGGAAGAGGAAGGGGCCCGCTCCAAACTGTTCCCACAAGGTTGGGAGCATGGAATTGTCCAAAATGCTTTGGTATCCTGAAGCATTCAAAGTTCCTTTCACTGGAACTAAGGGGCCAAGCCCCGCTCCTGAAAAACAACCCCACACCATAATTCCTCCTCCACCAAATTTCACAGTCGGCACAATGCAGTCTGAAATGTACCGTTCTCCTGGCAACCTCCAAACCCAGACTCGTCCATCAGATTGCCAAATGGAAAAGCGTGATTCATCACTCCAGAGAACGCGTCTCCACTGCTCTAGAGGCCAGTGGCGGCGTGCTTTACACCATTGCATCCGACCCTTTGCATTGCACTTCGTGATGTGTGGCTTGGCTGCAGCTGCTCGGCCATGGAAACCCATTCCATGAAGCTCTCTGCGTACTGTACTTGGGCTAATCTGAAGGTCACATGAAGTTTGTAGCTCTGTAGCAATTGACTGTGCAGAAAGTCGGCGACCTCTTTGCACTACAGCATCCGCTGACCCCTCTCCGTCACTTTAAGTGGCCTACCACTTCGTGGCTGAGTTGCTGTTGTTCCCAAACGCTTCCATTTTGTTATAATAGAGCTGACAGTTGACTGTGGAATATTTAGGAGCGAGGAAATTTCACGACTGGATTTGTTGCACAGGTGGCATCCTATGACAGTTCCACGCTGGAATTCACTGAGCTCCTGAGAGCGGCCCATTCTTTCACAGATGTCTTGCTTCACAGTCTGCATGCCTGAGTGCTTGACTTTATACACCTGTGGCCAGGCCAAGTGATTAGGACACCTGATTCTGATCATTTGAATGGGTGAGCGAATACTTTTGGTAATATAGTCTATGTACAGTTCAGTGAAAGAGTATTAGCTCCCACACAGATTTCCTCTGTTTTTGCTTATTTGTCTCATTTACATGTTTCAGATCATCAAATACATTTAATATCAGACCAAAAAAAAACATTAGTAAACACAAAATGCAGGTTTTCAAATATGATTTTATTTATGAAAGCAAAACAGTTATCTGAATCAACCTGGCCATGTGTGGAAAAGGTAATTGCCCTATAAACCTAATAACTGGTAAAAGACTTAAATCAGGTGTTTGTAATAACTGGCACTGAGTCTTTCTCATCTCTGTGGAGGACGTTTGGTCCTTCTGTTTGCAGAAGTCTTTTACATCAGCTACATTTGAGCATGAACGGGCTGTTTAAGGTCATGCTAGCATGCTACAGCATTTTGACTAGTCCACTTTAAAACCTTCTCTTTTAGAGCTATTTGGACTTCAGATCACTGACCTGCTACATAATCCAAGTCTGCTTGAACTGATTGTTGGACATTGTCCTTCAGAATGTCAGGGTGGAAGAGTAGAATTCATGACTCCATCAAGTCGTTCAGGTCCTAAAGCAGCCCAGCCCATCACACTACCACCACCATGTCTGACTATAAGGAGCTCGTTTTCACTTCATCTGTTGGCCAGACTGATTTCAATGACTTTGTTTCTCATCTGTTAGTCACAACTTACATTTTCACAGGCTGGTTTGGATCATTTCTGTAAATTCTTTTAAATTTCGTCTGAAAGTCTATTATTTTAAGTTAGCTTTTGATTACTGATGTTGATGTCGGAGGTATTAACACCCCTACTCCTGATATTACAGCCTTTTTTTATTGTATTTTTTTTCTCTAGTTTTATTCTTTAAAGCTGTTATCCCTGAATTCAGTTTGCCTAGCTTAGACTGTCAACAAAGTCACAGCACTCTCAGCCCCTCCCATCGGGTAGAATTCCTAAGCCACGCCCCCCCAGGTTTGGAAATACACGTAGCCCCAGAAGACGACCGAGTGCAAGACACTGGTCTGCAGTTCATTCAAGTACCGTAACATGGCGGAATCACCGGTAAGTAAAAACAATATAACAACAAACAACTGACATTAATTGTTACTTTGTACTGAACTTGACCCGGAACCAGCCGGCAGCTGTTTCTCCTGCTGTGACATGGTAGAGCGGCGAACACTCCCAGCAGTGGTGTTCTGTGGTAATATGTCTCAGTTTTTTCGGAGCACAGAAGCCAAATAAATACGGAAGTCCGTACGGCTGGAGAAACTGTCCAATCATTCCTTTTGGACCGAACCATTTGATTGGTTGATGTTTTTAGACAAATACGGGAGAACCACTTAATTATTTTTTTTGTCTTTTTTTTAATCTTCACAACATATTTTTCTACATGCTGTGTTAAAATGTTTTTAATGGACATGAAAAAAAATATGTTAAGCTAATTTGTTATGCAAATTAAGGATAGCAGCTTTAAGTAGTTGTTTATTGTTATATTTTGTTTTTATTTCTTGATTTGCTGGACAGCCCTTTGATCAGCTGTCATGCTGTATGTTAAAATGCTCTATAAATAAACTTGATTTGACTTCAACTCCTAATTAATTTAATCATGATTTGAAAATAGCATTTTGTATTTACTTGAGTTTTCTTTTCCTGGTGATCTAAAACATTTATATGTGACGGAAAAGAAATCAGAAATTCAAATGGGGCAAATAGTTTTTCACAGCACTGTAGATACTAGATGTTTCTACAGAATATTAGAAGTGTCAATATGGACGAGTCAGAGTTTCTGCAGTGTTTATTAAACATCAGATATTAGCTGTTGCTTTTTTTCCATTCAATGCCTTTTTTTAGAATCCTCTCAGATAAAAATAATATTGTTTAAAAATAAATTGACATTTACATTTAGTTATTGTTACATTACATGTATCAAGTTGTGTCTATCTGTCTGAAAATCCTAGACAACACTGGAAATTCAAGTGTTTCGGGGTAATAAATACTTGGAAAGGTAACAGTTAATACAGAGCAGATAGTTACCTGAAACCTGTGACAATGGATTTTTGGTGAATTCTGGGTAAGACAGCAGAACTGCACATCGCTGCTGTTTAAAAGCAGACAGTTACTTTGTGAATTTGCTTATTCACCCACTGAGAGTGATTCCAAATGAGTGTATTTTTAGCAGCAAAATATTAAGGTACAACAGAACAACCGATTTTCTGTCGATTTTCCACTAGAAATGCTTCTATTTACAGCTTCGATGGATGCACTGTGTAAAATACTGAGTCATTTAACTGTAGGTTTAGTGACTTTCTCACCTGTTATTGCATTGACCACATTCTCAGACACTTCAGGGATTTCTTCATCCATGGACACGCAGAGCATCTGGATGGTCACCCAGTGCAAAGCCCTGCAACACAAGTAGGTTCACACTGGAGTCATCGTGAAGGATTTTCACTTATTGTCTGAATACACGTTACTAACAGCCATTTCCCTTGTGGGACACGTGCAGTCAGCAGCTGCCACTGCGCGCTCACATGTAAAACAGAAAAACATGAAGAACTCAGCTAAAAATGGCTGTTGTGTAATCAGCTGCACTGACTCAGACAGCATTCAGACACAAGTTTTCACAGACCGATGAAGATTAAAGATGCGTTGCAAAGCGAGGCTCTGACATTTCACAGTAGATACATGTGTTAAAGAGGTCAGGGTCTGTTCTCAAGCCACCTTATTCTGTGCTGTATAGCCAAGTCTTTCTTCTCGTCGTCAGTTGTTTCTGGACAGAAAACGCTCTTATAAAGACGAGTCATGATGTACTTTTCCACTTGGTCCATCACTTGTTCCACAGACTCTGAAGATCCTGATAGAAAAACATGAGTGAGATGCTGCTTGTGCTGCCACCTTGTGGCTCAGACTCCACATGCTTGGAGCAGAGAAACAGTTGGAGAACAGGACCTAACGTCACTGCATGACAAGGAGACCTAAATGTTAAATGTTGGTGTAACCTTTAAAGTGGCTCATCAAGCGGTCAGCCAGGCTCTGGTAGAAGTCCTGAACACACTCAGACAGCTCATCAGCACCCAGATCCTGTCAAGACAACAGATTATTGAAACCATTAAGAGTTTTATGTTAATTACAAACATCAAAAATAATCCTCTTCCGAGGACGACGTACCTTTTTACTTGACATGTTCATGAGAAAAGCTCGGCACTGCTTATGGATCTCCCGGCCGGGTTTATGGAGGTTTTTCAAGAATTCTACGAAGTCTTTTGACACTTGGTCCGTATCAAAGTTAGCATGACGGCTAAGAGAGGGACTGGTTGATTTACCTTCCTGTGTTTCTGATGAAAAAGAACCACAGATGGAATATTTAGATACCATGTGACACCCTGTAATACATCATGACTATGATTTGATGGTAAAAAGTGCCATGATATTTAATTTTTTGCACCCATAACTTCCTGTTTGTACATTTTTTTAACAACAATCTGGAAACGATGTGTTTCCAGACACTGTTTTATGTTTTTAAAGTTTAGTGGATTTGTCACCATCATGCTCCATTTCTCTCGTGTGACTCATGACTTTTCAAGAACAACTTCAGTTGTAGAGCTACTGTCATCTTCATCCTCACATGACTCAACTCAAACTCCACCAGCAAGACACGAGGAGACCCACCCTGATCCTTAATAGATTATCAGGAGAAAATAACTACATCTACTATATAATGATGCTCTTCTCAGTTTTTCTGACACTCCTGCCACAAATAGAATCACAACGTTTTTGTGCCTTCTGTGTCTTAATCAGATTTCTATGCTGATTTAACAAAGACTCTGTGGATTTTAACCCCAAAACTGTCAGACAAAAACTGGTTCATCCAAAAAACAAAATCCCCAAACAGAAGCTTCGATTCTACAGTTAAGTTCAATAAAGAATTCAGATCTTTATACCGGAGAAACCAAACAGATGGACCAGCACGGGAGAGACGAGTCCTCAGGTACTGACTCTGTAGTCTACCTGCATCAAAAGGTCTGATATTTTATTTTAACCCATTTGTGCTTTTTAACACCAACGTATAAACCTGGAACATCCAACCCACAATCAGACCTGCAGAGACCGTTTGGATAAGAGATTAAACACGTTCACAAACTCGAACCCGTCACACGTCCTGGACGGCTGAATCTACACAAACAAACTCAGGTTCACGTGTTTTACTGCAACAGACACTTTTCTTTTTCACCTCCACTGCAGTTGGTACCTGCAGAACTTGGGTGAGATTCTTGGTTGATATTCATGTGATGTGCAACATCACAGGACACAAACTGCATCTTATGAAGCGTTTCCTCATCACATCACAGTACGTGCCTGGTTCTGAGTACAAATGATTCCTGCATGAGCTCGGCACTACAGTAAAGACACATCAGTTCATCAACGTGTAATGAGTCCCACTGAGGTTAGTGGAATTTAACATCCTGTTTAGTTCTCTTTTTAATATTCACCATTTTTTTCATTAATTTTCAGGTCAGTATTTTTGTTTGAATGAATCATTCAGACATAAAAAGGTTCTTAAACACAACAAAGGAACCGGTGTTGTGACGACACATGACCGATAGCTTGGCAAAGTCTGGCTTCTTGTAAGTCTACAAATATTACAGGTGGATTTACCGTGCATTATGTACATGTTAAAACCCCCAAAATCCTGTACATATGAAGTTGTACCATCCATGAAAATTTGCATTTTTTAGTTAAAAACAAGGAGGGTGAGAAACAAGCACCCAACACCAGTTTGACAACATATTACAAAACATAACGAGTTGTACGTCACACCTTTTTTGGAGGCGGTTCGTGATGAAGGACTGAAGAACTTCTTAACAGTGGTCACTTTGCGTGTCTTCTCGTTGGTTTTCTTCTCCTCGAACTTGGAGAAGGGGCCGAGGGAGGCGTGTCCGGGCTGCTGCTGGGATGCAGCTGACTGGGAGTGCACTCCATGACTCGTGGCGTACGCTGCCTCCTCTTCTCGCTGCAGCCTGAAACCACAAGAGTTGATACAATAAGACCAAAAAATCAATGGGAAGTTATTATGGACCAGAAAATATAGTATGAGGAAAGTCTGTTATGTGCATCTTTGTTTAGCTAGTTTTACTCTCAGTATTTTAACGAGGCTGCAGCAGTTAGATGTTATTTTTGAGTCCAGTTGAGGTCTTACTTTTCTGCCAAAGCCCAGTCGTCCTGGATCTGCTTCTGCCGCACCCGCTGGTACTCTTCCCTCCAGCACTTGGAGCACAGGCCCTGCCACGCTGCATTACCATAGTAACCGCATCCCTTTTTGCACAGCAGGTCTGATTGGTCCACATGTATGCCCCGTCGCTCCGTCCGCTGACTCATAATGCTGAATGACAAATTCATCATTTGATTTATTAGCGTGTTTGTATGCACCGCTGATCAGACGGATTTTACTGCTGCTGCATGTTTGTGACACTCAGATTATCAAAGGCTTTCCAAAACAAGTCAGTCAGACAGTCTGTTTCAATGCTGACTGGAAACAAAATGAGTTAATTCAACACAGGTTGAAATAAATTTCCCACTAAATATGAAAATGTGCTTTGACTGTTAGTTTAAATTCAATGAGGATGTGCTTTCTAACTAATTTTATATTGTTTTGATATATTCATGAAGTTATTCATGAGCTTTCCATGTGTTTAAATTTCCACAATCCAAATTTCTGAACAGTCCAGTTGTTTGATACAGCTGTGAAGCTGCGGAACATTTATTTTTGTTCTTTTTCTGAGCTCAGATTCAAACAAATTGAGTGTGTTGACTGACTGACATCTAGTGGTGCCGCTGTAGCTCGCAGCCTGTTGATTAACCTGGTTAAATGTTTATTTTTCAGTGGTAAATCCAACATAGCCAGAGCCCTGACCAAACGGAAACACAGTTTTTCTATAAATTATCTTTTTGTATGTTGTTTATAACTTGTTCTTGTAAACACAGCACTGTTTCAAGAAATCTCTTCATCCCCATGAAAACAAAGAAAAATAGAAAATGCTGCAGTAACTACTCCATGATTGAATATGATGCAGTGACACTGCAAAAAAACCCAAAAAACATCCAAAATAGAAAAAAGTGTGGAACACATCCAGTAAACTGACCAATAACCTGAGATGTTCCGTTTGCAGCAACTTTTTAAGTTTACTTTGCTTTAAATCACATTTAAAAGGTTGAGTGAAATGCACATGTAAAAAAAATCCATAAATTTTCAGAGATATTTTTAGTTTAGTTTTAGTTAGTTGATTGAAAAGTTGACACTTTTTTAATGGGATGACACATCTGAGGACTGATTCTGTCCTGCAGACTGATCTGGAGTCTCTTGAGTTGATTGTCCAAAGGAGGATGAAGAACATGATGGAAAACCCTCATCATCCTCTTCAGAACACAGTAACTCAACAACAGTGTCTTCAGTCAAAGGCTTCTTCAGATCTGCTGCAGCACAGACGCTACAGGAGATCCTTCCTGTCCACAGCTAGAACCCTCTACAGGAGATCCTTCCTGTCCACAGCTAGAACCCTCTACAGGAGATCCTTCTTGTCCACGGCTAGAACCCTCTACAGGAGATCCTTTTTGTCCACGGCTAGAACCCTCTACAGGAGATCCTTCTTGTCCACAGCTAGAACCCTCTACAGGAGATCCTTCTTGTCCACAGCTAGAACCCTCTACAGGAGATCCTTCCTGTCCACAGCTAGAACCCTCTACAGGAGATCCTTCCTGTCCACAGATAGAACCCTCTACAGGAGCTCCTTCCTGTCCACAGTTAGAACCCTCTACAGGAGATCCTTCTTGTCCACAGTTAGAATCCTCTACAGGAGATCCTTCCTGTCCACAGCTAGAACCCTCTACAGGAGATCCTTCTTGTCCACAGTTAGAATCCTCTACAGGAGATCCTTCCTGTCCACAGCTAGAACCCTCTACAGGAGACCCTTCCCGTCCACAGCTAGAACCCTCTACAGGAGATCCTTCCTGTTCACAGCTAGAACCCTCTACAGGAGATCCTTCCTGTCCACAGCTAGAACCCTCTACAGGAGCTCCTTCCTGTCCAAAGTTAGAACCCTCTACAGGAGATCCTTCTTGTCCACAGCTAGAACCCTCTACAGGAGATCCTTCCTGTCCACGGCTAGAACCCTCTACAGGAGATCCTTCCTGTCCACAGTTAGAACCCTCTACAGGAGATCCTTCTTGTCCACAGCTAGAACCCTCTACAGGAGATCCTTCCTGTCCACAGCTAGAACCCTCTACAGGAGATCCTTCCTGTCCACAGCTAGAACCTTCTACAGGAGCTCCTTCCTGTCCACAGCTAGAACCCTCTACAGGAGCTCCTTCCTGTCCACAGTTAGAATCCTCTACAGGAGATCCTTCTTGTCCACAGCTAGAACCCTCTACAGGAGATCCTTCCCGTCCACAGCTAGAACCCTCTACAGGAGATCCTTCCCGTCCACAGCTAGAACCCTCTACAGGAGATCCTTCCTCTCCACAGTTAGAACCCTCTACAGGAGATCCTTCCTGTCCACAGCTAGAACCCTCTACAGGAGATCCTTCCTGTCCACAGTTAGAACCCTCTACAGGAGATCCTTCTTGTCCACAGTTAGAATCCTCTACAGGAGATCCTTCCTGTCCACGGCTAGAACCCTCTACAGGAGATCCTTCTTGTCCACGGCTAGAACCCTCTACAGGAGATCCTTCTTGTCCACGGCTAGAACCCTCTACAGGAGCTGTCTTCTTGTCCACGGCTAGAACCCTCTACAGGAGATCCTTCCCGGCCACAGCTAGAACCCTCTACAGGAGATCCTTCCTGTCCACAGCTAGAACACTCTACAGGAGATCCTTCCTGTCCACAGCTAGAACCCTCTACAGGAGCTCCTTCCTGTCCACAGTTAGAACCCTCTACAGGAGATCCTTCTTGTCCACAGTTAGAATCCTCTACAGGAGATCCTTCCTGTCCACAGCTAGAACCCTCTACAGGAGATCCTTCCTGTCCACAGCTAGAACCCTCTACAGGAGATCCTTTTTGTCCACGGCTAGAACCCTCTAAAGGAGATCCTTCTTGTCCACAGTTAGAACCCTCTATAGGAGATCCTTCTTGTCCACAGTTAGAACCCTCTACAGGAGATCCTTTTTGTCCACGGCTAGAACCCTCTACAGGAGATCCTTCTTGTCCACAGTTAGAACCCTCTACAGGAGATCCTTCTTGTCCACAGCTAGAACCCTCTACAGGAGATCCTTCCTGTCCACAGCTAGAACCTTCTACAGGAGATCCTTCCTGTTCACAGCTAGAACCCTCTACAGGAGATCCTTCCCGTCCACAGCTAGAACCCTCTACAGGAGATCCTTCCCGTCCACAGCTAGAACCCTCTACAGGAGATCCTTCCCGTCCACAGTTAGAACCCTCTACAATGAGTCTCTGATGAAGAACTGAGCTACAACAACACTTAATTTCCCTTCTGGGATTAATAAAGTATTTTTGATTGATTGATTGATCTTAAAGGAAAAGGAAACATGTTTTAAGAAACTCCAACGTACCAAGTTTACACACAGAACCGACCACAGGAATAATCATTTGTTTTATCTGCAGATATTTGGGACCAAAATCTTTGCTTTTCTTTTTGAAGTTACATCCTACAACACCTTGACACTGCAGGGACGTACATCAGGAGGCTGTTTGTGGACCTCAGCTCAGCATTTAACACCATCCTCTCAGAGGTCCTGTAGTCTGTCCCAGCTCTCTGTCCCAGCCTCCACCTGTCAGTGGATCACAAACTTCCTGACAGACAGGACACAATAGGTGAGGCTGGGGAAAATACAGTGGGGCAAAAAAGTATTTAGTCAGCCACCAATTGTGTAACTTCTCCCACTTAAAAAGATCAGAGAGGCCTGTAATTTTCATCATAAGTATACCTCAACTATGAGAGACAAAATAAGGAAAAAAAATCCAGAAAATCACATTGTCTGATTTTTAAAGAATTTATTTGCAAATTATGGTGGAAAATAAGTATTTGGTCAATAACAAAAGTTAATCTCAATACTTTGTTATATAGCCTTTGTTGGCAATGACAGAGGTCAAACGTTTTCTGTAAGTCTTCACAAGGTTTTCACACACTGTTGCTGGTATTTTGGCCCATTCCTCCATGCAGATCTCCTCTAGAGCAGTGATGTTTTGGGGCTGACGCTGGGCAACACGGACTTTCAACTCCCTCCAGAGATTTTCTATGGGGTTGAGATCTGGAGACTGGCTAGGCCACTCCAGGACCTTGAAATGCTTCTTACGAAGCCACTCCTTCGTTGCCCGGGCGGTGTGTTTGGGATCATTGTCATGCTGAAAGACCCAGCCACGTCTCATTTTCAATGCCCTTGCTGATGGAAGGAGGTTTTCACTCAAAATCTTACGATACATGGCCCCATTCATTCTTTCCTTTACACGGATCAGTCGTCCTGGTCCCCTTGCAGAAAAACAGCCCCAAAGCATGATGTTTCCACCCCCATGCTTTACAGTAGGTATGGTGTTCTTTGGATCCAACTCAGCATTCTTTCCCCTCCAAACACGACAAGTTGAGTTTCTACCAAAAAGTTCTATTTTGGTTTCATCTGACCATATGAAGTTCTCCCAATCCTCTTCTGGATCATCCAAATGCTCTCTAGCAAACCGCAGACGGGCCTGGACGTGTCCTGGCTTCAGCAGGGGGACACGTCTGGCACTGCAGGATTTGAGTCCCTGGCGGCGTAGTGTGTTACTGATGGTAGCCTTTGTTACTTTGGTCCCAGCTCTCTGCAGGTCATTCACTAGGTCCCTCCGTGTGGTTCTGGGATTTTTGCTCACCGTTCTTGTGATCATTTTGACACCACGGGGTGAGATCTTGCGTGGAGCCCCAGATCGAGGGAGATTATCAGTGGTCTTGTATGTCTTCCATTTTCTAATAATTGCTCCCACAGTTGATTTCTTCACACCAAGCTGCTTACCTATTGCAGATTCAGTCTTCCCAGCCTGGTGAAGGTCTACAATTTTGTTTCTGGTGTCCTTTGACAGCTCTTTGGTCTTGGCCATAGTGGAGTTTGGAGCGTGACTGTTTGAGGTTGTGGACAGGTGTCTTTTATACTGATAACGAGTTCACACAGGTGCCATTAATACAGGTAACAGGTGGAGGACCGAGGAACCTCTTAAAGAAGTTACAGGTCTGTGAAAGCCAGAAATCTTACTTGTTTGTAGATGACCAAATACTTATTTTCCACCATAATTTGCAAATAAATTCTTTAAAAATCAGACAATGTGATTTTCTGGATTTTTTTTCCTCATTTTGTCTCTCATAGTTGAGGTATACCTATGATGAAAATTACAGGCCTCTCTGATCTTTTTAAGTGGGAGAACTTACACAATTGGTGGCTGACTAAATACTTTTTTGCCCCACTGTAACACCCAGCACCTGGACCATCAGCACTGATGCCCCCAGGGATATGTCTGTCCCCCCTGCCATTCTCCCTCTACACCAACGACTGCTCCTCCAGCAACCCATCTGTTAAACTCCTGACGTTTGCAGAAGACATGACGGTTGTTGACCTCATCAGGGACGGAGACAAATCTGCTTACAGACAGGAAGTGGACCAGCTGGTCCTCTGGTGCAGTCATAACCAGCTAGAGCTCAACACTCTAAAAACTGTGGAGATAAAAGTGGACTTCAGGAAGAGCCTCCACCTCTGTCCCCCATTACCATACACAACACACCTGTAACTATGGTGGACACCTTCAGGTTTCTGGGGACCACCATCTCCCAGGACCTGAAATGAACAGCCAACATAGCATCAGTATCTAAAAAGACTCAGCAGAGGTTGAACCTCCTGCAGCAGCTAAAGAAGTTCAACCTGCCACAGGAGCTGCTGGTGAACTTTTGCAGAGACATCATCGAGCCTCTGCCGGTCCATCACAGTCTGGTTTGGTTTAACAAACAGACTGCAGAGATCTATAAGGTCTACAAAGAGAATCACTGGTGCTGATCAGGCCTCCATCCAGGACCTGGACTCCTCCAGAGTCACCAAAAGAGCAGAGACCTTCTCACCCAGGATCTCACATAAACAGTGTTTTCCCACAGGCCGTCACCGTGTCAAACAAACATGTTTAACTCTCCTAACAAGGAAACAACCTGTTTTATCATTAAAAATAATGTTATATACCTGCTCTGTACCACCTGAACTCCAATCACCAACTAGACTTTCATGGTGGTAAAATGCTGCTAATGTACATCGTGTGTGTTCTATGTCCAACACTGTCTATTATCTTTATATGTCTGTCTGTACAAGTGAAAAGTGAGCCGGAACCATATTCCTTGTATGTGTAACATACTGGGCCAAATAAATCTGATTCTAATTCAGATTTTGTGTTTTCAGATTGAAATCTTTTGGGTTTTTTTTACGTAAAAACTTTTTTTCTGACCAACAACAACCTGTTCGAGACGTGACAGCATATGATCCATGAAATCAAAGGCAACAGTCTAAAGTGTAAAAACACTAAAAACAGCAGAATTTCAGGAATTAAAAAAATAGTTAAGAGGTTCTTCAAAATGATTAAAAGAGATATTCTCGTTGGATCGCATATTCTAAAATCAGACAGAAATTTTTCACATATGTAGTTGACAGTTAAAAGTCTCTGAATTATTTAAAAACTACGAAATTTTTCACGCAGTGCAAGAGCTTCTACATAATAATGATAAATAGCAGAAAGTGTTATTATTATTATTATTACAGTTCAGTGTAATTTACTTTTAAGCACAATTATATATTGCAAAGATCAGTTACAACCCTTTCTTTTTAATCAGAACAAATGTCGTTTGACCAAAGACAGACAGCACATTGACTTAGTCGTTGTACAAACATCAAGATCACTTTGTTTTGAAGAGAAAGATTATTAGTCAATGTCAAGAACATTCCTAACAGCTCAAATACAGAGCATGTTCAAACATGCAGCTCTTTGCGGTTCGGATTTTTAGAACCAGTTTTTAAAAAAGAAGAAGGTTGAATTGAAAAACTCATACAAACATGTATTTTTTCTTAACAAGAATTAGTGTGTTATGAAAATGCATGTATCTAATATTCACATGATCTGTAATTGTGTATTTATGTTACCTGTAGACACAGACGTGGTGTAAGCTGGCAGTAGAGTTGTGCTGTCATGTTTTAAGGTAACTGTTTTTCCAATTAAAAGCTGCAGGTTAAACATATTTTAAAATAATTATAAAAAATAGTTTCACAACTTATTTGGACAGTTATAGCCACACTAATTCCACTAAGGAAGACATCAGATTTGAGTATTTAGAGTTCCTGAAGTCTCCTTACGGATGACCTGCTCAGTGCCATAATGTTTGCTCATTGTGTGTTTTGCGACAGTAATTACGGCTTTATGAGAAGAAAAAACACACATAAGTATGTAAATGCTTTCTGGTGGCTGTAAAAGCCACTGAGTGCAATTCACTTTCTTTAAATACACATTAACCCATAAATAATACTCTCCGGCTCTACGTGAAGGGCTGTGACCCTTTTTAAAAACGCATTACCGGGGTATTTATTTTTAATTCACTCAGGTTTTACTTGGAGGTCAAGCAGCTAACAGATGTAGCTAGTTTTTAAAAGCTAACTAACGGAAGTCCCGCTGCTCAGGGGATTCTGTCAGCAGTCTGATCAGTTGTGCTTGACTTTTGTAAAAATGAGATGAATCCACAGTTCTGTTTTGGTACTCACCTGTTATGATTTCACCGATCAGTAGCAGAAACAAATCTCCTCCGCCTCCTTTGTGCACGGTGACAAGACCAATCTGTGAAGGATGAGACAATGACGTAAAACAGATAATACGGAAGTACGGTGGAATGTTTCTACGTTACCAAATTTAGAGTTGCAAATTTAAGGTATTCGAATTCTGATCTTTTTTTCCCCCAGAAATGTGTACTCTTGGTATTTTTCTTTTGCTGTTTTTTGTTTTTCCTCTCTAATCCTAATAAGCTCATTAATTATGTTTTTCATTTGATAATTATTTCTTAACTTTTGCCTCTATCATCTTTATGTTCCCACTGGCATATTTTTGTTTTTCTATCCACATTTAATTATACATTGTCCATTCTCTGTTTACAACTGTTGTTAAACTCTGTAATGTGGAAATTTGTTAATAATAAAAAAATAATAATGTTTCTGTGTTTGGTCTGAAAGTTTCCAGAATCATAGCGTCAAACTCTAACAGCTTTTATAAATGTAGGATTATTCGGGTTGGAATTTAGCTACATTCTTTATTCACTTTGCTTCCGCGCCAAGGACTAATTTTAAAGGTTTAAATAATGTCGTCATGGAACTGTAAAATTCACGTGACTGACCGTCAACGGTCATGAACAAAACCTCAGTAGTTCTTCATAATGTTTCTTTTACCGAGTCCTGCTATGTCAGGAAACATGGAAAAAATGTAATTATTAATTTATTAGTTTAAACTAGGTGGGACCGGAACCCGGAAGTAATTGGCTCCAGTCTGTATATTTTTTTCTCAAGTTGATTCTTATTGATTCATGTAGTTTTTACTTGATTGCTTCATGCTCAATACATTTTCCTGTTATGTTTGCCTGTGATTTGTTTTGTTCGTTTTTTTTATTCTTTGGGTTTTTTTCTGCTAAAAAAAACAGTTTTTACTTGCATGTAAGTGGTTGGAACTTTCAGTGCACAGACTCTGTGAACCAAAAACATTAATTCATAATGTTTGTGCTGTAAACAGGATCTCACTGTGTCACTTTTTACCAAGAGAAGAAGGCGAAGACTGTACCTGATGTTGTTGTTAAAAACATCCTGTTCTTCCTCTCCTTTCAGCTGCACCCTTCTGGAGTCACCACAGAAAGTCATCCAACTCTGTCCTCTGCATCTTCCTTTCTCCCACCAACCTCATGTCCTCCTTCATTACATCCATATATCTCCTCTTTAGTCTTCCTCTAGACCTCCTGCCTGGCAGTTCCCACCTCAGCATCCTTTTCCTAGGAAACCCACTGCCCCCCAAAATAGAATTTTTTAAAATCATAACAACTGCCATTGTTAATATGTAACTATAACAATACTAATATTATATGACATTCTTATTATTACTTTTAGAAAGTACTGGTTTATTTGCACACGTTTGTACTAACCATTTACATAGATAAAAGCTACAGAGAAGGTCTTCGTCTTCTTCTCTTGTTAAAAAGTGACACGGAGATCCTGTTTACAGCACAGACATTATTAATTCATATCTTTGGTTTACAGCAGCTGTCTGCACACTAGAGATTTAAAGTCTGAAAGTTCCCCCCACTTCTTTGGTGACTCCAGAAGGAGCTGAATGGAAAAGAAGAACAAGATGTTTTTAACAACACCAACTACTGCACCTTCTCAGTATTCTACCAGAATTTCCCCCAAATTAACTGGTATTGTTGCACACCTTTAATCCTTTTTAAAAAGTCAATAAGATATGTAGCAGCAGATATACAGTATAAACTTGATTTTGTAATTTGAGCACTTCCTTAAAACCAGTAATTTGGGCAGTTTGATTCTCTGGAGTATTCTGACGTGTGTCTGCTCAAAAGGGTAAGACACCAACGATGGTCTGAGATGTGTGATTAAATTTTTCATTATTAATGGAAGAATGGTGATTTAATTTTTCAGCAATTTAGAGTCCAGATCTGTTTGAGTGTCATTTAAGGCTCTGGGAGATTTATTAACATTTGTGTCCGGAAACAAGCCAACAACATCTCAGAATGAACCAACCTGCTTTTATTTACATCTGAGTTAATATTCAGATAATTTGTCAAGATTCCAGTCGTAATACCAGGAATTCAATATTTTCTCAGTACTTTTGACGTTTGATCACTGATGTTTTAACAAAACAGAAATGAGAAAATAACAGAAAATGACTCCTAACAAACTCGCCACATTTTGGAGATTTATCCATTTCAACAGGCTGATGATTAAATTGTTTTGTTCTGTAAAAACAAACTAAAATTTAACCAAGAAAAGGTGACAGTATGAAGCCTCATCAGTCAGTTTGATCCATTATCAGACAGCCATAGAAGAACAGCACAGTATAAATTCATTAAAAATCTATTTAAAACTGTTTTACATTTTAAGCTTTTCCACTTTTTCCATCAACAATAAAAAATAATTAAAAAATAGATCTTAATGCACAGATTAGATACCAGCAATGGAAAGAATTTGACTCATTCCAAGTGAGACATCCATTTATTCCTTGTTTTTGAGAACACATGCATAAAAATGGGGAATATATTTTTTCTTTAACCTCCCATTTTTAAAAAGAGCTCTTATCATCTTCATGAAGGGTCTAATGTTCTTTTGGAAACATTTGCTGCAGCACGTCTTGTTCTCCAACATCCTGTTTGTGTGACCTCAACACGCAGTCTGCTCGTACTGAGCAGATAATAATGATCTGTTATTTTGTGGTAAGTGCAACAAGGACAACCACTGCACTTTCAAATTAGAATTCTTCATGCTGCAAAATAAAGATATCATGTGACATGCATGAGAAATACTAAATAACCTACTTAAATAATTGGAAATGCACAATAAGACGTATTTAAAGGTGCAGATATAAGAGAACGACGTGTGTTGAAATGCAGTTTGATGAACGAGCAGCAAACTTTCACTTTAACAACACCAGGTCATGCACCTGTGTTTGAGTAAACTGGGCATGTTGCCATCATTCTGAAAGGGGTTAACAAACCCAGATAAGTCTGCAGCACACGTGGGTTAGACAGACCGATGCAGCCATGATTCTGATGGATCACAGTTTGTGTCTTCCCTCTCCAGCTACAGTTCAGGAGCTGTTCTCTGTAGCCAGAGACGCTAACATCATCCCGGATATCTCCTTGGATCCTGTCCTCACATCGTTCCTCTCTCTGGATTCTTCTGCAGCACTGCAGCACCAGTATGTCTTCTTACAGCGGAGCATGAGCAGAGAGCAACAGACAGAGTTTAATCTCAACCTGACAGCAGAGCTGGGCTGCTGCAGGGTCACCTATGGAGGAGTGGGGGTCGTTGCTCTGGCTCTGTCTATGCTTTTTGACCAAGTTGCCCAACAAGTAGGCTGAATAATTGATTTTGCATCACATTTAATTGCACTAAATGTTCTGAGCTAATTTTACTTCTCTTTTGAACTGAAATATCCAGATCAGAGCACAAAGTTCGACACAGGCTTCAGCTCAGAAATCCAAAACTATGAAGATTTTTGGAATCGGTGCTTCTTCAAGGATTGGCCGGATTATACAGAATTACCTGAACCGCGTCCCGGGCGTCGCCAACCACGAAGAGGAGATGGCTGAGACCACAGAGTTCTACGATAACTGGCTAAACCTGGAGGTGCTTGACCATTATGAAAGGATGACCACCAAGAAGAGAATGAGCACAGAGTCCATGCGGCAGTGGCTGACAGGAGCTGCAGTTCACCTGCACATGAGGATCCACCAGGTCAGATGAAATTAATCTGTTCTTGATTCTTACTGTAATGAATGAATATGTCACAGATAAGTATCAATTAAAATCATATAGAAGTTAAATATTAGTTATTAAATGATGTTCAAGTCAACAATCAAAGAGCGTCACGCTGAAACACTTAACTTTATGCAAAGAAGTCGCCTAAAAACATGAAACCCCCCCTTACATGACACAATTAAATGCCCCAAATCAAACATCATGTGTTTTATTTAAAGAGGCCATTTCATACACATTTCAGGACTTTGTGGTTATTTCTTAAGTATTAACCAGTAATAAGAAACATTTTATATCTAAAAAACATCAGGAAACACAAATTAACAGACCTTTCAATCTGTCTGCATTAAAATTCAGGTGGTTCCGGCTCCTTCCATCAGGCTGCTTCTTCACAACTTGTCCATATTCATTATTCGAATTTGCTGGACTCTAACTGGCTAACTAACTAGCCTATGAGAGCAAGGTATACTGTTTCCTGCCACGCTGCGCATGGCAACATCAGACGTCGTGTCTTCCTGTTTGCTACGTTATGCTAACAGCTTTTAGCCAGCAGCATGCTAGGCTTGGTTTCAACTGCGGGAGCATCTGAAAACTAACGAACAAAGTAGTTGTGATGAAACAGATACGGGCCGTTCGGACTCGGGTGTTATCACCACCTGCGTAGTTTGAGAGATTAAAACGGAAAGAGAAGTTGTTGACCTGTTTTCAGTTGTTTGCAATTTGAACAAAGACAGGTTTCAATTCATCACATTTTATGACCATAAAATGGCAAAAACTAAAAACTGATTGCAAAAAAAAAATTGATTGAGATGACAGAAGTCTGACTGAAACATGAACATGAAGAGAAATGAAAATGTTGAAGAGGTACTAAATAACATTTCGGCTTTCGTAAACACTCGCGTCTCAGACGGCCATAGGTGGAACCGGTGTTCTGTTGAAATATGCTACCTGTCAAGATTTGCTACTGATTCCATCCGTGTATGTGCCGTTCTACAGTCTTAACGTCAATAAACAGATATATCGTTTTTTGTTTCTATATTTTTACATAAATACATTTTACTTAGTAAAGAAATTCTACCAGGACAGGAACACTGTTGTCAGTTCACACTAGAGCTGGGCGATATAAGATTTTTTCATATCATATGTTTTTTTCATTTCAGGCGATAACGATATATATCACGATATAAGCCAAATAACTACAGTATATTTGTAAGATTTAAATGTGCCGTTGCTCACAAGTAAAATGTGAAATAATTGTTTTGATTTAGACATTTATTTCCCATAATAAGTTCAACCGGGCAGATGTACTTAAGGAACATGATAACCATGATAACGGTAACCTGGTCACTCAAACTCTCGCTTGATTTTTCTCTAGTTGGCACACTCATTTCCTCAATTACCCGAACGGCACGGCCGCTGGCTGTTTCCCAAACAAGTCACGTGACGTGACGCTGCGGCTGTGATTGGATCGTCTCTGCGCTGCTTAATGTGGATTGGCAGTTTTTATGTTTTTTTAATGAGAGGAAGAGAAAGAGATGACGTCTATCGCAATAATTTCATTTTTCTATGGAGAAAAAGTTATTTTGCGATACATATTGTTATCATCTATCGCCCAGCTCTAGTTCACACTATAGTATCATTTTTCTTCAGGGCAACATAAATCACCGTTTCCGGCTGCGACCCAAATCACTGAAGTTATTTAGTCTATTGTAAAGCCATCAGAGACGTCCAGAGTGTCTCATATGAAGCTGAACATGTTTTTCAGTGAGTATCCACTTAGACAAGTTTCAAAACAGTAGCTTAAAGTTGTAAAAGTTATTTTGTACTGCTTTGAGTAGCAAACTCAGTTTTCTAGTCAGATATGTCCACTTAGCATCTTCTCACCTCCAAACTTCTCTAGTTAAAGAAAAAAGGGTCGTCTGTACATGTGGAGCACAAATCAGTGTGTGAACTCAAAGTGTCTTTATTCTTGCCCCAACAGGTTCGTCTGAATTCTGTGCCTTTAGGATCAGCTGAGTCGCTGCGTTTTTCCTATAAGAATGGATTAAAACATCTGGTTGAAAGATACGCAGCTTATTTACGTAGAAACATCTTGGAGACTGAAGCTCCTGAAGAACTGGAACCCAAATCTGGACCAGTCATGTGGATTAACTCCTCCGTCATCAGTAATGTGACTGGCTCCGGTCTTCGCCTTGTTAGATCAGTTAATGATACAAAACCCAATTCAGCTGTAGAAGATTACAGCAGCTGTAAAACAAATGAATCATGTGGAGACTTTGGATTCAGTCAGCTGGAGGGAAGCAATGAGTCAACTGACACGTTGATAAACACTGTCAATGCTTCAGTGATACAATATGACAGGGAGAAGAACTACAGCACACTGGGTCTGTTAGTCATCGAGCCTCAGAGACAAGTGAGACACAATGTCCAACATCACCCCTGTGAGTCTGCAGCTATCCAGCAGGCTTTGGTGACCCACATTATGAAAGTTCAGGACCTGCAGCGCAACATCAACTTTTTTGGCTTTCCTAAGAAAGTCCTCCACAGTCTGCTCAGGCAGAAGGACAACTTTGAGTTGAGGAATGAGTCTTTTGAATTCCTCACAACAAAAAAATAGATCCTGCTGTGATCTTTGACAAATGACGTCTCTTTGTCTCATTCTTTGTCAGCCATCATGAGACTCTATCAAAGTTTGAACAGACATTTTTTTATTAAAATTTTCTTTAAATGACCACAGATGTTTTTACATTTGGCTATATTTTTCTGAGCCACTGATAAAATTATAAAAAATAAAATGTAAACTCTAACTCGGTTTATTAATATATTCATAATAAAAATTTGCCCAGGTTGTTTACATAAACGTAAACAAGTTACATTTATGAGTGATTTATTTTGATTCCACTGGGGACTCACTAAGTGTGATGGGGGGGGGGGGTGAGTTCTTCTTCCTGAAGTCAGTATTCTTCACTGTCTAAGTCGCATTGAGCTCCAGTTTGTTGAGCTCGCACCAGACCACCAGATGATCAATCTTACACCTGTATGTGGACTCATCACCCTCAGAGATGAGACTGATGACGGTGGTGTCATCCACAAACTTCAGGAGCTTGACAGACTGATGACTGGAGGTGCAGCTGTTGGTGTTCAGGGAGAAGAGAAGAAGAGAAAGAAACCAGCCTTGGGGAGAGCCAGTGCTGATGGTCCGGGGGTCTGAAACCAGTTTTCCCAGCCTCACATGCTTCTTCCTGTTGGGGAAGAAGTCTGTGATCCACCTCTTCATGACCACAGAGGTCAAAGCAAAAGACCTGTAGTCATAATAAGACATCCTTGGCTTGTTGGGGACAGAGAGGATGGTGGAGGATTTGAAGCAGGCTGGTACGTGACATATCTCCAGTCAAATGTTGAAAATGTCTGTGAACACTGACAGCTGGTCAGCACAGTGTCTCAGGGTGGAGGGGGAGACAGAGTCTGGTCCAGGTGCTTTGTGGGGGTTCTGTCTCCTAAAGAGTTTTTTAACGTCCTTCTCCTGTATGAAGAAGGTGTTTGTTATTGAGGAGGAGGGAGGGAGGGGTCTCTAGAGAGATAGAGGTGAGTTCTGAGGATGCTGGGGGGGTGGAGGTGTTGACTCTGTGTTCCAGGCTGGTGTTGAGGGGGACGTTGGCAGGTCTGATCCGATGTCCATCAAAGTAACAGTAAAACTCATTCAGCTGGTTGGCCAGATCAAAGCTGTTTGCAGAATGGGATGGGGGGGCTTTAGGCTTGTAATTGGTTATCAGTCTGAGCCCTTTCCATACAGAGGCAGAGTCGTTGGCTGATGCTGCTGAAGTCTCTTTGAATACAGTCATTTAGCACTTCTCACCTCTCTGCTAAATCTGTATTGTGTCACTCTGAAACTGTCTCTGTCTCCTAAAAGCATTTTTTTTCAGACCTCAGCTGTCTGAGCTTTTAACATATCAGGAGCTAGTACCATAAACCCCAAATAACTATATTATTGAACTCTTTGTATAAGAGGCCACATTTTCTTGACATCTAATCATTAGTTGGATAGATAGAAAAAAATAAGGAATGTTTAGTCAAATCATTGTTCAACTTTGGATGAAGAATTCAGGACTCCAAGAAGTCAAAGTCCTTTTACCTGCTCAGGAAATGCAGTCTCCTGGTTTGAGATTTGTAGCCGTAACCTCTTTTGGAAAAAAATGAAAGCTGGAGAATAAATGAAACTGCAAGGCTTTGTATTGTCATATTCGATTGTTCGGAAAAGAAACTTAATAGAAGCGACATGAAAACCTTGTTTCAGACTATAGGGGGCGCCAGTGAGTCTCACTGAACAGCGTCCGATACAAGAAGAAGCAGGAAACGCGCCGCTTCTGTTGATACGTGTGATTGCGTGTACTTCTGGCGGTGACTAAAACCTCTGCACACTGTGATATGAAAGGGATAGTTAATAATCTGAGTCAATTTTACCTTTGATACACTAAGGTAAGTGGTTCCGGATTTAATACGTCTTGATATTCAAAAAACGGACCCAGGTTTAGCTCACGGTAGAAATCGTGTAAACAATGAATCAAACGTATCGAAACGTGACGAACAGCTTTAAAATATTACCACAAGATTAAAAAGGCGCGTTATCTGAAACTATTGTGGTTACTTAAATTCTGATATGAGCCTATTAAGTTCCCGTTTGGATAAAGTGTCGCTGTAATGGTAAATTAGCTTAAATGCTAGCTGTTATCTAGTTAATTTGTTCGACATTTAGTGTCCACGTATTCATCACTAACGCTTAATTATACTGATGATATAATATCTGCCTGTTTAGAGTTTGTTATCGCTTCCTAAAGGGTTATTATTTCCCGTGAAACAAACAAAATGTTCTTCAATGTGTTCTTGTGAATAACAATCCTGCCATGAAGTTCGACTCGTTTACACCGAACCACACCCGAACGAGCCATAAAACGTGGTCTTAGGAGGACAACATGTCTAAGTTTGGGTCCACAGACCGTCTTGTTTTAATATAATATTTTTATATTGTAAAGTATACAGTTGCAGGAGGAACTGGAGTTCTGACGTGTTGGAGCGAGTACGGTCAGTTTTAGATAGACGCACCCACCACGTGTTTTACTGTTTACGAAGAAACTAACATATTTTTAAAACGACTTGATTTAGCTCATTTTTAAAGTACCGCTTTGACTGGATGTATTTTTCACGTCCCAGTTTTAGAACGTCGTGTCTCTGATTTCGAGTCACTCAAGAAAAGGTTTTAAGTTCCAGGTACGACAAGCCTTTTGGTTATTTTTAGATGGATTAATACTTTATTGATCCCCTGGGTGTAATTTGACCATGGGTGGATTATTTAACCCCTTTAAATGTTCCTACCAGGAATAATTTAACTTCCTAACATCTGAAATATGGCTTCAAAACATTGAGAATCATGGCCTCAGATTTTGAAGAGCTGACACATCCCAACTGCTTCACACTCTGTTGCAAACCACTCCAGTGCATGCTGCAGAACCACATCATCTACAAAAAGCAGTGATGAGACCCTGAAGTTCCAAGAACCCTGAATGGGAACCACTTGGTTTCCATGTTCACAAACTCTCCCAAAATGCAAGAAAATCTCTCCCAGAGGTGTAAGTTAAAGGCTTCTCAGACAGGGGCGTCTGCCAAATGTTCTCACTTCACCCTCACCACTCATTTGGGTTTACCCATAGAGTTATAAACATAAAGGCAGGACTGACTCTGTATATCTCTATATCAGAGTTTGCAACTTCATGGAGGATCCAAAGTGGCCGCCAAAGCAGGAACAAAGTAAACAAAACACTTGTGTGTCATTGAGAAGCTCCGCTGTCTCTGAACTGAAGGTCTTCAGTAACACTAGAGCTTCCTAAAATTCAACACACTGGAGTAAAATGGTGTCAGCTACATAGTCTAACACAATAAAAGCTGAGTAAGGCAGTGAGTCAGCAACAGACACAGCAGGGCAGCTGAGGACATGAGAATGCATATTGGACAGACAATTGTCAACTTGTCATATAAGTCGTGACTGTAACATCCTGTTATCTACAATAACGGTCCGATTCTCAGAGTCGGCACCTACTTTTAAGAGCAGACTTAAGACTGACCTCTTTAAAGAACACTTTCAGTCTTAATGAGGAATTGATTTATGATAGCGATTTGGGAGTTTATCTCTGCATAAAAAAAAAAAATTATACACTTGATGTATCAGCGTCGGCATTAAACTGGACTCCAAACAGTCCGCCTCCTTATATTGTTTCCTTCTCTTTGATTTGTTGCTTGTATGTTCTCTCAATGTAAGTCGCTTTGGATAAAAGCGTCTGCTAAATGACAGTAGTAGTAGTACAATAAGAAAGATATTGGTTTAAAAGTAAAACATGACAATGAAGAAACAAACACTATAATATACATTAAGTAATTGCACCGATGTGTAAACAGCCTATGTGTACCAGTAATCAGTGTTTCTTTAACGTACATTGAACTAAATAAACTTTTAATTCACACAATACAGTAAATAATTCTGTCAGGGTCAAAAATGGCTACACTAATTACACATGCAACAGCAGTTATTTACACACATTTAGTAAGACAGCCATATAATCTCATTCTTGTAAAGGAAAAGCCAGAAGTAAAGTGAACAGTTACTCAACAGTGGAATGTATTTATATATTGACTTTTTATCACAATATCTTGAGTGTTTTTTTCCTCCATAAAGTCCTAATTTCTAAAATAAAAATCTATATTATAGGATTACCCTACCTATGGAATGATATTCTAGATGCTTTCTTGGTTTATTGGTGCAGTTGTAACCTGCATAAGAGTCAGACATTCTTCATTTGAGGCAGTTTTAAGCCCCAAATCTGACGGCAGTTTCCTGTTTTAGAAATGGCAGCAATTCTCCATTGAATCGCATGATCACGTCACATCTCAACAGGTAGCATATTTCTGCAGAACACCGGTTCCAGCAACGGCTGTCTGAGACACGACTGAGGATAAGTTATTCAGTACTGCTTTAATTTGTGCTCATAATTTCTACAATTTCTTTTACAGAGTTAAACAAGATGTCAGATTCTGACTCTGATGGCGACTGGCAGCAAAAGGTAAGCTGTGAAGCAAGATCAACATTATATGATTCATTTTCTTCTTTCCTGAATTTTCACTTATATAATTGTTTTTCTTACTTTAGAGAGAAGAAAGATTTGACCCACTTTGTTTATCAGGTAACATATTTATGCTCTTTTATCTATAATATTTGTATCAGTCTTTTGTGAATTTATCACAGTGTTGTTACTATTTTAAATTGAAAGGAAAAAAATTGAAACTTGTGCAGAAAGTGTGACTGTATTCAGATGAAATCTAAAGGTTTTCTGTACACATACAATGCAGAATGATGGAAGTAACGTTATTTAACAAAAAAATAATTATATAAAACTGAACAGGTTCAGTCTGAGCCTGCTGTTTGTGTCTGTGTTTACTGTTTGCATCATGTTCTGCTTTTCTGTATGTAATAGAAAAGGTCACAAACATCATACTTCTCTCTCGACAGCAACAGAAATAAATGTTCACTTTTCATTTAGGTTAATTATAATTCCTGCATTTAACCTTCATTAACACTGCAAGGTTGTTAAACACACATTATTTGCTTTAAACAGTTAAAATACCAACTAAATATCTTTTGTATAATGAGAACTTATTTGTTTAAACAAAAATCTGCTGCACATGATTTAAGAAGCAGCTTTTGTTTAGGATGTAAATCTGTTGCTCTTTCATGTGGATCTCCTTGTTTCTTCATGATTCCGTTTATAGAGGCAGCGTTCGATAAATGGAGCGCCATCCCGGTCAAAACGAAAAGAGAAGCTGCACAGCGAATGAAAGTCTGTGTCTTCTGGCTTCCCATCCTGCTGCAGCCGGAGGAGTCCAGCAGTCGCGACTGGGCTTTGAATATTCATTTGATCCGTTCGGTGTAAGAACAGCTGTAACGACCATCATGAGTTGATGCCACTTAACGTTGTAATTAACGTTTTATCATTCCTCTTGTAGGGGCGATGACGAGCTAACGCTGGAGCGCTTATTGAAGATAGAAATATTAGAAAAACTCCTGTTGGACCTGGAAGTTGCAACTGTAAGTTTGATCATCAAGTACTACGTTGTTATTGCTGCAGTTTGTTTTTGATCAGCTGATTTCATTGTATCAGTATTTATTTAGTACCTGCAGTTCAAGGCTAAATGTTTTTACATAAGCACTTTTAATCATTATTTATATTTGATATTGAAACAAGAGAAAGGTGCATTAGAAGTCAGTAAAAAAAAAACATTTTATTTTGGGTTATCGTATATGCTTAATTTGACAGTACCATGAAAAACAACAATCATCAATATATTAATTTCTTCACTGTATTCAAGTTGCATTGATCCTGGATCGGTGACATTTTAGTGAGAGTGAATAAAATGAACAGACTAATGTTTGGTCTCTGTTTCAGCTGGAGAGGGAAGCTGCCAAACAGGTTTTATCCATAAGAAACATATTGATTCGGGTGAGTTTTGAGTAAAAGCCATGACGTTTCAACTGCAACAGAAGAGTTTTAAATTACTTCATATTATTGTCTATTAGTTGTCCATTTTTGAAATGGACCAAAACTGATCCAAAAATCAGGAAGTTTCAGTCTAAAGCACCCGGAGAGCGCAGACCTCCATCAAACGGACATATTGTAAAAAGTACTATTGCCCCTTTTCCACCGACAAATCGGCACAGCGCGCTTGAGATAGCGTGGATCAACTTGCTTAAGGCGGTGGAAACATAAAGCGGACGTAATTGGGGATATGGACGTGCCCATCTGGCTATGTGAAGTGGCGCGCAAAAGTCTTTGTCCGCGACGTCACAGCGCGCGAAACAACACCAACAATGGCGGATATACACTCACCGGCCACTTTATTAGGTACACCATGCTAGTAACGGGTTGGACCCCCTTTTGCCTTCAGAACTGCCTCAATTCTTCGTGGCATAGATTCAACAAGGTGCTGGAAGCATTCCTCAGAGAGTTTGGTCCATATTGACATGATGGCATCACACAGTTGGCGCAGATTTGTCGGCTGCACATCCATGATGCGAATCTCCCGTTCCACCACATCCCAAAGATGCTCTATTGGATTGAGATCTGGTGACTGTGGAGACCATTTGAGTACAGTGAACTCATTGTCATGTTCAAGAAACCAGTCCGAGATGATTCCAGCTTTATGACATGGTGCATTATCCTGCTGAAAGTAGCCATCAGAAGTTGGGTACATTGTGGTCATAAAGGGATGGACATGGTCAGCAACAATACTCAGGTAGGCTGTGGCATTGTAACGATGCTCAATTGGTACCAAGGGGCCCAAAGAGTGCCAAGAAAATATTCCCCACACCATTACACCACCACCACCAGCCTGAACCGTTGATACAAGGCAGGATGGATCCATGCTTTCATGTTGTTGACGCCAAATTCTGACCCTACCATCCGAATGTTGCAGCAGAAATCGAGACTCATCAGACCAGGCAACGTTTTTCCAATCTTCTATTGTCCAATTTCGATGAGCTTGTGCAAATTGTAGCCTCAGTTTCCTGTTCTTAGCTGAAAGGAGTGGCACCCGGCGTGGTCTTCTGCTGCTGTAGCCCATCTGCCTCAAAGTTTGACGTACTGTGCGTTCAGAGATGCTCTTCTGCCTACCTTGGTTGTAACGAGTGGTTATTTGAGTCACTGTTGCCTTTCTATCAGCTCAAACCAGTCTGGCCATTCTCCTCTGACCTCTGGCATCAATAAGGCATTTCCGCCCACAGAACTGCCGCTCACTGGATATTTTTTCTTTTTCGGACCATTCTCTGTAAACCCTAGAGATGGTTGTGCGTGAAAATCCCAGTAGATCAGCAGTTTCTGAAATACTCAGACCAGCCATTCTGGCACCAACAACCATGCCACGTTCAAAGTCACTCAAATCACCTTTCTTCCCCATACTGATGCTCGGTTTGAACTGCAGGAGATTGTCTTGACCATGTGTACATGCCTAAATGCACTGAGTTGCCGCCATGTGATTAGCTGATTAGAAATTAAGTGTTAACGAGCAGTTGGACAGGTGTACCTAATAAAGTGGCCGGTGAGTGTACGTATGTTTTTGTACTTTGCACTCTGTCTGTGGTTCATTTTGGTTGGTTTGATTTTTGGTTCTTGTGGACGAAGTCGCCATTGTCCAAAGTCAATTGTATTTTAAAATAAAATATTTGTATGGTTACTGGGAGTTTTTTTTAAAAGCCTTTTGCGGGAGCGCTTCTATATCACACCACGTGAACACCACACACAGCCGGGCCAATCGGGCTACCACTACGTAGGTAGTCGTGTCACTAGTAGCAGTTTACTGGACCAATCAGTAGACAGGTGGGCGTGTGGGCCCGCTTCGGACCACCGAGGAGGTTGTCTGAAAAAAGAGACCGGGTTGACGCGGTTAAGACCCGAGAAAGGCGGTGGAAAAGGGTCCGCAGAGGGCTAAAGTGAACCGAGCCGCACTGTGTTCTGTCTGTGGAAAAGCGGCATATGTCTGTATCCTTAAAAAAATTCCTGGATCCAGATGTTAATCCGGATCACCCCAAAAATCTAATCAAGTTCTTTGTGTCATTTCTGACCTTTCCTGAAAAATTCATCAAAATCCATTAATTAGTTTTTGAGTTATCCTGCTAACAGACAGACAGACCCTGATGAAAACATTACCTCCTTGGCGGACGTAAATATCTGGATCTTAAAAGTAGAAATTTCCTGCAAATCCTGAGGTTGTAGATTATAATCTGTAGTGGTCTTCTTATTTAATTTGGCTTGTTGTTGTTAAGACATGACTGAAAAAATATTCATAAAGTTGTACATCAAAAATAACTCAAAACTGTTACATTTTGTAATAACTGTTCAGTGTTTAAGAAACTATTACACAGTTTATTAATAATTTTTCATTGCTTGTTTACTTTTTTCCCTCTGCAGGACTATTCACCAAACTCTCTAGAGAAAGCGATGCACTTTTTGGAAAAATCTGGTCATGCTGATGTCCGCGATAATCTACAGTCACTCGGCGATTTCCATGTCTGCTACACAATCCTGGACTTCATCTTCTCAGAGTGTAGGATGCAATCACACCACAATGTTTTAATGAAACCACTGGATATCCTGATGACATCGTTTTAGTTATAGCTCAGTTGTTTTTTTTTTTTTTAAAGCTCAGCTATTTCTGTCTTTTATTATAGAATGAGATTTGCAGTTTTTAAAGCTGTAGTTCTGTTTAAATGTGGAAACTGAATCTATGTTTTGTCATTTCAGATGCAAAGTTTATTAAAGAAATGAGTACAAATATGGATAAAACACTGATGGTGCTGAGGGCTCTACCGGATTATTATTTTACAGATGTAAGACTCGACATCATTATCTGTCTGTCTGATGTATTTCTGCATGTTAATGTTTGTTTTTTGGCTTTTTTTGATTCTGATTCTCAATTATCAAACACAGTAATATCATTTTAACCCTTGGGAACATGTGAACAGTCAGATAATAAAACCCAATCAATTTGCAAACATTTACTTTAAAACCCAATAAAGGAAATGTTTACTGAACATTAGATAATTCGATTCTGCAGGTATTTTTATGTCCCTGCTTGAATGACATCAGATCTAAAATGCTTGTCTTGTATTAACAAAAATCTAAATGTTTTATTTATTTCTCTTCCAGAAAAGTGAAGAAATGAAGAAATTAGGGAATGAAAAATTTCAAAAACAATTATACAAAGAAGCTGTGAAGTATTATTCTAAAGCCATCAAATATTCGTAAGTAATTTTAATATTATTATTATTGAGTTTCCTTCTTCAAAAATAAAAGACTCTTAAATCTGATGTTTTTAAAAAAGTTTCAAAAGTTCATCTTGATATATTTTCTTATTTGTTGGGAGGAAATAAGAGAAATGCAGAACAACGTTTTTCCTGTTAATTTGTTTTTAATCTGTTAAATGTAACTTTGTTTGTTTATACAAATTAAATTTTCTTTCCTTTCTAGTCCCGACAACCACATACTTTATGGAAACAGAGCTCTGTGTTATATCAGGTGTGAACAGTATCTGTAAGTACATTACTACTTAATTCTAAAAGTGCAAATAATCTGATGAGAAACTGATTTAGTTTTCTGATGGAAGCAGCAGAAACTTTGTTTCCTTTCTCTTGTATTTACCACTATATAAGAAAAAGCTGAGGAGGAGATATAATGGCATTTGAATTATTGATCTCAAGGAGACAGAGTCAAGGCTTGGACTGGTTTCAGGTTTCAAGGCTTTCTAACATTTCCTGGAGTTTAAATGCTTTTTAATGAGATGTTAGAGATGACGTGTTGCTGTCCCTGGTTGTGTAGACCAGTATTTCCCAACCGTGGTCCTCAGATCCTCAGCCCGGCAGGTTTTAGATGTTTCCTTTAGTGCTGTCAAACAATTAAAATATTTAATCGCGATTAATCGAATTTATGTCCAAGTTAATTCGCAATTAAGCTTGATTAATCGCACATTATCTAGTTCAAGTGTCCCTTGATTTCTTTTTTGTCCCAGTTATTTTTTTTCTCATTTTAATGATCTTATGGAAGAGTGGATCGGCTTGCTTTGTGCAAATGTTTTTATTGAAAAAAATTCAACAGTCATTCACAGTTGGAGAAAATGATCTCACACACAATATAACACTGTTCAACAGAAGGCTGAAGAAAAAAGTGTCACATAAGCCATCTCTTCAACAGGGATCAAAACAGGGGGATACGAAATAAAATAAAGTGCACATGTTAAGGTAAATCAGGCAAAATAGCCCGTAGTACAATTAAATGATGGTTTAACATATTCTTTCAAGTTTGTTTTGAACGTAGCAATAAGGCCACAGCTCTCTCACGGAACGGAATATTTCAGGGTGCTGAGAAATCCTGTTCCCCCCTGTAACTTTGACTGTCTGTCCGTTCATCCATCTAAAGAAATATAAAAACATGGCAGCCTAAACAAACAAGAAGTTATAGAAAATAATGTTTGGTGGATGATAATCATTTCAATTGAAATTCAAAAATGTTTTTTTAATCCCAGAGTAAAATTAATCATTGTTGTAGCTCAGACTAATCAAGTCTAACCGCCGGGTTTAGTGTACGTGAATACCGAGAGACTTGATTCTCACGGCGAATAAAAAAAACACTCAAAACAATTTTCGTTTTCGTTCATTGATTTAACGGAAGCTTAATAAAGCAAGAACTTCGACAGGGAAACTTGTCCTTTGATCAGTCTAGTTTCAGTCTAGCGAGAAACTGATCTGAAGGGCTGTGAAGCTTGTCGGCTCCGCCCCTCTGGCTGCGGTGCGCGCTCCCGAGACAGGGGAAACAGAATATTTCAGGGGAACACATTTTCGCACAAGAGTCTTACTAGATCCGGTGTGATGTTGTCGTTTTCTAACATAACGAGTTTTTTGCAAAATCGTGGAGAAAAACTACAAAGGGCTGGCCCAAATAGAACGAGCGTTAATCTCGCGATAAAAAAATGCACGCCGTTAAAATGGGTTTCAGTTAACGTCATTAATAACGCGTTTAACTGACAGCACTAGTTTCCTTATTTTGGCAGATAATTTACAGGCTTCCTCACAAGTTAAAGTCAAATTTTCAGGCGGTCTTTTCCTTTGAAACAGCCGTGTTGGAGCAGGGAAACATTTAAAACATGCTTGGGGTACCAGGGTTGGGAAACAGCAAAAAGTATTTATCCTGATTTGGTTTATATTGGCTGACAGCCAAAGGAACAGAAAGTCCCTAAGAATCAAATGTGTTTGATTGGAAATGTTTTCGGTAGCTGAAAAAGATCAATACTAATATATCTGTAAGGATGTTCTATCATGAAATATTTACTACAAGAGAATTTATGCTTCCTGGACCATGATGTCTGCATGAGAAACTTCTGTATCCACCTGTTTACAAGGATCCATCAGGTCTTTGAGCAGACAGCTGCTTACAGGGCAAATTTCTCAGATTACATGTACTGGTTTTTCTGACTTGTCTGATTATTTAGCCACGCCCCTTCTTCCATGGACAGTCTATCCACTTTAGGGATAATTGTCAGGTCTTCATCAAAATACATTTTTCTGTTGCAGAAAACGCGTTGAATTCTATGGATAATACAAATTTATTCTCTTTCTTCAACATTTAGAAAGTATCTGTTTCTCTTCTAGGAAAGCAGCTGCTGATGGAAAACGTGCCATTCTCATCCAGCCGCTCTGGGCAAAGGTATTTATCACTGGGGTGTTTTCAGGTCTGCTACCAGCTGTTTGAATGAGTTTACAGATGTTGTATCATCTTACATCAGCTTCTGTGAAGACACCTGTTTACCATCATGCACCAGGGTTAGTTACGATACGAGAAACCCTGGTTCACACCCAAAGTCAGACAGCTGAGGTCTGAAAAAAAGCTGCTTTTAGGAGACAGTTTTAGAGTAACAAAATAAAGATCTAGCAGCGAGGTGAGAATTAAGTGCTAAATGACTGTATTCAAAGAGACTTCAGCAGCATCAGCCAACGACTCTGCCTCCAATTACAAGCCTGGTTGAAATGTTCTTGCACTAGTTTTTGTCTTCTGAGGACGGAGCAGCTTCTCCTCCACCGACCCAGGCTGGCCTCCAGCACAGCAGCAGAGCGTTCGTCTGTCTCCCACAAATGTTTTAATCCAACAAGCCTTCGGTGTCAAAAAAATATTGTTGTTTTGTTCTTATTTTTATATTTGTTATTGTTATTTTTACTTATCATCTGCACTCCTTCACCCAGGACAGATTCTTTTTATTATGGAAATAATACTTGACAATAAAACTGATTGTGTCATTAAGTACCCAGAACTAAAACCAGCAGATTGAGGAACAGCTTCTTTCCCAGATAGAGCTGTCTCCTTATTGAACTCCACACCAACACCCCCATACACTCTCCTCTTAACCTTTACACTATGCAATTTTGCACATTACAAATTGCACATTTAATATTGCACATCATCGCTGCTATACGCTGTATTTATGTATAAATACACATGTACATTTGTAAATCTCTGTCTATCCATTTTAATATATGCCTGTACATTATGCCTATCTGCTTAGTAACCCATGTTTATAGTTCATACAAACTTTATAGTATCTTCATGTTACTCTACATTCACCTATAAGTATTACCCACATCCTGTACATATCGGCACCTGTATCTTATACTTATATCATGCACTGCTGCTCATTGCAATTCTGGTTAGACATAAACTGCATTTCGTTGCCTTGTACTTGTACATGTGTAATGACAATAAAGTTGAATCTAATCTAATCTGTAGAGGTTTTAGTGCATTTTAGGTTCATCTTGACATTTTACACAAAATCCAAGCAGAAACAAATGTTACTTTGTTTTTTCCAGGGTCACTACCGGTACTGCGAGGCCTTGTTCTGCATGAAGGAGATCCAGTTAGCTGTTAAAGCCAACAATACTGCCAGGTCTTTGTGTAAAGACGATCCAGAGGGACTACGAGATCTTGATCAACAACACCAGAAGTTAAAGCATGTGTCTAGATCATGTAAGTTCACTTTAAGTACATTTTTTAACAATTCAAAGTTGATTATAACTTTTCTTTTAAATACTGATTTAAAATCAAAGTTGCTGGAAAATATAAAAAAGAAAAAATAATCTAGTTTTTTAATTTCTATTGTAAAGTTGTCAACTGTATTTTTTTCCACCCTTTGTTATGACCTGATTACATTATGAAAAAGGAAATGACTCATTTCCAGTTTCTCTTTTGTTTCCTGTCTATTGCAACTTAAGTTTTTGTTTTTGATTTTCAGCTGAGCGGCCGAAGTCAACTCAAAGGTTCATCACGTTTCCTCTGACGTATCAAACATACGATTATTTATCTCCAATTAAGACTTAGTTTCCTTTTTTATTAACTGGTTTGGTGTGTAGAAGACCACAGATGGCAAAACCTGGTGGTAAGAGTGATCCAGCTAAATCTCCAGCAGCAAAGGTGAGTAACGTCTTGATGATGATTTATAATGCTGTGCTGAGAAGTTTAGAGAAAACACGCCTTTAAGCTTCTATCGTTTAAGTTTGCCATGTGTCTATAATTTAAGAGTTGACTGAAAAGCTTTTTACGGTGGTTTATCCAATTCTACGACAAACGCGTTTAATGTGGTGGTTGAACACCTCCACCTGTTTACAGCTAATGCTAACACAGCTAACCTTTTAGATCGCTGCGCTCCATGAATTGAGCTGCTTTTATCGGTTTAACTCGTGGTTTGCTCGCCGGATTTATTTCGCGACTGCAAACGGAGGTTATGAATGTGTAAACGCTTAATAGAGCCACTAATATACTAATAATAAGCTTTCTGTAGCTGTCTGCATGTCGCGAGTGTGACGTAATTTCCTGTAAAAAGCTTGTCACAATAAAAGCCCCGACATCTAGTATTTGTAGAACACTGGGTTCAGGGTTGGCTTTTTTGTGCTGCAGATTATAATTAGCCTGTTGCACAGTTATGTTTGTTTATTATACATCAGGTGTTAAAGTCTTTGTGAAAGCTTTAAAATGATAAAAATAGTGAAGAACTGAAAATAAGACAAAGTGACATCATTAAATGCTAATATTATTACCAGTAAATAAATAAGGTACATATTATTTAATGATATATGATGCATTTCTAAAGCTGAGTAACCATGAATTAGACACTGGCCCAAAACAACACAGAAAGGAGGAAAAATTTAGTCTCATTTAGTGTTTTGGGGACTTTTTTGATTCAATATTTTTAATGATTTAAATGCCAAATTTTGAACTCTAATTTATTTACACTTGATTTAATTTCAAAATAGTTTATTGTATATTAATTTTCAGTAGGATTTAATTAGAAATGTTTTAATAGTTTCTTCTTCTTAATAGATTCTTTTAAAATCATTCTTTACCTTCTTTAATAGAATAGTTATAAAACTGTATTTGTCTCTTTCTCAGCACCTTGTGATGTTATTATAGAGGTAATAATAGTTAATTTGTATTTACAGATCACGGAGATAAAAATGGACAAAAAGACAGGTGAGCGTGTTTTACAACTTCTGGAATTTTCTGACTGAGGTTCAGTTTTTAGTCATATTTATTTTCCAGACTTTCGAGCTGCACTTTGACATAATATTATAATTTTAAACAAAACACACCAGCTGGTAAGTTTCACAGCTTGAATATTATGGTGCTGACTTTGTCACAGGTTCATCAGTTTAAAGGTTTTCTATTTACTTTTCTGATTATGAGCTTCCTCTCTGCTTTTGTTGAGACAAGTGAATAAACATTGAAACTAAATGCACAACTAGCAGCTCTTTGCATGAAAGTTGCATGTAGAATAATGTTTGTGCTGCTGGGTAAAACCTTGTTTTAATGCTCAAACTGTTCTGTTTGTTGTTATAAGTCATATAACGCAGGACACTGATGGTGTATATCACCACGATTCAGTCTTTTGAAGTTAAAACTGGCAGATTTTATCATCTGTATTTAGTTTAGTTTTAAGTTTAATTGTAAACGTTAACCAAACACTAATAAAATCAACAAGCTGTAAACATGGAGTATCGACTGGCTGAAACAATGAAGTGATTCTTCAATTGCTGTTATCAGAATCTGTTGGTCACATTATTGCAGTAACACCAGTCGTGTTTTTAATCCAACAGCTTCCAGTTGAGGTTCTTTCTTTTTTATATGTTAGAATATTTATTGTTTCAATTTTATGCATTTGGTCTTAAATTTAAGAAGTTTTTGAGACACTTTTCCTGACTTTTCCAAAATTTGTTTTTTTCCCGTATTTTGTGATATTTAAGTACAATAAAATTAAGGCACTTTTTGTTTAAAAAGCAAAATATAAAAGAAGTTAACATGCTGGGAAATGAGTGTCAAGTGTCTTACATTTTTATATTTTACCCTCTTTTCCTGTATGGATTGATTTAATCAAAGGAAACACTGAAAGTGCTGCTCAGCCACAGAGCAGGTCTAAAGACACCAAAACATCAAAAAGGTTAGTGGAAGTTCCATCATCCTGTTTCACATGTTATATATATACTAGTTTCTCAGTAAAATTAATTTTAATGTATTTTCTCAACATGTATGAGATGTTGGCCACAGTTGTCTCTGTGGTGAAGCTTGACTTGGTTTCATGTTGCTGCCAGTTACATTCACTGTTTGTCATGTTGTAAAGATGACGTGTTTTTATATGAACAGAGAATATTGAGACAGTAATCTGTCAGCCAAGCAGAAACGTGTTTTCTACGTGTACGTTTGTAAAACTGAATAAAACTGTGATTTCAGTGAGAAAGGAGACTTCAACACTTCAGCGAATAAGAAATCAAGGAGCAGAGATGGTCAGACTCATGAAGTGGTGAGAGGTCTTCACTCAACTAATGAACCTTTCTGGTTTAATAACAGTTTCACTCGTCCTGCGTTCACATCACTTTTCATCACTTTACAGATAATTTAAAGGAGCAACAAGCGATTTTTCACCGCTAGGTGTGCTGTTGAGTACAGGATTGAGACCAAAAAAAGTCTGTCATGATTGACGTTCAGATGTGAAAAAATGTTTCGGATAATTTAACACAACCACAGTCTCCATTCAGCTTGGCTGAAAGCCACAACGACGTGCCGCCACTTTTCCTCTCTCATGACACAGCAGCTAAATGTCTGTAGCAGCTAAATGTCCGCTACAGACATTTAGCCACTACAGCTACAAGGTAAAAGAGCAGAACTGAATGCAAGCAGTATAAAGGACAAAGTCGACAACTTTATCGCTTTCCAGAGAGAGTCATTACAGTAACACTAGATTAAAATAATGATTGTTCCTTACCTGTCCAGGAGAAGAAAAGCCAGCTCCGAGTCAAATCGTAAATTCTCTCGCTCTCTCAGTGCTCTCCATCTTGGAAAAGCAAGACCAATGTTTATCCTGGTTTTGTCCCTTGCTTTACCCGGTTTGTTTGTCATTGGCCGTGGCTTCTTGGGTGATGAAATGTGTTCCCGGTCATCTTCAGGTGAATGCTTTGCTCCGCCTTCCGCCATTTCGCTTCAACAATGTGTGTCGGCTGTACTGAGCGAAGGGAGGGCCTTCGCTCAGTACATGAAGGAGGCGGAGTTTCACATGCACGAACATGCACGCGGAAGGAGACCACCTTTGTAAACAAGAGGCTCGATATCAACACAGAGAGATGGTGTGTGACCTCATGCTATGTTCCAGATGGAATTACACATCTAGAGCTTCACATTGCATATTTTGAATTCTTTCAAACTGGAAATGATGAATTTTCACTTATTGCTCCTTTAAGTGTCAGTGTTATTACTCAGATTCACTGATTGGACGCTTAAACATAACAGGCTAGTCTATAGAGTTAAACGGATGCTAGCATTATGCTTTACAGATTATGCTAAAATTTATTACTTATTAACTTATGAGAGTGTTTGTTTAAAGTGCAGCATTGAGGTCATTTGACTGGTGCTCTTATTGTGAAGGACTGAGAGATGATTTCCTTCCCTGTTGATGAATTCCAGGTAATTGACTAATCAGTTGAGCTGAGTGTCTCATGTCCATGTGGGTTTTTTCTCAGAAGCAGGAAGTGACCAAGAGTAAAGCAGAGATGTGTAAAGAGTTTAGATCTTTGGTGCAGGATGCTCACACGGCGCTGTACGGCCGCCGGAGCCACAACGCCGAGCGAGCCTTCAATCAGGCTCTCAAACTGCTGGAAATGATAATACCAAAGGTAAAACACACGTCATGAGCATTTTCACATCTGAAGATTCTCATAGTGTTTGTCTTTCTTGCTCTCAGTGAACTGTTGATGTTGTTGTTTACAAAGTATATTATCATGGAGTTTTTCTTACAATGAGTTTGAGATGCACCAAAGTTATTTTGTTTTTTATTTTCTCAGGAAGTTGGTCTGACATCACTGGATGTGCAGTTGTTGCTGTTTGGACGAGCGTTGGCTTTGATAGAAATTGGCCAGCCAGAGGTAAGTGAAAGGCAGCAGCAGTCAGAATCTGGTTCGTGTCTTTAAACTGATACATACAGGAAGTGAACTGTTCCACATAAACATGATTTAAAAATAAAAATCTTAATGAAACATCCAAAAAATAATAGGTGCAAATACCAAGACCGTCTTATAAATCCTGATATTGGTCCTGTTTTATTTGCAAATAATTATTAGTCCAATTTTTTTCATAACTCTTTGTAAAAGACAAACAAAATATTGATGAAACATTATTTACTCAATCTTTTAAAAAATCACTTCAGGCTAAAATTTGTCATTAATAGCAAAAGTTTAAACAAAAAAGAGACTTCCTTCAGGTACACTGAATGTAGTGAAAAGTTTGGAGGTAAAGAGTTGCATAATATTTAAGCATATTTAAACTGTGGAGTTGATGGGACAGGTGACGGCTTTCCCTTTTATTACATACAATAATTTGTTTTTCCACTTCAAACATTCAGCTCCTCGTCTTTGCTGGAAACAGCGTAACGTTTAAAAACAGAATCTTTTGTTCTCCACATGCGAGCAGCTCACGAAGGTCAGTCTGCGCTGTGGAGAATTAAACAAGTCGCTCCTAATGTATTATGCTTTTATACAGACTCCTACAATGTGTCGCAGGTCAGATAAGTTCGACTACATATACAATAAAAAAAAACACATGATTTTTTTTTTTCTCGCTTTTTTTCATTAGGGATGTCCAGATCCGATCACGTCATCAGGAATCGAACGTTACCTTCCGATCAGAACTCGGACACAAAAAAAAAAAAAATATATATATATATATATATATATATATATATATACACTCACACACTCACCGGCCACTTTATTAGGTACACCTGTCCAACTGCTCGTTAACACTTAATTTCTAATCAGCCAATCACATGGCGGCAACTCAGTACATTTAGGCATGTACACATGGTCAAGACAATCTCCTGCAGTTCAAACCGAGCATCAGTATGGGGAAGAAAGGTGATTTGAGTGACTTTGAACGTGGCATGGTTGTTGGTGCCAGAATGGCTGGTCTGAGTATTTCAGAAACTGCTGATCTACTGGGATTTTCACGCACAACCATCTCTAGGGTTTACAGAGAATGGTCCGAAAAAGAAAAAATATCCAGTGAGCGGCAGTTCTGTGGGCGGAAATGCCTTGTTGATGCCAGAGGTCAGAGGAGAATGGCCAGACTGGTTCGAGCTGATAGAAAGGCAACAGTGACTCAAATAACCACTCGTTACAACCAAGGTAGGCAGAAGAGCATCTCTGAACGCACAGTACGTCGAACTTTGAGGCAGATGTGCTACAGCAGCAGAAGACCATGCCGGGTGCCACTCCTTTCAGCTAAGAACAGGAAACTGAGGCTACAATTTGCACAAGCTCATCGAAATTGGACAATAGAAGATTGGAAAAACGTTGCCTGGTCTGATGAGTCTCGATTTCTGCTGCGACATTCGGATGGTAGGGTCAGAATTTGGCGTCAACAACATGAAAGCATGGATCCATCCTGCCTTGTATCAACGGTTCAGGCTGGTGGTGGTGGTGTAATGGTGTGGGGAATATTTTCTTGGCACTCTTTGGGCCCCTTGGTACCAATTGAGCATCGTTACAACGCCACAGCCTACCTGAGTATTGTTGCTGACCATGTCCATCCCTTTATGACCACAATGTACCCAACTTCTGATGGCTACTTTCAGCAGGATAATGCGCCATGTCATAAAGCTGGAATCATCCCGGACTGGTTTCTTGAACATGACAATGAGTTCACTGTACTCAAATGGCCTCCACAGTCACCAGATCTCAATCCAATAGAGCATCTTTGGGATGTGGTGGAACGGGAGATTCGCATCATGGATGTGCAGCCGACAAATCTGCGCCAACTGTGTGATGCCATCATGTCAATATGGACCAAACTCTCTGAGGAATGCTTCCAGCACCTTGTTGAATCTATGCCACGAAGAATTGAGGCAGTTCTGAAGGCAAAAGGGGGTCCAACCCGTTACTAGCATGGTGTACCTAATAAAGTGGCCGGTGAGTGTGTATATATATATATATATATATATATATATATATTTTTTTTTTTTTAACACATCTATAGTTATGTAGTGGCACCTCTTGAGTCCACTCAGAAACAGCAACATGTGCGGCATGACATCACTTTGTTGCAGGGATGCTATTGGTTAGAGAGAAAGTAAAACACAGAAGCAGCTTGATGTGGAAAGCGCGAGTATGTTTGTGGTCTGATCTTATTTTTAATTCTTTTGTTAATGTATTATAGAAGTATCGGATCGGGACTCGATATCTGTACATGCTCCAAATCAAATGACTCGGACTCAAGGACAAAAATACTCGATCGGGACATCCCTAGTTTTCATATCCATGTTTTTTACAGGAACTTTCAGAAGCAGAGAAACTCCTGGAACAGATGAAGTCTTACGAGAAGCGGACACTTCAGTGTCTTGTTTACTACGCTGTGGGTCGGGTGTATCTCAGAGAGAACAGGTAATCCAACATTTTCACACCAGCTCACACGTTTCCCGTTTTGGTTTTTACAGTGTGGGTGTGTCTTTTCATTCGGCAGGTTTGCAGTTGCTCTCCAGCAGTTTTCAGATTCTATGCAGATGGTGAAGAATCAAATAACACCTGGTGAACTCACCTGGCCTTTAACTAAAGAAACTGTCAAAGAAACACAACCAGATTATTTCAAGGTGGGTCTGATTCTGTGGAAGGTTGATGTGTCGTGTGTTCGGAGAGCTTCAGTCAGAACATTTCTCCATTTATCAAACAGGAATTATAGATCAGAACTTTATTTTTTTGTGTTGTTTTATTAGTATTTTATTATTGTATACAATTAATTTACTTTAATTCAGGTTTTCTAAAGAAATTCCAACTATTAATATTACTACTAATATTAAACTCTGTATTAATCAGAATTTACATGTTTTATTTTTACAATTGAGGAAAAATCTCAGGTGTATGTTTTTATTTAGGACTGACAGTCTGATCAGGTCACGCAGCTATCAATAACCAATCGATAAAGCAGTTATTCTGTCATGTTTTTCTGGAAACCCCGTTGTGCATCATTTACATTAGGGATGTCCAGATCCGATCACGTGATCGGAAATCGGGCTCGATCACGTAGTTTCAAACTCGATCGGAATCAGACGTTACCTCCCGATCAGGACTCGGACATATATGTATATATTCTTATTAGTTTTTAACGCATCTATACACCTTTTCATGTGACGTCAGTGTCCGGGACAGTTTCCCTCACAACCTGCAGCCGCCATTTTAAGAGGTGACACGTTTCCATGACGACCGACCACATCGTGTGTGAAAACGTGAATGTTAACAGTCCTGTAGTCTACACAACAGTGGAGAAGATGAGGACTTATAAAAGTCTCGATGCGTATATTTTCTTCGAGGTACTCTTCTTTAATTGGCTCAGTGGATGTTGTGTTGAGAATGTTGCCCCGTTAGCTTCGCTAGCCGCGTTAGCATGAGTTCCGGTGTTAATTTATAATCCTATTAAATCCCTATGATATTATCTTAAACTCGTTCATGGAGTGGAGGTGATCACTTACTGCATACAGAAGACAGACTATGATCATGTCACTCTTTCTGCAGTGTCTGCCGATCTGATCAGCTTATTTAATTACATAACGTTTTATTTAATAACGTAATGTCTGTCCACCAGTTTGTGTGCGTTCGTATTGTCTGCGTGCTCACAGTACAGAAATGTGCTCTCGTCACGTTCGTTTTTACACACAAGTAACAACTTCATGACTCCCCACCGGGAGGAAGCCCAGGGGAACCTCAGGACGCGCTGGAGTGGCCACAACCGGCTGTCCCAGTCCCAGGACTGCTGGCTGTCCTGTCCCTGCAGCTAAATATTAAATAGGGTGAATTAAATACAAAATAAGGAACATCCTTGATCTGTTTATTTGCTCTTTTTTTATTCATTTTTTTATGTATTATAGATCGGATCGGGACTCTGTATCGGCAGATACTCAAAATCAAATGACTCAGATTCGGACTCGAGGGCAAAAAATCTTGATCGGGACATCCCTAATTTACACGTCCTGTTATTTTAGTTGGACTGGTTTAAATTTTAAATATAACAGTTCATATATAAGTCTCAGTGTTGCTTCATGTTGTTGTGTGTGTTTCTTAGGAAATTCTGGAGACTTCTATACAGACGTGTAAATTTCCTCCCGCTCCTGACGCCATTTGTCGACTTGAAAAATGTCTGTGTCCTTTGAAAGTTGAAATCTACTTAACAGACCCAGATTTTAAGGTAAAGCCTGCAGACGTTCCAGAATTTGGGACTTAAAATGTTTTAAAAGTGATGAGTTTCTAACACATTAGCTTGTTTCGTTGTTTCAGGGTTATGTTCAGATACGCTGCTGTCAGAGCTGCAGGGTTGAATTTCACATCAGCTGCTGGAAAAGTCTGAGGATGACGAAATTCTGTGAAAAAAATGAAAAGGTCAGTTGAAGCTACGCACGTCTAAAATGTCAGCGTGTGTTTCGATTCATTTCATTTGACATTTCGATGTCTTTTATTTTGTTTTGCAGGATATTCTCACTGAAAAATGTTTGACTCCTGATTGTATCGGCAGAATCTGTAGTATCAAAATCTTTAGTCCAACAGGTTTGGTGAAGTGTAAGGTAAGATGAAGCTCTGAGTAAACCTTCAGGTCGATACCAGGATTAGTTCAGACTCAAGGTCGTTTTGTCTTTTCAGTTTGAAACTGCCATCATGAAGCCACAGATGCCAAAAAAACCCAAAGAGATTCACAAATGTTCAAGGTACAGTTAGTGTGCAAATATCCGTCAGAATGTTTTTCGTTGCATCATTTTCTCTTTTTCGAAGCTCTTTTTCATTGTTATTCTTAAACCACATGTCCGTGTAGCTCCTGGTTCAGACCAGTCTGTTCCCCTGCTGCTGTTCAGCGTTTCTACATCCAACACTTGCTGTTTCTTTTCAGTGTAAAGAAGTTAAAATCAAAAGAAGATCACAAGCTCAGAAAGAAGCACCCTAAACAGTTATTTCAGGATAATCAGACCATCAGCAATGAGGTTCTGCAGCAGAATGACGACTCAGGAACTCCGAGTCAGCAGAAAGGTACTGCTGCTCTGCTCTTTACCATAAAGTCACACGTGTTGAAGATTTGTTCACTTTTCTGTCATGTTTCCTCTGTGGTCAGCCTGGTTGGTGTACAGAGACCGAGTTCTACTGCAGATCAGCCAGAACTTGGATCTTCTGAAAGGGGAAACAGGTCTCCAGATTTCGGTCTTCACCAGCAGCTTGAAGCCCTGGTTGGAGCTGGACTTGTTGAGAGGGAACCAGATCGCCGAGAGGCTGCTGAACTGGCAGCAGGAGCCAGTGGTGACTTTAGGACAAGGAGTTGAGCTGCTGCTGGAGAGGAAGAACCGGGTTTGGGGAAGAGTTTTTATCCAAACACTAAGTAGCTGTGTTGGACTAAATCCCAGAATAAGCAGCTGGGCGTGTCAGCTCAACGATGCAGGTCAGCCTTCATCATATGTTCAAAGTATCAGAGCTTAGAAAGTCACCTGATTCATCCAGAAGTTCTGGACTTCAGCATGAGTTTAAAACCTTGCGACTACTTCCTGCTTTTAGGTCTAAACGCAGCCCAGTCTTTCGTTGATCGCCACATAGAACATCTGGAGCAGCTGGATCTGACCGTTCTGCTTAACTTTGACCCGTTGAAGGAGATGATTTTAGAAAAACTCAGCGCTATACCGGAATTTTTTTCAAGCACTGGTTTGACTGTGACTGAATACCTCAGACAGGCTCCGGCTCAGGACAGGAGACTACTTATCTGGACTTTGGAGGAGCACAGAGACGACTATGTGTCTTGTCACAATATACTGGATGAATATTTTGATATGATGGGTACGTATATTGAACCTGACAGTCAGGGTTTGTGCTCAGTTTCTCTTTATGATTTAACTCTCTGCTTTTCTGTTTCAGATGGACATTGTTCGGTCTTAAAAAAGTCTGATGAAAATGTGAGTGTTGAAAATCTGTTCCATAAAAACTAAGAAGATTAACTTGTTTTAAATTCAATCCTGGAAGCACGTGAAAATCTGAGCTTCTGATTCCACATACAGCGATATGAGTCGATTGACTAAGTTAAAGCAGAACTAAGTAAGTTTTTTCACCTCAATAAATGTTTTCTAGAGTCCCTGTGGGGGTAAACAAGGACTTGGCGGGGTGATTCGTGGGTCCCTCCCCTCCCTCCGGGGTCTGTGTCCTGAAAGCAGCACTTGCAACTTTCAGTGGATCGGACCCGACTAATCTCGCGAGAACAAACCTGCTTTACGGCACTCACACTCACGTACATAAATACAAGCATGAAGCCCTTGCCGTTGTTAGCAACGCCACCCTTAGGAGCGCAAAGATGACAATAATACTCACCTGTCGAGACATTTTCTTGGTTTTGTTTTTCTTTCTTCTTGCAAAAGCGTTCTCTGCGCGTTGTTGTTGGGGGGGCGGCGGGGTGGGGGGTGAGGGGGGGGGGGTCTGCGGCGGCGGCGGGGGAACGTTACGACAGTGAGCTTTCACAGGGGACCAGTAGGGGGAGAGCGAGAGCAAAACTTACTTAGTTCTGCTTTAAGCTTCTGGAGAAAATAAACTAGAGGTCTTATGTTTGGAACTTTTTGTTTAGACTGTGTTCCAGTGGCTAAAGCCCTTAACTTAAAGAAATCACAGTTGTAATTTAAAAACCTGATAGATTTTTTATGCATTAGTAACTAATTATCCATCATCTTGATGCTCTAGTTGTAAGTCTCATCTTGTAATATCCATCCATCCATTTCCTGAACCTTCTTCTGCCTGTTCAGAGTCACAGCGATGTACTTGTAATAGTTTTTTGTTTTAACTCTTCAAATTAAATTTGTTCACTCATTTTTTTATTTTCTCACTGGGACGGTCTAGTTTAGATTTTTATTATTTTAAAGAAACTTGCCAATTTAAAGGTGGTATATGGAACTTGGAACATAATAACACAGCATAAAGCCTTCAGCCATCTGGGTGCCAGGCTCGTTAACATCCCCCCCGCTCGCTCTCCGATGCTGAGGTCGATCAATATTCCTCACCAAACCCACTCGGATCCCCGATACGAGCAGGACAATAAAATATCATGAGTTCAGCTCACTAATCATGCTCTCCAGCCCCGCTGATCACACACTGACTCTGATAAAAGCAGCTCCTACCTGTTTGTAGCTCAGTCATCGATTCAGTCCCTGGCAGAGAGTTCATAGTTGCACTGCGGCTCCAAAACTTCCTGCCGTTCCTCCTAAGATCGTCTGTCCTCCTCACACACCGTCCTGCAGGCCCCACTTATCCGATAAAATTAAAAAAAAGCAATAAAATCCTCCGTGGTGTGTCTTCCAGTCGAAAAAGTGGCCCGAAGCTCCTCCACTTCACCAACATGTGGCTACGTGTTAGCATGAGCTGCTAATAGCTGCTATTAAAACTTTCCACACAGAACTTGCTCGTCACATGGGAAACCCCCTATGGCAAATAAATAAGGTATATAATCACCACATGTCCCCGGTGCTTCCAGCTGCTTGACCTGCAGACTCCACAGTACCAGTCTCACTGTGCTGGAGTATTTACGGTATTAGGCAGCCGAAAATGGTGCCCGCTGCTCTGCCAGCTATTGGCTGGTAGATGTAAACAAAATCCCAATGTCGTGCCCGTCAAAATTAATACTTTATAATATTTTACTTTGAATATACGTTTAAAGGAAATGCTGTATTTTCATTCTACAACCCTCTAAACACCCCGTGGAGGCATTATTTTGTTAAAAATATAGCTTTTAATGAAAATATTCCTTTAAAGGTTGAATATTAAACAATATCATAAAACCTATATTAAAAAAACATAAAACCTCCACAGGGTGTTTAGAGGAGTGCAGAATGGAACAATGGGTGCAAAAATTCTATTTGAATTAAAATATAGTTAAATATTTATTTTGACGGGCATGATGTTGTGATAACGTCTGTAAATGAAGCAGCTGCTTCAGAGCCCCGGAGATTTCATTATTCTTCTCAGAAGAGGAGCGTCAAGAGAAGATTAAAAACCAGAGTGAGTTTAGATGAAGCTACAATAGATGGACCCAAATAAATAATTTCACAGCATTTAAACTTATGCAGAAATATTGAACCTGCATCCAGATGGCTGGAAAGCGTGTTCTGTTGTTGCATCATCTACACACTAGATGTCGCTGGTGTTCATGTTCCATATTTAACCTTAAATTTTTATGGTCAAATTGATTTTGTGGCTTCAGACAAGATTAATATTACTAGGAAAGACTGTTCAGCTGTTACAAGAGATATTATAAACTCCAGTCTTTACTGTCAGAAACGAGTTAATGTGACATCTTTTATCTCTGAGCCGAGAGCTTAAACTGTAACAAATAAACAAAATATAAATCTTCATCTTCTTTTATGCTAACGTAACATGTTTTCATTTCAGAATTCTCCTATGAAGACTAAGAGTCGAGGCCGGAAAAAGAAACAGAAAGAGGTTTTTATTGAAGATTATTAGTTCCTGCTTTTAAACAGAATTTTCCAACATGCCGTCACTCTGATTTAATTATGTTCTTTCTAGGGTGTTATTGTTTTGTCTGGGATGAGAAGAGTAGCTCCAAGAGAAGATTTGGACCAAAACTTTTTTGAAGATGGATCTTTGTAAGAGACTTTTTTATTCTCTTGTCACAAACTTTTAGATGCAATATTAATTAGTATGTTTTCCATGTGATTTGGAACGTTTTTATGTGGTTAAATATGACAAATGATCATCTTTTACAATCACATGAAAAACTGATTTTTTTTCCTCCAATGCAACAAGAATCAGCTGTTTGACTTTAGCAGGGAGGATTTTAAAGAGCTCAGCACATAAGATTTATTTCTAAGATGTAGTCAGTCATTATCTAGACCCGCTTGATCCTGTTCAGGGTCTCAGAGACCTGGGGTCTCATTTATAAGACTTTGCGTAGAATCCTGGCTAAAACCGTACTTAAGCTCAGCAAAAAAATCTACTTACACCAAGTAAGTTTGGGATCTATAAATCATGGCGTACGCACAGCTGCACGCAATCTCTGCTTTATAAATCACACTTTACCTAGAAATGTGCTCAGGTGTTTCTGGATCACATCCCGTCCTCAACACGCCCACTTTCTGCTGTAAACGGTCAACGCAAAGTGCCTCGTGGATCTCATGCATATGCATGACCCGACTCGTTGCAGCATTCCACCAATAACGATGGAAACCGCAAATCAAGGAAGAAATTGAGGTTCTTATGGGTGAGGTAGAAAAATGAAAGGAAGTGCTTTTTGGAGGTCACAGCAGTGGAAATAAGTGAAAATCCACGGCGTGGCACAGCGTTACTGAAGCCGTCAATGCTGTGAGTTCTTCAGCGAGATCTGTGGCAGATATATAAAAAAAAAAAGTCCGATCTGAAGGTGGAGGGAAAAAAAGATGGTTTGCCACCGACAGAGTGTGTCTGCCTCTGGTGGACCCCCTGGCACCTCTGATCCCCCACAGCTCGCTGTTAGGATCTCAGCAGTACTCGAACCGACAAGCGTGCATGTCATCGTACCAGAGAAGGAGGGAGACGCTGACCGTGCAGAGGAGACTAAGCCTTTTATTAATACAGATCAAATGTGTCTGTCATTAAAATATAAAACAAAACCAAATCTCGTTGTCCCCCCCCCTCCCCAGTGACTCTGGACGAAGGGGGGGGGGGTGTTCTGTGTGCGCACAAAGCGGTACAATCGATAATGCTGCTGGAATTAATAATTTTATCCTTCTCAGCAGCAGCACTGCAGGTGCTCTCCATGTCCAAAATGTGCGTAAGCCAGGTCCTTACCCAACTTAAAGTTGCGCACATTTTTCCGCTACGTTTTTTTAATAAATCCCAAAGTTTGCGTGGAAAGTTGCTTACGCAGTTTTCCGACCCCATTTTGTGCGTGAGCAAGCTTTATAAATGAGACCCCTGGTGTTTATCTCCAGCTCTCATTGGGCGAGAGGCGGGGTCACACCTGGACAGGTCACCTGTCCATCACAGGCCACTTTGTAGAGTTAATGATCTAATAATCATAGATGTCTTTATTTTCTGTGTTATTGTGTTTATATAATGGTTAAAGGTTTTGAGAACATCCTGAAATTAAGAATGTCTGACAGTTACTGTTAAACAAGCGAGGCTGCTGGTCACCAGCTGACATGTGCACGTTAAACTAACACTGGGAGCAGAGATTTCACCAGACAACAGGATTAATGGGTTACACCCTTGTTGTGCTGCACAGGTTTTAAACCTGTTTATGATTGAGAGTTTTCTGGATTAGGACATTTCAGCAGCGTGTTGCAGTACTTGCAGTCAAGGAAAGTCTCAGTCTGCTGTTAGCGATGCTAACGTGGCTGGTGATGGATATAAATGGTGCTTTCTGTTTAACTTTCTTGTGAGCTGGCAGTATTTTATTAATTCAGCTTTAAATATGTGAACATGTTAACTCGACACATTTATGAGACATGTAATCATGTCTGAACATATTTATGGGCTTTTAACTCTTTTTAATGACTATTTTTGTGTCGACAGATCGTTTCTTGACCCTTTCGACCCGTTCAGTGTTCCCAGTCACCTTCGAGAGCAAGTGGCAAATTTTGAGGACCAGTACAACATCAACAGAACTCGGTACAAAAATGTTTTGGACAACAACCCAGATCCAACAAAAGAGAGTTTATATGAGTGAGTACACCTTGTTTCCTGGAGAAGTTGCTGCACGGTGGTGCAGCGTGTAGCTCTGTTGACTTGCAGTGAGAAGGTCTTGGGTTTGAAACCTTTTTTGCATGTTCTCCCTGTGCATTGAAAGAAACACGCTGGTGTTTTGAAAAACTTTCACTGTTTATAGATTAAAGTGTCATTCTGGTCATTTAAACAACTAAATGTGTTTTTTTGGAACATTAAATGTCTGAATGTTTTGGATATTTCTCTCCTGCTGCAGCTACTTTGCTCAGATTTTGGAAGAGCACGGCCCCCTCGTTTCTGAGGACCCCCTCCTGGTGGGAGAGCTGAAACATTTTCCTGCTGAGGCGAAGCAGAGAATTGAAGAAGTGGGCGACCTTGAGGCCTTTTTGTTAGAGTCCCTTCGCTTCATTAAGATGGGACGGAGTATCGGTCTGGCCAAACACGCCGTTTCCCTGCAGCAGGCTGAACACGGGACGTTCCTGGATGACCTGGATGACATCACAGAAATTGACTCTAGCTCTTCTTCTCTTGATTTGTATACAGCAAGAGATATCAAAAAATATCAGAGTGACCCCTTTGCACAAACTGAAGCCCATCACATCCTCCCAAATCCATATTTATTATTCTCCCAGTTATCAGGAAACGACTCTTCCTCTCTCTTGACTGATGAAGAGATTTTACCTAATGGCTATGAAGAGTCCGATCTAGATGGTCCTAACACCAATTTTACAGATACGGAAACAGATTTTAGTTTTGAGAGACGCGTTTCAGATGATGAAACACTTTCCCAAAGACATGCAGCAGTGCAGGTTAACACCAACATTTTCTAATATTTTCACTTTGATTTGCAAAAGATTCGACCACGTAAACGTGTGAAACTTTAATGTGATTTTTCTATTTCTGGTCAGATGTGTCAAGAGGCGATGAGAAATGTGGCGGTGAACACGGAGCTTTACCAGCGTTTTGAAAAGTGCCAGGTGAGTTATATAACTTCAAGCTGCTATACTTAATTTGCATAACATATTAGCTTAACATATTTTTTTTCATGCCCATTAAAAACGTTTTAACACAACATGGAGAAAAATATGTTGTGAAGATTGAAAAAAGACGGATTTGTCTAAAAACATCAACCAATCAAATGGTTCGGTCCAAAAGGAATGATTGGACAGTCTCTCCAGTCATACGGACTTCTGCATTTATTTGGTTTCTGTGCTCCTAAAAAACTGAGACATATTACCGCAGCACACCACTGCTGGGAGTGTTCGCCGCTCTACCATGTCACAGCAGGAGAAACAGCCGCCGGCTGGTTCCACGTCAGGTTCAGGACAAAGTAACAATTAATGTCAGTTGTTTGTTGTTATATTGTTTTTACTTACCGGTGATTCCACCATGTTACGGTACTTGAATGAACTGCGGACCAGTGTCTTGCACTCTGTCGTCTTCTGGGGCTACGCGTGTTTCCAAACCTGGGGGGGCGTGGCTTAGGAATTCTACCTGACAGGAGGGGCTGAGAGTTCTGTGACTTTGTTTACATTTGTTGACAGTCTAAGCTAGGCAATCTGAAATCGGGTATATCAGCTTTAAATGATTGAAAGGTTGGATATGGAACATGAACACCAGCGACAGTGTGTAGATGTTGTAGCTGCAACTATAGAACAAGGTTCCCAGTCATCGGGATGCAGGTTTATAATTTTCATGTTTTGATGCTGTGAAAATGTTTTTATTTTGGTTCATCTATTGTAGCTTCACCTAAACTCACTCTGGTTTTTGATCTCATGTCGGTTGACTTGCAACTCCGCCGTATTAAACAACCCGCAGTGGTGCCGCTATTAGCTGGTAGATGTAAACATAATGCCAACGTCATGCCATCAAAATCTAAATTTAGGTTTTACTTCGAATATAATTTTTAAAGAAAATACTGTATTTTCATTCTGCTCCCCTCTAAATACCCGTGGGGGGATTATGATTTAAAAATGTTGCTTTTTTGGAAATTGTTCCATATTCAACACAAAAAATCAAATATGTTTCCAGATGTATTTAATGTGTTTCTCTGTCTGTTTTGCATTACATCATATCTACTATAATCGTTTTTTAGGGTGACTTGAACAAAAAGGTGAAGAGTAACATAAATTTGCAGCAGCAGATAAAGAAACTGACAAATCGCATCAAAGTCAATGTGAGTAACAAGGAAGACGTTTTACATGAAGAGGAGATGAAGAAGATTACTACAGATATACAAGTAGGTCTATTTACACTGAATGTATACACGGTGTAAGAATCTTGAGTGACAGAACTGTTTGTTATTGATCGTGTTGTTTAGGCGACTCATAAAGAGTTGGCGACGTTCCAGCAGAAGCTGGAAGAAGAGGTGAAAAAAGACCAGAAGGAGAAGAAAGCAAATCAAGAGGAGCTGAAAGCCCTGAAGACCCAGATCGAACAGCTGATGGTGGAACAAACAAGGTGAGTCGGATGAAGGAGAACATCCTGCATCGGATTATTCATCATGTGTGCATAAACCTTGGTGTCATACTGGACAACCAGCTGTCCTTCAAAGAGCAGGTTAATTCCGTAGCTCGCTCATGTCGATTCGCTCTTTACAACATCAGGAAAATCAGAGCCTTCCTGACAGACCACACCACACAGCTTCTGGTCCAGGCCCTGGTCTTGTCCCGCATCGACTACTGCAACTCTTTGCTGGCTGGTCTTCCGGCGTCCTCGGTTAAACCTCTGCAGATGATTCAGAACGCAGCAGCACGTCTGGTCTTCAACCAGCCCAAAAGGGCTCATGTCACTCCGCTGCTCATTTCTCTGCACTGGCTTCCAGTTGCAGCACGCATCAAATACAAAGCTCTGCTTCTGGCTTACCAGACTCTAACACACACAGCTCCTACTTACCTTCACTCCTTCATCCAAACCTACATTCCCACGCGTCAGCTACGCTCAGCCGCTGAAAGACGCCTAGCGCTTCCACCACAACGTGGCGTGAGATCATGTTCCAAACTCTTCTCCTCTGTCATCCCCCGATGGTGGAATGACCTACCAAACTCGGTCCGATCCTCAGAGTCGGCACCTACTTTAAGAGCAGACTTAAGACTAACCTCTTTAAAGAACACTTTCAGTCTTAATGCAGGATTAATTTATGATTTATGATAGCGATTTGGGAGTTTATCTCTACAAAAAAAAAAATTGATAGACTTGATGTATCAGCGTCGGAATTAAACTGGACTCCAAACAGTCCGCCTCCTTATATTGTTTCCTTCTCTTTGATTTCTTGCTTGTATGTTCTCTCAGTGTAAGTCGCTTTGGATAAAAGCGTCTGCTAAATGACAGTAGTAGTAGTAGTATGTGTTTAAGGCTTCATGTGCTGCTGTTTGATCTGAGTTTTTTAGGTGATTTTTGAATGTAAAGTTCACGTATATAAACTTTTTTTCTTTGTTTGTAGTCTTTCCCAGAACATCCAAGAGAAGAAAAGCAGCTATGAAGACAAACTGAATGAGTTCCTGGAGCTGAGGTAAACTGGGCTGAAGGTAAACAATGTAGAATTAATTAAGAGCGTTAATAACTTTTTTTATTTCTTCAGTAATCAGTCGGCAGCTGAGAAGATGAGTTTGGAGGATGAAATCAAGCGCTGCAGATCTTTATTAGCGTCTGCCAACAGGAGGTCTTACACTGCACAGGTAACTCCTACCTGAATTCATAGCTGTAAATATTTCAGGTTCTCTGAGTTGCAGCTGACCGTTTTGAAGGAAAAAGTTTTAAAGACGTAACTCAGGTCACGTATATTACCTACCTGTCTGAAAACTGTTTTGATTGTCCAGCTGTCGGTCGTGGAAAGCCGTCGTGATCAGGTTGTATACGGACTCGACAAAGAACTGACAGACGCCAAGGCTTTGTTATCCAAACTGGAGGAAGCGTCACACAGGTAAGAGGGGTTAGATCACCTGAGTGGTGCCGACAATAATGTCTATAAAAAATGACAATAAAAACTGTTTTTCTGAGGTTTCTGTTGTATATTTTAGCTCCACAGGTGTTCTTACCTTCATAGTGGGTGTGAAAACAGGTCAACAACTTCTCTTTCAGTTTTAATCTCTCAAACTATGCAGGTGGCGATAAAACCCGAGTTCTCCCGAGTCCAAACGGCCTGTATCTGTTTCGTCACAACTCCTTTGTTCGTTAGTTTTTGGCAGCATCCGCAGTTGAAACCACGCCTAGCATGCTGCTGGCTAAAAGCTGTTAGCATAAGACGTAGCAAACATGAAGAGAGAACGTCTGACGTTGCCATGCAGCGGGGCAGGAAACAGTATTCTTTGCTCTCATAGGCTAGTTTGTTAGCCAATCAGAGTCCAGCAAATTCGAACAATGAATATGAACGAGCTGCTGACGAAGCAGCCTGACAGAAGGAGCCGTAACCACCCGAATTTTAATGCAGACAGATTAAAAGGTCTGTTAATCAGTGTTTCCTGACGTTTTTTAGATATAAAATGTTTCATATTATAGGTAAATACTTAAGAAATAACCACAAAGTCCCGAAATGTGTATGAAATGGACTCTTTAACAATTAAGAGTCTCAAAATAAATCCCAAAGCCTTCAAACAGCTGTTTGATCATCTAGACTCCCAGAAATGGTCAGAATCATATTGAGTTTGTTTGTCGCTGCCGCAGAAACCAGAACCAGGATCTGGAAATGATCCGGAACAAGTACAGAACCACAGTCGAAGAAGCTGAGAAGAACATTTCCATCACTGAAGTAAGTGAATCACTGAAGCACCATGATGAAACATCTGTCCATACAATCACCAAGTTTCCTGTTTGTACTCAGTGTTTATCAAAAGAAATTATTTAACGTCTCAGTATTTTCTTTTCTATCATGATATTTGATCAAGTTAGTAACATAATGCAGCAGCACAGAGCTGCACTCAGCGGACTAGAGCTCCAGACTCAGGAGAAAAGCACAAGTATCTAAACGGCACTAAGCGCCAGCTGATTCGATAGTTAAGGTTGTTTCAGCAGCAGCTGTGTGCCAACAGGAAGTAACGTAGCCTGTTGGCATGTGGGACGAGAGTCTGATAAAAATATTCAATATCTTCATTTGTAAACAGACTTTTTTTTTTAACACTTCAAGTTAGTTGCTAAACTCAAATGTCCTGAGTGAATTATTAGTGAGATTTCCATCTTTTTCTGCACAGCAAAAGTATAAAGAGCAGATTGATCAAGTGAAGAATGGCAGACGAGTCCGTGAGCTGCATCCAGTCAGTGACGGCAACAATCTCGACTCTGCAGCTGCAGCAGTAAGTTCAACATGTTTCTTATTATCAGGTCACGAGAACGAGCTGCATCTTTATTTCTCATGTCCTAAAACGTACTGGCTGCGTTATTTATTTGCAAAGTAGATGTTGTGCAGATTTTAAACAAGAGTGGTGTTTAATATTTATTACAATGACATCATGACAAAGAAGTAACACAAATATAGTTGACTGATGGTCCACGACCACTTCCACTGACTCTGGATGTTTGTGTTTTGAGAGTCGATTAATTTACTGATATGATGTTGTGTGTTTCAGCTCACTTTACCAGCCAAAGAGTTTGTTCCTCAGGCTTCAGCTCCGGCCTCCCAAAGCGTTGAAGCTCCTGCTGCTCCTCAACCTCCTCTAATGAAGCAGTACAAGCCTGCAAGCAGGAAAGCGGCGCCTCCACACACTTTGTTCGACAGAGCCATGGAAAGCCTGACCGCCATGTTTCCTGACTACACCAGGTTCATCTTTCTTTTAATCAGCTGTTTTCATGAAGTTTTACAAGATTCGGATTCAAATTGTACAGATTCTTTTGTCTTGTGTGTGTTTTCAGGCCAGACTTGATGAAGTACGTTCAGGACTTTCGTCTGTCCAAAGGTGGAAGTCTGAACAGCATGGCGTTACAGGATGTGGTTGGTGGAGTGACTCAGCTGATCCTGGACCATCAGGTAGGTGGAAGCTTTTAAAAACCTGAATGAAGTGTTTTGTTTTGACAACACTGTCCTTTTGTTGTTTTACTGTCTCCTCAGGAGAGGCTTAACTCTGCCAGAGCCAGCATTGTGGGGCGGTCCAGTCCGGCTCAGAGTGCGATCCCCCCTTATGGGATCCATGTGAGCCAGGCCCCGGTCTGGCAGTCGGTCAGACCCCAGAGAATCAGAAATTCTGACGCAGTAAGTCTTATAGATTCTGCATTGGTAACCAGATGTTAGATGATACAGACAGAAACACGTTGATGAGGACGAATCCTTCAGAAACATAACGAGTCCCTCAGTCAGCACGCTGAGCAGCAGCAGAATGTGGACTGAGAGGTTCTGGTTCAAAACATTTTGGTTAAACTGGACCTGTCTGTTGTGATTGTAGTTGAACATGGAGGACCCGTGCATCATCTGTCATGAAGACATGAGTCCAGAGGACACCTGTGTGTTGGAGTGCAGACACAGCTTCCACAGCGAGGTAAGCAGGGCAGCGCTCAGACTGGGTCACGATGACTCGTACGAACGTTTCAAACGTGCTACTAATGACTTCCTACGACCTCCTTAACGCAGCCTCATAACATGTCAAGTTTATTTTAAAAAACAGCTGTGAGCTGTACAGTTAAAAACATTAAAATAAGAGTCTAGTGTTTGTGGTCCATTAGGAGTTCTTCCACGAACACCCTCCATGTAGGAGTGCTGGTTTCTTTCCAACAACCTGATCACAGCACGTCATGATCGAGAGGACTATTTACTTCTAAATAGGTAGAAGACTGTATGTTTTTACCTGCAACAAGAAGCTGTTGTTTCCAGAAAAATACTCACTTCACAAACACCTTACAACGTAAAAATCATTAGATCATCATCGATAGATCGGAGGAAGGTTCCAACACACCCGTATGAAGAGAGCAAGAACTCTGCTGCCAGCGTTATTCATACAGCAGCTGTAACAACTTCCTGTAGGAACCAATTCCCGCCTCCAGTGTTCACAAACATCAGATTTCATAGGAAACTGGAGATTCATCCAGATGTTTGTACAGTTCATTGTGACTGAGGCGTTACACAAACACATTCCAGCTAGAACTCGACCTCCCTCCTGATCCAAACCCTGTTATGAATGTAGAGAAAAGATGGCTGCCGTTCTGCTCAGTAGTTTCAGGTTTTAACGTGCCGTTGTGCTTCTGTTTGTTTTCAGTGTATCAGGTCTTGGTTGAAGGAGCAGAGCACCTGTCCCACCTGCAGAACTCATGCACTGCTGCCAGAAGATTTCCCTGTTCTCGCTGGAAGGAGACGCCAAGCCCCCTGATATCTTAGCCCCGCCCCTTTTACTGGCCAAAATATATATGCTTTTATCTATTTTAAATCGTTCTCTTTAAAATCCAGCAAGGTTTTGTGTTTAGCTTGTTGTTTTCTTAACTTTAAAATGTTTTTTGTGTAAGATACTGATTAGATGTGCAGGAAATAAACAACTTCATGCTGCAGTTTGTCTCTCGCGTCTCCGTGCTGCTCAGATTTAAAGTAGCTGTTTCTGAACCTTGTAAAAACAAAACAACCAGCAGGTATGAGGGATGATTTTTATTGTTGAACAACACTGACTGTTTATAACGTCATTTGCACAGACGAATGAAAAGTGAAGCAACAAACACAAACTGACACACAGTTCACACAAAATGTTGATAATTAAGATGGAAACTGGCTGGTTGGTGGTTTTGGTGGATTTCTGAGTCACAGCAGGTGTGTCATGTGTGTGCGGTTATCATTCCCCTCTGCTAATGAGGTATTATTGAACGTGGGTTAGAAGCGTGAAGCAGGACGCCACTGACCACCTGCGGCGATCATATCTCTGTGCACAAATCAGATCCAAGGTGTTTTGGAGTGGACAGGTAAGAGACCATGTGCTCAGTGGCAGGTTCTTGCATTAGGAGAATGACGAGGATAGTGGAAAGGTGCAGGTGTTCCAGCTCTAGTCCCATGAATGGGGGTCACAGTGACGGCCGACACCTCAGAACGAGTCAACGCACAGACCCCGGGTGGGAAGGGCGGGGTTAAAATCTGACAGCTGTGGTGAGGTGAATGTCAAGAATGTCCCATGATGCATTGCACCTTGTTTTACTCGTGTGTCAGTCTGGTCCTGCATCTCCTTTTCCTGTCCTGATGTGACCAGAAGATTTTCATCTCATTAGATGGGATCAAACGGGCCAGAAACGGTCTGTTTTACTGGCTTGTTGGGAAACCGTTGAGTTTCCATGTGATGTGACATGCAAAACCAGTGTGTAGTTGGACTCAGTGCAGATTACAAGTTCCTTGATGTGATGAGGACACCAGCGATTTTAGAATATCGTGATGACTGTTCCTAGTTTAAAAGCTTGTGGTTTCAAAGTAGGAAACACGTCTTCATCATGTGGAACTGCACACCCGCCAGCAGAGACTGTGACCAATCCTTTACAGGTGTTTTGGTAAAAGACTAGTACTGGCGGGTGGCGTCATTGTGAGGGTTAACAGGTGTTCATCGTGAAGTTTTGGTCTGTTTTTGTTCTCTGTCATCTTCTCCTCCCCCCCCCCCCCCCCCCCCCCCCCCCCCCCACGTCACCTCCAAAACCAGATAGTTATTTGTGCCTTTCACTATAACTGAAAGGGTAAATAAAACCAGCTGTTGAAGAGTAACTCATAAAATAAATCAATACTAGTCAATTTTACTAATGTAAACAAGCATTGGGTTTTATTTTGTGAGGCAGCTCTGATTATGAAACCTGCAATAGGCTGCAAACACGTAATCTGTTACATCTTCTCACATTTTTGACCAATAAGGAAATTGTCAAAAAGCTTTAAGGTCTAACAGGAGAAAATTCATACAGAGAAATAAACTGATCTCAGGACACGTTGCTTTCATTACACACCCAAATTCAGTGCTTTCTCCTTATAATCACTTTGAACTGGACTTGTTCCTACTGACTCCATTTTTTTTTATCTAATACAATGATCAAAGTCAAATATATGAGGACTAACTCAAGTTTATACATGTGAAAGTGTAAAACATTCAATTTTTTAAGGTCTGAAAAAGCTGGAAATCCTTTTAAAGTATATTTACTTTTAAAAGATTTACACAGAACATCTGGAAAGGATAAAAATCTAGATTCTGGTTGGCTCCTTTAGCCGATGAAACATTTCTAAAGAGTTCAGATCTGAGTGGACCTGTTTCCCATTGGTGGATTAGAAGGTGTCAGAGTCGACACAGCTTCAGCGGGAAGTTCTCTGTGATCAGATGATCATCATGAAGGACGATGACGACGTTGATTTCAAACTCTGAAGGACAGAAACAAACACCATTTCCTACAGATCAGAGATCTCACAGGCCTGTAAATGTATGAGATACAGAACTGAACAGTTTCACTGACCCACTTTGAAGTTGGTGGTCTCCAGTGTGGGGCAGGTGAACAGTCGGGGGAAAACCATGTAGATGGGAATCAAGAGGCCGTGACAAACGTCTCCTTCTGCTATCTGGATGTTTTGGATCTCTGTAGCATCTCTGGCGTATCCTTCAGCACAACCTGAACACAACACCGACAAAAAGCAGCTCCAGCTGTGTCGCTGCCATCACATCAATCCTCAGAGTAGAAAACTCACCGCAGGTCTCTACACGAACAAGCTGCAGTTCGATGCTCTTAATAGGGACGTCTGATTTCTCCACCACCACCTCTCCGGTCAGCGGCTGGCTGATCACACAGTTTGTGGCATCTAAATGACCTTTGATCAGAAACTTTGGCAGAGAACTCCTCTAAGAACAGGAAGCAGATCTCAGGTTAGTGTTGCATTAAAGCATTGACAGAATGTTTAACAGGTTCCTAACCTCTCGGGTGTTCTGCAAGGTCTCAGGAGTGATGGTGAAGTTGACCGGAGCCGGGACGACTTTAGTTTTCTGTGGCTGAAAATCAACGGGGTCAAAAACATTTAACGTCTTGTTTAACTTTCATTTTAGGATCAAATTAAATGGACAGTGCAGGAGAGCAGCAGACGTGTTTCCTCACCTGACTGTGAACGATGAACTCACAGTTCCTGCTCAGGTCTTTGGCCAGCAGAGAGCGCTTTAAGTCGCAGCGGAGGGTGTACTGCAGAGGAACACAGTTCACTACAGGAAGTACTCAGATAAACACTTTAAAAATCAAGGTCAGAACACCAGTTTCTGAATATATTACTGGAATTAAATGTATTTTTACATATATATATGTTCTTAAAAATTCAAACCAAAAAGTTTTTTTTCCAAACAAGGCCACTGGATTTCTTTTTCCATCGCTTGAGAACGTCATAAGAAACATTTTACTCCGATTTCATCGTGTTTTTAACACCACGTTCAGTATAGGATTCAGATTTACCTGAATGTTGACGAAGACTCCGTGATACGTTTCGTAAAGCACTTTGTTGCCTTTAGTGTGAAGGGGAAACTCAAATGGGATCTCAGTCTTTCCGCTGGGGATTTTTCCTGCCTTGGCCACCTCGATGTTACTGCTGATCAGCTGGATGGGCTGTAACACGTCATGTGATTAACATTTATAAACATCAAGCCATTGAAAGGTTCAGAATTAGTATTTTTTTTATTATTAATTTTTAAAAATTTGAACTGGTTTTAGTGGATTGACTTCTTTTATTTATTTACCTTTTTCTGTTTTGATGCTAAAAGGGGTTTATTTAACATCAACTCACCTTGACAGAGTTGTAGAAAGCTTCAAAGACGCCAACGCTCTTAGAGCTCAGCTGGAGGTTGACGATTCCCTCCATGTTCAGTGAGATACCGTGATGCTGCATCGCCTCTTTACATGACAGCACAATGACACCGGCCACTGTTTCCTGCACAGAAAACACAGTTTTAGCTGGCGGTAACAGAGATGAGCATTAAAAGCATCTGATGTGGGACATTATCAGAAAAAACATGTGCGTTAGTTTTTTGTTCCACCATCTGCAACAACTGAGCTCATCTTACGTTTAACATTTTTTCTGTATCACCTAAAACAATCTCAACAAATTGACTGTCACTGATTCAGCTTTTTATTTCTCTTCCTCCTCTAATGTATTATGTGTGACTGCACATATATTTTGTGTTTAACTCAAGATATATATCACTGTCAGCTGGTGATACATTTGAAGACCTTATGTTCATTCAAAGGATGAAGCTGGTGCAATTCTGTAAAGTCGGCGATTAAAGGGTTCAGTTCTGATCTAAATGTGACAGAACAACTCTTTTCTGAGCTGATTGTATAATAACAACATAAATTATAGCGTTGACTTGTGTTTTAAACATTATTTGACTAAATGGGGCGAACTTTAAATCATTTAATGTGCTTCTAAATCTAAATTCCTGCTTTTCCAAACAACTTACAAAGTCAAGTAAAACTATTTATATTGTATTTTTGCAACTGCTTATATTTCGTGACTGGATGAATATAAATGTTTATTTGACGTTTCATTTTATTTATCGGATTCTACTCATTAGCTTAACCAGCTGCTGGTCACGTGAGACGCTTCGTTGCTACAAGCTAACACCCGTTGTAACAGATAGACTGATGAGTTTACTGAAATGTTAAAAGGAAGAAATGAGAATTTATTTTTTGTTAAACTGGCTAAATGATTATGAGCTGATTGTTAAGTAAAGTTACAACTTACCCCCTGGCGATACACTTTATTCGCTCTTTTCAATCTTATATCTAAAGTGACGCTCATTTCTGAGATAAGCGGTTTAAAGAGTGTGTTTCTGTTCCGGTGTCCTTAATCTTAATGCAACAAACACGCAACAAACACACAACAAACAGTCCCAACATTTATAATATGAGCCTGCGCCCGTGTTCCTCAAAACAACAAATCAGTATCCGGGTGAATCTTTCAAAATAAAGGTTCTATTTCCGTCTTAGTGAAGAAAAATCTGTTTGAGCTCCTTCAAAGTAAGAGACCAAATACACAAATTGAAGGGTAATCAAAACAAAAGTTTTAGGCAGTGGAAAAAAAAATCTAAATAAAATCAATATTTGTTGTGAGCAGCTCTAACTTTAGAATTGCAACTTCAAGATGCACATGCACCCAGTTTGTGAAGGAACTCAGTCACTACTTGGAGACATACAGTTTACAAATCTTCTGTGGCCTTTTGTCTCTTCATGTTCTCCCAATATAATGAGTGATGCAGAGGTCAGATCTGCATGAAGGATCAGCCTATATCTTCATGACTGTGTCATCCCACAGCTGTTTAGTTCACCAACAACATCCTGCTAAAGCAGATCTACAGCAATATTTACACGTTTGTCTCATTAGAAGAGCTGGAGCCTAGAAAATATCTGATTTTGTGCAGCCAACACAGTTTGAAGTTGATGATGTCCACAGCACATTTTGATGTGATCCACATTTTTCAAATGGATAAAAACAAAGAAAGAAAGAAATCTTTCTTATTATGCAGCATTTTGTCATACCTGCCTAAAACTTTTGCACAGTACTGTATATAACATTATATCAAACCCTACTTATAGATAGATAGATAGATAGATAGATTGATAGATAGATAGATAGATAGATAGATAGATAGATAGATAGATAGATAGATAGATAGATAGATAGATAGATAGATAGATAGATAGATAGATAGATAGATAGATAGATTTATTTTTGTCTATACACTGAATAAGAAATACATATCTATTGATACAGATGTCGTCTCACCATCATCACCACCTTATAACGTCTCCAGATGAAGTTTTTGTTGATGTAAAGGTTAAAGCTTTGTGTCTGAATGAGAACTCACAGAATAAACCCACTGTTTGTACTACATACATCAGCCCTCAGCATGCACCAGATTAGTGAATGCTCCTTGATGTTGCCACAACACAAGGTGCCGGTTGGATCTGCTTTGTCCTTCAAAAGGCTTTTAAATTCATCATTATATTCTCACCACTTCCTTTTACTCCTCAGCGCTCCAAATCCATTTCAGAGATTCATAACCAAACAATGTGATGTGATCAGCTAAAATCCAAGCATTTAAAATTCAACTCAAGGAAATATAACTTAACACATAAGTTATATAGAATTACACAACACAGAACATGTCATTTTTTCAAATATTATTACAGATTAAATCATGAGTAGCAATTAGCTTCTAATGATTTTTTATTAGAAGAAGTAATATTTACATATCATCATTTAGTGAGTGTAATTTTCATCATTCTTGTTTTTGTATTTGTTGCCAGGAGCTTTTTGAGGGACACAACTTACTTTTAGTTACACAGATAAACACAAATAAATCAACTCAAATCTAAAACCATATCATGTTGTATTACATTTGTTCCATTCGTTCCAAATCCCTGAAAGTTTGTCACCAATACTTCTAACCCCAAATTCCAATATGGCTGCTTGGTAAACTTTTGTCGTTTCAAATTTCGTAACATACCAGATATACCAGTTTTATATTAGACAGTAAACAGTAGATTATAACATTGAAATAAAATTAGCAGTTAGCAGAACAGAAAAATCAGAAATAAAACAGTATACACTGGAAAAAATTAGAAATTGAAATGTGACAATTTTAAATTGTGAAAAATAAACTTTATTTACAAAATAGTTAACAACAAGCTCTAAATTTCATACCGCTACACCCAGTGTTTTAATATACTATAATTATCTTCCTTAAGACACGTTAAATAAAGCTACACCCGTTTTCCAAAAATGATTAAAGTAATACAAATTTAAAAAGAATTACACATCAGCATCTTTAAACAGGTATCAGGTTCAAATACCATAATTTTACAGCACTTCATTCCAGATGACCAGATCTTTTAAATTCAATAGTCAGATTAAATTATTGAATCGTCACATGGTGGTGTTGTTTATATGATGGAGAAATGGATGTTCGATAGAACTGCCATGACATGGAAATTCACCTCTTATTATCGTTTATATGTTTGAATACAGAGTCACACATTAAAATAAGAAATTTGGATCTAATAAAAATCAGAGTAAGTTTACATACATATAAAAAACATTGTTGTTGCATTTGCTTAGCAACGTTTGCATTTATTTTGTAGACTTTGCTTATTTTGTTTATCAGATGTACTGTACTCTGTACTTTCTTGTTATATTTTGGTTTAACATGTCTAACTGTGAGAACTGACAGGGTCCATACAAACATCTGGGTCAGGATTTTTGATCCAATATTTAATCAAACCAACTTAATCTAGCAGCCAACAGCTTCAACCAAACAGCAGTAACACCCAACAGTCTTTAGCATGTAACAGGATTTAGACCAGAAAGACTAAAATCTGACCTGCTTATATGATACAAATATCACAAAATTATCTTTTAATTAATTTCAATGGTATTTATAAATTTAAACAATCTGTTAAAACAAACAAAATAAAATTGATTTCTAATCTCAACGGAGAATAATAATAGTAGCATCTAATCAATTCAAAATTTTCTATAATCTCACTGACGAGAGGTGGGCGGGGCCTAGGCAGGATGTGGACTTGTCAAGTCTGAGTGAGCTTGTTCTGTTTTTCCATACCTTCTATTTTAGCTAAAAACTTGTAAACGTGAGCAAATAACATTTCAAACATGTTTCATGGGAATTTTTAAAATGTATTTATGAAGTAAGAATATTTAAATATGCAAATTTTATTTTAATGTCAGATATTTTAGTCTGCTGGAAAGTTTGATTTACAAAAGTAAATATAAAATCACAAATGTTTCAATAATAAAATACAAAATAACTGTGTTTGGATCAGGTATCATTGCCGTGTGGAGGTTGAATAATTGGCATGTCGGTGTCATGTCTATCACATTGATTGTCACATTGTTAGGCCTCGTCCAGTTTTAGCTTCTCTTTGTTGATGCTGAGAAAGGACGTGTCATTGCTCACTTGTACTTTGTCAAAGAAGTTGAAGTCGACGACATAGCGGCCGCTGGCAGTGCTGTACAGGACTGGTTTGAACTCGTAACCCCACAGGATCTCCTGAGGGATGTAGGAGGTGCGGGTCTGACACGTGGCCGCGGTAGACTCCATGGTTGCGTTGAGCGTTACAAGTAGCTCAAAGTCTCGATTGTGCAGGTTTTCTGCAGACAGTCCAGCCAGAGGACTGTTTTCATCAATCACATGGTAGAAAGTTAGAGGGAGTATCAGGAAAGGACAATCTCCATTGGAGTCCATGTAGAAATCAACAGAGCTCTGATGGATTTGGTTCTTCTCACCTTCCTCAGTTACGTTAGAGTGAAACAGCTTTCCTGCAAGCTGACACTGGATCAGCAGACTTTTCCTCATGTTGGCCACCCTCACCATCAGACACAGCTTGCCTTGATGTCGACAGATCACTGCCACCTTGCTGAACTTTATGGTCTCTGCTCGCTTCTTTGGTCGAGCCAGTTTGGCCAGAAAGGCTCCGGTGACGAAGATCTCTGCCAGGCCGGTGATGACGAGCTGAGCCACCAGGGTGAAGATAGCCAGAGGACACTCCTCAGAAATGTAACGAAAACCATAACCGATGGTGGTCTGCGACTCCAGAGAGAACAAGAAGGCTCCGGTGAGCGTCTCAACATTCATCACGCAGGGTGTGTGGGTAGAATTCAGTCCAACTTCAAAGTCGCCGTTCGCCATGCCGATGAGGTAAAAGAAGACGCCAAAGATAAACCAGGTCATGATGAAGGTGGAGGCGAACAGAGTGAGCTTGTAACGCCACTTTATATCCACCACCGTGGTCCAGATGTCGTGCAGGTACAGCTTGACCATGCCTTCCACGTTGTCAATCTGCACGTTGTTGTGTCCGTCTTTGGACACAATCCTTCTCCGGACATCAGATTTCCTGTGAGTCATGTTGCTCTGATTCAACCAAAACTGATCACGATGTCTGAAGTTCTATTTTAGCATTGCAGGTTAAAGAGCTGCCAGAAGACACAAAAATAAAATTACTATTTATTCTTGGAACAATGATACAAAGGGTGTTTCTCAAGCCTCAAAGGAACCTTGCCTTGATGCCTTGGTCCCACCCCAGTTGCCTAGGAGATACGTCATCGGGACCCGCCAAGGCGTGTTCCAATGTTCATTTGCTACTGAGGCATCTGTACTTGGTTTTCCCGCTGTTTAGCTAACATACCAATGGGACATGCCTTGATGCCTTCCCTTTGATCACAAATTTCCTAGCATATATTGCGGTATTTTCAAAAAATGGTGGTTGAGGAGCCGACAGCAGCTACTTCAAAGGCTTCAAAGGTTTAAATAACTGATTGTTGCTATCTGGCTTGTATTTAAAATGTTTTTTTTTAATCCAAAGCAGTTATACGGTTGGTTAGTTGCTTTGTAGTTGCAGTTTCGGTGGTTAGAAGGTATTAACTCGCTTGCACATTTATTTTATTTTTATTAACATTTCTAGCTCCATGGGCGATGGGCGGGACGTAAACAGTGCGCGTGAGCAGGCAGCCGCGGTCACGTGAGTGAAATCTGTTCCAGTGTCCTCGTAAGCAAAACGCCTCTACCAAGGCACTGCCTCGATAAGCAAGGTTCCTTGACATTGAGAAACACCTAAAGTTTTGCCACCGTGAACAAGACTGTGCAAAAGTCTTTAGTCATCCCTCATATCTTTAGCAAATGATAAAGAAATCTGGAGTGGTTTGAAAACTTTTTCGCAGTACTTTGTATTAATTACCAACATTTAAAAGATCAAAACTGTCCAAAAAACACATTAATATACCAAGTAATCGTTGTGTCAGTGACTACTTTTACTTTGAAAGTATCCAAACCAGCTTCAAGACGGCGAGACCTTGAATAGTTTTTAATTAACAGGATTGTCGTGTTAAAAATTAACAGGCAGAATTTTGTTTGCGTGTTGTTGTGCAATTAAATGTCTTGCTGAACTATAATAATAGATTCATGTTCAGCTGTAAAAACTGAAACGCTGTGATGAAACTGCACATTAGAAATGAAAACCCAGAGATTAGTCTGCTGCAGAGATGTAAATCAGATCATGATCAGTTAACAGCTCCTCAGATTAAAATGTGTTTCCACAAGTCAAAACAGCAACAGCTGGAACAATAAAAATAATACGTTCTCACTCATTTGAACAGTTACTTCCATAGTTAATTAGAATTAGTCGTTAATTACCTTCATGTGGAATATCAGTTATGTTAATCTGCAATATTTGAACAGATTAATGTCATTATTTAATTCACAAAAACCTGCTTTTACTCCAAAAAGAAAATCCTGATAACCTAAATTCATGTTTGAATTTATCTTCAGTTTTACTTAGAAGCAAACTTGAACATTTTAAGACCTGGTCACATTCAGTATAATACTGGATTCTAAAAATCCCTTTTTAATTTCATGAATCTAATCAAGACTTTCAATGCAGGAGACATCGATGATGTCAATCTGAGAGGTACCAGGAAGAAAATAAATAAATAAAGACAGATTAGCATCTTTCATTCCTCTTTCACAAAACAAAGTCATAATAAAAATATTCTATCAAAGTCAAAAAAATGTGCAAAAAAATGAGACTGTAAAAATACATAATTGTGTGTTATTAAGTTGAAAAGTTATATAAAACTTCTTTGTAAGGTCATGGTTGAAAATGTATCTGCACTTTTATATCATGTAACTCTTTATATAGCATCAGCAAATATCCCTGATCTTACAGGCTTGTGACTCTGCAAGTTTATTTTTCTTTAACTGTAGAAACAGAAAGTGAGTCAGTGTCCCATAACTGAAATACTCAAACATGCAAAATACAATTTAACCTGATCCGTCTATTAAAAAGGAGCCTTTCTATTTATACAAATGATCCAACACAGCAATATAAAAATACATATTTCATGAAGAACATTTTTGGTTTTCCTGCAGTGTGCAGGGTCGTTACAAAGCTTTGTTTCTCAGAGTTAAAGCTTTACCCTGTAGTCAAACATTGCAGGAGGCTGTGATATTAAATAATCATTAATTTTTTCATAAATTTGTTTCATACTTACATCCAGTTGCATTGCCTCAGTTAAAATCTCAGATGTTTGTCCTCATTTTTCTCTTAGTGACAAATAATCTGTAAAATGAAGCTGCACATCTAGTTCAGTGTCTTCTTTCTCCTTTTGTGAGCTCTGAACTTTGGAACAATGGTGTTCAAGGTGAAACAGAATTAAGATACAAAGACGGGCTGTAAACTCTGATCTACAAGAGTGCTGGCTTTTTATTTATCCCCACCTCCTCTCTCACCTGTCTGCAGGTGGGAACAACCATGAATACGTAACAGTTGTTGTCCTCCTTTCATGGTTGTTGTTGCTTTAAACACACACCCAGATTTACAGCTTTCATGCTTGCTTTCATGACAAATAAAAGGTTGTCTGAAGGAATGGAGGTCAACTAAGAAGAAACTTGGAAAAAAATGTCCAATGTGGAGGTTGAAAATTTGAATTTTTTTTAAAGAGTTTCTAAATGTCTACACAAAGATGTCCTAAATTAAAATTTTAATCCTTCAAATGGATTTTAAAAAGTTAAACAGCAGAAAAAGAATATTATGATCAAACTTTAAAATGATTGCAAAATTTGCATGCCATGCCATACCATGCCCTACCCTACCCTGCCCTACCCTACCCTACCCTACCCTACCCTACCCTACCCTACCCTACCCTACCCTACCCTACCCAACCCAACCCAACCCAACCCTACCCTACCCTACCCTACCCTACCCCACCCCATTCTACCCTACCCTACCCTACCGCACCCCATCCTACCCTACCCTATCCTATCCTACCCTACCCTACCCTACCCTACCCTCCCCCACCCTACCCTATCCACCTACCCTACCCTACCCTACCCTACCCTACCCTACCCTACCCTATCCTACCCTACCCTACCCTACCCTACCCTACCCTACCCTACCCTACCCTACCCTACCCTACCCTACCCTACCCTACCCTACCCTACCCTACCCTACCCTACCCTACCCTACCCTACCCTACCCCACCCCATCCTGCCCTACCCTACCCTACCCTACCCTACCGCACCCCATCCTACCCTACCCTATCCTATCCTACCCTACCCTACCCTACCCTACCCTATCCTACCCTACTCAACCCAACCCTACCCTACCCTACCCTACCCTACCCTACCCTAACCTAACCTAACCTACCCTACTCTACCCCACCCTATCCTACCCTACCCTACCCAACCCAACCCAACCCAACCCTACCCTACCCTACCCTACCCTACCCTACCCTACCCTACCCTATCCTACCCTACTCAACCCAACCCTACCCTACCCTACCCTACCCTACCCTACCCTAACCTAACCTAACCTACCCTACTCTACCCCACCCTATCCTACCCTACCCTACCCAACCCAACCCAACCCAACCCAACCCTACCCTACCCTACCCTACCCCACCCCATTCTACCCTACCCTACCCTACCGCACCCCATCCTACCCTACCCTATCCTATCCTACCCTACCCTACCCTACCCTACCCTACCCTACCCTATCCTATCCTACCCTACCCTACCCTACCCTACCCTACCCTACCCTACCCTACCCTACCCTACCCAACCCAACCCAACCCAACCCTACCCTACCCTACCCTACCCTACCCTACCCTACCCTACCCTATCCTACCCTACTCAACCCAACCCTACCCTACCCTACCCTACCCTACCCTACCCTAACCTAACCTAACCTACCCTACTCTACCCCACCCTATCCTACCCTACCCTACCCTACCCTACCCTACCCTACCCTACCCTACCCTACCCTACCCCACCCCATTCTACCCTACCCTACCCTACCGCACCCCATCCTACCCTACCCTATCCTATCCTACCCTACCCTACCCTACCCTACCCTACCCCATCCTACCCTACCCTACCCTACCCTACCCTATCCTACCCTACCCTACCCTACCCTACCCTACCCTACCCTACCCTACCCCACCCCATTCTACCCTACCCTACCCTACCGCACCCCATCCTACCCTACCCTATCCTATCCTACCCTACCCCACCCTACCCCACCCCACCCTACCCTACCCTACCCTACCCTACCCTACCCTACCCTACCCTACCCTACCCTACCCTACCCTACCCTACCCTACCCTACCCTACCCTACTCAACCCAACCCTACCCTACCCTACCCTACCCTATCCTACCCTACCCTACCCTACCCTACCCTATCCTACCCTACCCTACCCTACCCTACCCTACCCTACCCTACCCTACCCCACCCCACCCCATCCTGCCCTACCCTACCCTACCCTACCCTACCCTACCAACCAACCATGCCATAACAATGTCATGTGATGCCATACTTTTTGTAAACTTTCCTTAAATTATTTTTACTCTGGAAATTACACAATACAATGAGATATTATACAAAATAATACAATGAGTTATGATACAAAACACATCAGGAACTAACATGCCACTCATGACAGGACTTGTACTGTAAATTTAAGGACTGAATGCACCAGTTAAAGCTGTTTTTATATAAGCAAATGATGAGGACAGAAGTGTGTTTAATTTTAAGGGTAACAAGAAAATAAATTGGAAGTTTAATTGTGGAAATGTGTTAAAGAGTCTGTTTTCTTGACTGACGTTACCAACATTGACTTGCAAAACCAGAAATTGTACCTTTTTTCACCAGTTAGAGTTTTAGAAAATGACTGAAATTGTAAAGTGTTTCATGAAAGAAAGACTAATGCACTCAAACAAATGCACTCAGGTAGAGGACAATTACTCACCTAGTGTCCAAATGGAAAACACTTTTTCTTGTATTGTGTTTTACACATTTGCTACATAGTGAGTGATTTTTGGGAGCAGTCACCAATAAGACTAAGTCTATGGTCTAAACAAAAAACCATTTACTCATGTGGGCCTGTACAGATGACACACAAGCTGTGAGCACTGAGCATTTTATTATGCTGTATTTAATCAATAAACAACATCAAAAATGTTTACATTTGGTGTTAAGTGATGAAAAAGAGTCAGAGGTAAACTGAACGAACTCCTACAAGGATTTTATTGTGTGGAAGATTTCAGTGACATTGGAAACACAAATAGTGAAGTTAGCTGAAGCATCAAGTCTAGAGTGTGTGTGTTAAACATGTCGGTAATACGTGTAAGCAGGAGCTTTGTTTCTCAGAGTTAAAGCTTTACTCTGTAGTCAAACATTGCAGGAGCCTGTGATATTAAATAATCATTAATTTCTTAATAAATCAGTTTCATACTTACATCCAGTTGCATTGCCTCAGTTAAAATCTCAGATGTTTGTCCTCATTTTCTCATAGTGACAAATAATCTGTAAAATGAAGCTGCACATCTAGTTCAGTGTCTTCTTTCTCCTTTTGTGAGCTCTGAACTTTGGAACAATTGTGTTCAAAGTAAAACAGAATTAAGATACAAAGACGGGCTGTAAACTCTGATCTACATGAGTGCTGGCTTTTTATTTATCCCCACCTCCTCTCTCACCTGTCTGCAGGTGGGAACAACCATGAATACGTAACAGTTGTTGTCCTCCTTTCATGGTTGTTGTTGCTTTAAACACACACCCAGATTTACAGCTTTCACGCTTCCTTTCATGACAAATAAAAGGTCGTCTGAAGGAATGGAGGTCAACTAAGAAGAAACTTGGAAAAAAATGTCCAATGTGGTGGTTGAGAATTTGATTTTTTTTAAAGAGTTTCTAAATGTCTACACCAAGATGTCCTAAATTAAGCTTTTAATCCTTCAAATGGATTTAAAAAAGTTAAACAGCAGAAAAAGAATATTATGATCAAACTTTAAAATGATTGCAAAATTGCCATGCCATGCCATGCCATGCCATGCCCTACCCTACCCTACCCTACCCTACCCTACCCTACCCTACCAACCAACCATGCCATACTAACCAACCATGTCATGTGATGTGATACTTTTTGTAAACCTTCCTTAAATTATTTTTATTCTGGAAATGAAACAATACAATGTAATATGATATAAAACAATACATTATGATGTGATATACAGGGTGGGCCATTTATATGGATACACCTTAATAAAATGGGAATGGTTGGTAATATTAATGTCCTGTTTGTGGCCATTAGTATATGTGGGGGGGCAAACTTTTCAAGATGGGTGGTGACCATGGTGGCTATTTTGAAGTTGGCCATCTTGGATCCAACTTTTGGTTTTTCAATAGGAAGAGGGTCATGTGACACATCAAACTTATTGGTAATTTCACAAGAAAAAACAATGGTGTGCTTGGTTTTAACGTAACTTTATTCTTTCATGAGTTATTTACAACTTTCTGATCACTTATAAAATGTCTTTAATGTGCTGCCCATTGTGTTGGATTGTCAATGCAACCCTCTTCTCACACTCCTCACACACTGATAGCAACACCGCAGGAGAAATGCCAGCACAGGTTTCCAGTATCTGTAGTTTCAGGTGCTGCACATCTCGTATCTTCACACCATAGACAACTGCCTTCAGATGACCCCAAAGATAAAAGTCTAAGAGGGTCAGATCGGGAGACCTTGGGGGCCATTCAACTTGGCCCACGACGACCAATCCACTTTCCAGGAAACTGTTCATCTAGGAATGCTCGGACCTGACACCCATAATGTGGTGGTGCACCATCTTGCTGGAAAAACTCAGGGAACGTGCCAGCTTCAGTGCATAAAGAGGGAAACACATCATGATGTAGCAATTTCAAATATCCAGTGGCCTTGAGGTTTCCATTGATGAAGAATGGCCCCACTATCTTTTTACCCCATATACCACACCATACCATCACGTTTTTTGCTCCAACAGTCTTGGAGGGATCTATCCAATGTGGGTTAGTGTCAGTCCAATAGCGGTGTTTTGTTTGTTAACTTCACCATTCACATAAAAGTTTGCCTCATCAATGAATAAAATCTTCTGTGTGAACTGAGGGTCCTGTTCCAATTTTTGTTTTGCCCATTCTGCAAATTCTGTGTGCTGATCTGGGTCATCTTCGTTGAGATGCTGCAGTAGCTGGAGTTTGTAAGGGTGCCATTTGTCAGTAGCTAATATCCGCCGAAGGGATGTTTGACTAATGCCACTCTTCAGTGACATGCGGCGAGTGCTACGCTGTGGGCTCTTGCTGAATGAAGCTAGGACAGCCCCTGATGTTTCTTCATTAGTGACAATTTTGTTGAGTCCACATTTTGGCAAATCTAACACTGAACCAGTTTCACAAAACTTAGGAAGCAGTTTGCTAACTGTAGCATGGGAGATGGGTGGTCTCGTAGGGTGTCTTGCATTGAAATCTGCTGCAATGACCCGGTTACTGCGTTCACCAGATATCAATACAATTTCAATCCCTTCCTCACGTGTTAATCTCTTCGACATGTCAATGGCTGTGAACAAAGAGTTCCAAAGATGCTAATGTGCCACAAACAGGATGTTAAAGCTGCTATACTCATTTTGCATAACAAATTAGCTTAACATGTTTTTTTTTCATGCCCATTAAAAATGTTTTAACACAGCATGGATAAAAATATGTTGTGAAGATTAAAAAAAAAAAAATTAAGTGGTTCTCCCGTATTTGTCTAAAAACATCAACCAATCAAATGGTTCGGTCCGGAAGGAATGGTTAGACAGTCTCTCCAGCCGTACGGACTTCCGCATTTATTTGGCTTCTGTGCTCCTAAAAAACTGAGACATATTACCGCAGCACACCACTGCTGGGAGTGTTCACCGCTCTACCATGTCACAGCAGGAGAAACAGCCACCACGATAATGTCAGTTGTTCGTTGTTATACTGTTTTCACTTACCGGTGATTCCGCCATGTTACGGTACTTGAATGAACTGCGGACCAGTGTCTTGCACTCGGTCGTCTTCTGGGGCTACGCGTGTTTCCAAACCTGGGGGGCGTGGCTTAGGAATTCTACCCGATGGGAGGGGCTGAGAGTTCTGTGACTTTGTTTACATTTGTTGACATTCTATGCTAGGCAATTTTAAATCAGGTATATCACCTTTTATATCACCAACCATTCCCATTTTATTAAGATGTATCCATATAAATGGCCCACCCTGTAGTGTGAAACAATACAATACAAAATAATACAATGAGATATGATACAAAACACATCAGGAACTAAGATGTCACTCATGACAGGATTTGTACTGTAAATTTAAGGACTGAATGCACCAGTTAAAGCTGTTTTTATATAAGCAAATGATGAGGACAGAAGTGTGTTTAATTTTAAGTGTAACATAAGAAAATAAATTGGAAGTTTAATTGTGGAAATGTGTTAAAGAGCCTGTTTTCTTGACTGACGTTACCAACATTGACTTGCAAAACCAGAAATCGTACCTTTTTTCACCAGTTAGATTTTTAGAAAATGACTAAAATTGTAAAGTGTTTCATGAAAGAAAGAGTAATGCACTCAAACAAATGCACTCAGGTAGATGACAATTACTCACCTAGTGTCCAAATGGAAAACACTTTTTCTTGTATTGCGTTTTACACATTTGCTACATAGTGAGTGATTTTTGGGAGCAGTCACCAATAAGACTAAGTCTATGGTCTAAACAAAAAACCTTTTACTCATGTGGGCCTGTACAGATGACACACAAGCTGTGAGCACTGAGCATTTTATTATGCTGTATTTAATCAATAAACAACATCAAAAATGTTTACATTTGGTGTTAAGTGATGAAAAAGAGTCAGAGGTAAACTGAACGAACTCCTACAAGGATTTTATTGTAAAAAGTTTGGAAGATTTCAGTGACATTGGAAACACAAATAGTGAAGTTAGCTGAAGCATCAAGTCTAGAGTGTGTGTGTTAAACATGTTGGTAATACGTGTAAGCAGGAGCTGAACATCATGACAATAAAACCACAGACGTGTCAGCTGAATAGGAAACAATGCAAACTTTTACAGCAGCTGCTCCTTTAAGAACAAACTGACCTTGAATCAAGTCATTCAGCTTTGTTATTAACCTCGTAGTCCACATTCCTGAGAGCTGTGTGTGTGATTAGGCTACAGTATGAGGTCACTAGTTTATTAACTTGTTTCTTGCAGTTAGTTCTTAAACAAATTCACAGAAATTGTGTTTGTGAGAAAAAAAAAACAGGTGAAGTTAAGCTAAAGATAAACAAACCTAGTTTCTAAAATGACTTCTTTTTGGTTGCAATTTGTATCTTAATTTGTTTCCAATCAGCATCACAAGTGAAAGTCGAGACTTTAGATCTTTCATTGTTCCTTCAGTGAAGTAAAACCTCAAAAGTATCACCAACAAGAAACATTTTAAAACAACTTTTCTGTAATTTTTGATGCATCAGTGACTCTTTATAGTGTATTTCAGATATTATCAACAAGATGATAAGAGACTTCTGAACATTAAATAAACTAGTGGACTATGAACTACTTAATTATACCTGATAAAATGAAAATGAACTGTTTTGTTACATAAACAACTTTATTGCTTTTTCTAAACTGAGACCAAAGAAACTATTTAGAGGAGAAACTGTCAGCTGACAGCTCAGAAAATGTCTGAAAAAATATCAAAATTCCAAATTAAAATGTTCTTTTTTAAGCATTTGAATGCATAAAATAAATGTTGCATTTGTTATTTGTCTGGAGGAAGTTTTGGAAAGGCTCGCATGGAAAATTGTCTGTGTTCAGGAATTTTTCAACGTAGATCATATTACTGTTTCTTGGCAGATGTCCGTGTTCTCCAAGTGCTTTCTAGATCCATTTATTCCTCTTTCTGTTGTGGTACTAATTTTAAACTCCAGTAGAGCTCTTATTAATTTAACATATTTTGGATTTAAAAGATTTGACTAATATAAAATGTAAAGAATTAAAAATTTTTATTAGAGAAAAACAGAAAAATTAAATTGTGTGATAGACAACATTTGTTTTCACAGTTTGAAAAACAAAAACAACCTGTTATGAACCGACACTTTGGAGGAAATTAGTTCAGAACTGAGATTTTATAAATAATTACAGATCAAAGGGACAACAGGTGAACAAATACTGTAATTTATTGCACAAAACCTGAAATTTCAATGAAAAGCCAACTTTTTCTCTTTGACTCCTGTTTGTTATTAATATGTTCGTAACTATGAGAACTAAAAAACTAACTTTTTATTTACAGAAAATGAACATGATGCGCTCCAGGACAAAGAACATTAATATCATTCAATATGATACAATTATTGGAGTTTCATCATTTTTATTTTAAGTGCTGTAACTATTAGACAAACACCCACAGCACCCCCTGCTGTCCAACATGCTCACTACAACTGTCACCCAACCAATAATCACACATTAATATCCTCTTATTGACTGACTAAAGAATATGATCACACAGAAGGTCATAATATATTTTATTTATAACAAACATTCAGACAAATGATGAGGGTGTAAAAGTTGATTTGTGATTCTAAGAGCCAAAATAACATGATGAATCATGACTGACAGGTAAACTCTGTAAACAGGAAGTGAGGCCTGGACTGTCGTTATCTCTCTTTACCTGCTTCATCCTGAACACAATCACTCTAAAACCTAATTTAACCTCTGGCCTGCTGAACTAAAGCTGTTCAAATAAACCTGTTTATTTACTCATACTGTTAATTCTTTATCATCACATCATAAAGACGTAATTTTTCACACTCTCATCAATACTCGTCCTGACACGTGAACAGCAGACTGATTAACTGGACAAACCTTTAATGCGGCGGCTTTGTGAAGCTTTGCAGAGAATCATTAGTCATATTGCTGCTTCGTTGTTCTCAGACATTCATTCACACTCTAGAACAGGTTCCTCCTCTGAGAACCAGCTGAATCAAGTTTATTTGATTTTACTGGTGCAGTTAAAATCATCAGATGTTGATAAAACTGCAGCTGTTCACTGTGGAGGAGGATTGGCCGTGGTGGCCCTCAGGATGCCTCGCAGCACCTTGTAGTTGTTGAGAGGCTGGTTCTCTTTGGGGGGGAAACAGGGGCCGCGCTCAGTCGTGTAGGAATAAGGAAACCGCAGAACCCAGAAACCATCAGGTGGCAATATGACCTCCGACTGCTCTGGATAGAAGACTGGACACGGAGGAGGACCAGGCTGAACCTGAAGAATATAGTTTAAATGTTAAAATCAACATTTTACATTAAAATACACTCACTTGTGTATTTCTGTTAGAAGTCTTTAAAAAATTGTTTTTGTTATTCTCTTTATGACAAAAAATAAACCATCCATGCTTAACTTAATTAAATATCTATTTAAAAACACTTGGACTCTTAAAACTAATAAAAAATATAAGGAGAAGAATGTTCTGAGTTAAAAGAAGTGAACACTGATGTGCAGTGAGCTGTTTCTACCTGCGGGTTCAGAGTGATCTCCAGTGGCGCATCAGGAACAACAATAAAAAGACGAGCCAGCTGAGCGTAGTGCGGCTTCAGGCCTCGACCCTGTGATGGAGATGGAACGTAAAGCGGCATGTCGGTGTTTAGGACTCTGGTAGCAGGATCTTTGGTGCCCCCTGGCCCCATCGCCTTCACTATTTTATCAGGCCCACAGCTGATGAAGCGTCTCCCTCTGCTGTCTTCGTACTCGAACCCCACAAAGACTCGAGCCATATCATCCCTCCGGCGACTCCTGCCGAGTCCTCCGGTGCTGCCCCGCTTCCCTATCAGGTTCTTGTTAGGAGCTGGCCACGATGATGTGCCTCCATCCAAGGGCTCCGTCAGTCCTGCATCATCCTCCGATCGAGAGCGGATCACCAGGTCCCACGGTAAGAGGAAGGAGGAGCCGGGTAGAAATCCTGGCTGTTCCAGTCCAGTGTGGCAGTTGTAGGACTTTGCTGGACCAAGTTTGACCAGCGACCAGCTGGAGAACTTGGGGAGGAGTCCTTTGGGGCAGTTGGAGTGCATCATACCTGGGAGGTACTCCACAGTGGAGGGCTGGCGGTCGATGAGGCTCGGCCTCTTGGGCTGAACTTGGTTTTCAGATCTGTCTCCATCCCCGTAAGGCCCCAAGCTGTCGGTGGACTGACCCAGACTGAGAGCCAAGCTGAGACTTGTGTCCCCGGGAGTGTGGCTCTGAGCGGTGCTCGGCTCCTTCAACCTCTCGGCGTCATTTGAGGTTTCAGATGGGAGCCGCTGGGTCTGGTTGCTAGCTGGCGCCGGGTCAGGAGTGCTGGGTTGGAACACCGGAAACTCAATTCTCTCCAGCTTGCCGCAACATTTGTCCTCCAGCATCTTGTTCAACAACAAACAACAACAGAACACTGTTAAAAACCTGATCGGAGAATCTGCAGAGTGACAAACTGTGTTAACAGTAGATCTTTAGATATCACAACAAACAATAAACAAGCCGAGCTGCACGGTCGATGCGTCTGCGTCATGTGAAGTCTGACCTGATAAAAGTCATAATTTGCAGCCTGGATGTCAAAAGGATCCTCCCGAGGAGCCTGTTTCCGTCCACAGTTACAGGAGCTTGTGGAGCGCCCCCTGCTGTTGTGGCTCATGATGGGGGGGTTGTGATCCAAGTCTGGCTTCTCTCCTGTAGAAATGACAAACATCTGATGGTCATTTAATAGTTTGAACTTCTCAAATGCATTTTCTACAACATCTGTATAACTATGTTACTCAGTAAGTTTTCTGACTCACCTGGCTGAGGCAGGAGGTGGAACTTGTGAACGCAGTGCAGGTCCGTCAGGCTTCGCTCCTCACAGAGTTGATGGCCGTTGCTCCAGAACTTGTAGCAGTCCTCATGAAGCTGGAGGGCGTAGCGCTGGAAAGCCACGCCCCGGGCGTGCTGACTGTACACCCGTAGGGCCTGTGCCAGTTGGTTTTTGTGAACCGTTGTGGTGTAGTTGTGAGGAAGGTTGGACTGGTACGCGCTGTGAGCCAACGGCAGAGCTTTTTGACACCTGTTCTCTGAAAACTTTGTGTCAGCATCAAGAAAACCATCCAGAACCTTCACCTGACTTTGCACTTTTGTTGCCAGCTCAGCTAAATCTTCATCTGTGTTGGCAATTAGGACTTGATAGAGTCTGGAAGCAACCTGGACCCATTTGGTGTAGGTCGGCAGCTCGAAGTGTGAAGGCTGCGGGTTACGGCCGACGCTGTCATCGAAGCCCTTCTTGGTCAGCACCAGTTCTACATGCTGCCAAAGGAACTCCTTCAAGCTGCAGTCCACCAGCTGACCGCCCATCGAAAAGCAACTCAACTCCCCACTGGAGCTGAACTGCCGAGCAGATCGTCTCATCTGTTGGTATCTCCTGGGTCCTGATACCGACACGGTGGAGTCCTGCTCAGACAACATGCAGTTTGATCGCAGCTGACCGAGCAAAGTGCTCACCGGGTCTTTATCTGCAGCCGGTATCACATACACAAATGCCTGGTTGGCAGGCACGGTGAACAAACAGTTACTGCTCTGGTTGGTCAGAACTCTGCTCTTACGGAAGATCCGATAAATCTGGTCCTCCAGAGCGTGCTGCAGCCGCCTGCGTGGGGAGTGCTTTTTGGGTTTGTCAGGGTTCCCTCCAGACTCCAAACCATTTGCACAAACCTTTAAGGAAATAAATAAAAAAGATTGTATTTAAATTCATATGAAACCTTAACGGCTATGATTTTGATCTTCTCTTAATGTCAAACTGTCATTTTAAAAACAAAAGTGGATATTATGGAAACTCGTTACGCCCAAAGACCCAGAAACACTCCTTGGTTTTAATGAGTGTTTACATCATAAATAGGGTTTTTATAAGGACATTGTCTTATAAATCTTCAACCACCTGTAAATCCTCTTTCATTGTTCTATTTATTTCTGTCTTTATTCATAAAGAATCAAACCTTCAGAGCTGCGTTCATCTGAAAAACGAATAGCAGCCGTGGAGGACACGGTCTGCAGTTCAGCTTCCACTCTTTGGACACCGGACAGTCCTTGATGGCAGCCCGGATCAGAGGCAGAACCTTCTGCCGCAGGGCGTCCATGGCTCTGAAGAGCCGGTCGTAGGTCACGTCGAAGGTCTGACTGGGATGAACCAGCAGGAGGACGTGACACACGGAGAACAGGTAAAGCAGATGGAGGCAGTGTTGTCGGTCCAGGCCCTTCCAGAATTCATGGGAGTCGGAGTGGCTGATTCCGGCGCTCAGAGACCGGCAGGCCCGGAGTAGCTGCTGGCTGTCGGAGACCGAGGACAGCAACAGGTACAGAACCCGGTTCTCCTGGTTGTAGAAAGCCTGGATATGACTGTCTACTGTACTGCCGTCCTCCGGTCCCCCGAACAGCGAGAAGATGTGTTTGTCCGTCAGCGTGTTAATAAGTGACTCCTTCAGCGGCCCGGCCTGCGTGTTCCTTTTACCGAAAATACCGACAACACAGAGGCCGTCGTCCCGGTAAGCAGCGTCCTCCTGGAGGTCCGCCTGCAGCAGAGCTCCGACACTCACCGGGAGAGACATATTCACCTCCTTCATGATGAGAATCAGGGGGAAAAAAAACAGCTGCGCAACTATTTCCTTGTGCGTTTCCTGTCTCACACAATAAAGTGACCGGGTGAATGCAAAGGTGTGTTCTGTTTGGTCCTACCATAAGTTAAAAAGTGGTTAAAAAGAGAATGTGTTCTAATTAAGTATTGACAATGTTGTGGTTGTTTGTTTAATCCTGTAACCAAAGGGCAATGCAAAATATGTACCATGTATTTATATTTTGTTTCAGTGACCAATATTTTCTTTTAATCTTTCAAATCTTTAAGTCTTGGTTCATATTTCTTCATACTTTCTGATCACTTTTCAGTCTTCTTTTGTATGCTGACTGCTTTTCTCTCATTTCATGTCAAGACGTCCAAAAAAAAAAAAAAAAAAATACATGAACAATTTAAAGTTGCAAAAAAAAAGAGCAGAGATTATGCCGGTAAGATATGATTTCCTAGTGAGGATTCATACAATAAGATGTTATGTATCCTTTTCAAGAACAATGTTTTTCTGACTATATAGGCTATTTTTTCTGAGTACATTTAAGACATAAACTTTACCTTCACCCAAAATATAATCTTTATAAACACACACACACCCTAGATTTATTACTAAATCTTGTTTTACTTGGACGTGATACTGTGTTGTCAAACAAGTTCAAGGATTTACAACTTTTGGGGTCATGCTAAAGAACAACCCGGAGGATCTTCCTGCTGACTGTGTTTCAGTGTTTTCTGATGTCCATGATTGAACAGAAATGCTCATTTTGCGTGTTGGATTCTTGTTGTAATGACTTCTGAGGATTTTGATCAGAAGGTGATGAGTCTGTTGAGGAAAAGTTGCAGGTTCCCAGTTTAGGATTTTAGAAAGCAACAGTGAGACTATTTAAAGCCTTTAGAAGTTTCTTTGATTCATTGCTGCTTAGTGTAAGAGGTCTTAATGACTGCTGCCTTGTGGAGTTCTGAAGGACTCCATCGTTTGTTGATGTTTTGTTTGTGTCTCTTTGGAAAATCAATTTATTGATCTTGATGTTGGTTTTGCTTAAGTGCATCCCAAGTATTTACTTATCTGCTACGGTGGTCTCTTTTCTGTTTTTGAAGTTAGAAGATGAGCTCATTGGGTTGCTTAGACCATGCATTTGGTAGAGGTTTCTCAACTTGTTGAGGAGGATCTGGAGCTTCATGAAGTGTTTGTTCATTTTGACAATGATCATGTTTCCCCCTTCAGTCTGAGATGATCAGCCGTTTACAGTAGCTGAAGCTAGACTTTGGACCATTTTTTCATTTTATTAACATTCAGGACATTTAAAACACCCTTTATAAACAAATAGGGAACTGATCATGACCTTGAGCTAAATTATGTTTATTTTCTTTGTTTGTTTTTGTAGCGCTATACCCCCTGATGTATTTTTGCTTATACTTTTATCCACATTAATTCATTTAGTATTTATCATAATTTTTTCTGCTCACAAATAAAGTTAGTTTGACATCACATTTACCTTTAGAAACCATTATCTGCTGTGTTGCATTATGTTGCATCCCTTTGGTTACTTGCATATTTCAATGTTGCAGTTAAAGAAATAGTTAAGGGTTGAGAATAAAAAAAAAATGTAATTGTTAAATAATTACTGGCTTCAGTGAAAGGTTGCAATACAAACCGAAAAAAAAACTAAAGATATTTCGTTAGATTTTTTAAAACTCATAACCATATTATAAATATCTTTTAAATTACTTTTAATATAACATCTCACTATATGGGATTTATTTAAAAAAAAGCCTCATCACTATTATTCAACAAAAAAAATTAATTATTAGATACAACAAATACTTTAAAATAAAAAAAAACTAATTAGGAATGTTTCAAAAGAAAATTTTTACCAAAGTTCCTGAGAGAATTTTCTTACTCTAACAACATCTTGAATCTGTGTTTCCAAATTATTTAGACCATTTACCTCTACTTATATTTGTAGTTGGACATAAAAAATGTGATTAAATAAATCAATAAATTCATCTTAATAAAAACTTTTTTCAAGGAAGAAAAATTCAGTGCAGACTTAACACTTTTTGTTTCTACTCACAATGTGAATGAGGGGAATTTTATCTGAAGACGAGTTTTGGAAAAATGTTGCGAAACCTCATTTCCAAAAGGTTTCACTAAAAGAACAAACACTTTAAATAAGTATAAGATTACATTTAACACATGTTCACTAACATAAACACTTTTTTCGGGTGTGGCTGCACAACATTTTATTTAAAATCACATACCATTTATACCTCATGTAAAAGTCCTTTAAAAACGTTTAATACAATATTATTTATATTATGACTATGGGATTTAAATAGACATGACAGTGGAATATTAAACTATTAATCCACAAACATTTCTGTGAAGTTGGAAAATCTTAAAATGTTGAGAGAGGAAAATGTCTGCAGGCTGGAAGGTTATTACAGACATGTGATAGTTTGCTAAAAAGGTCAGATTATCAGTTTTTATTGAAAAGGGTCTTTGATGTGAAAACTGTTTCTTATTTTTGTATGTTCTTTAAACAATATTTAATTTAATTTAATTTAATTTAATTTAATTTAATTTAATTTAATTTGTTGACTGAAGAGTCTTTGTACTTCGTGATGACATGTGCCCAAAAAGCTCTCTGACGTCAAGAGATTGCGCTGCGTGCGCGTTCATGACCTCCTTCTGATGTCACCGCCTTCTGATCACCGAAATCCCTGATAAGGCTGTGCGCGCTCCCGCTCGGCTCTGAATGGGGGCTCAGTCCAGCCGGTGACAGCTCGTCCAGTAGTGAAACCGTAGACGCCACGGTTCGCTCCTCCAGTCCGGTCCGCCGTATTCAGACCCTCTGGTATTCCACGGGCCCGCTCCTCCGGTAGTACACAGTTATTCAGGTAGTATGGTAGCGCACTGACAGTCTCATTAGTTCGCTTAGTGTTCTGACTCTTCTCTTCTTAGCTCGGTAAGTTAGTGTCTCTAACGGGCGGAGCTGTCTCTGTCTGTCCAGGAATGAGAAATGATGGCCGGCTCTGCAGCAGAGGAGAAAACCTTCCGACGGTTCCTGGAGCTCTTTATTCGGGAGATGAGGATGCCTCTGCAGGAGAGCGACCCGGTCCCGATGCGCCCCTTGTCGGACTTGGTGTCTGAGGACGAAGTGGAAGGAGAATGTCTCGACCTGTGTCTCCAGCACCTCTACAAATAGTTAAGTGTGCACTTTCTGTCCTGACATGTTGATGTTTTCGTGTTAATATGTGTAAGTGTTTGAAGGTCGGTGTGTGCGTGCGTGTGCGTGTATGAGTTGGCGGGGGTGTAAACGGGCAACAACCCCCCAGCTGGGGGGCTCCATCAGGGTCCCTTCAGACTCCTTTCTAGACCGCCAGCTATCTGCTCCCCAGGGTGTGTCCAGCATCAAGTTCAGACAAGACAGACGCCTTATGGAGAATTTAATCGAGTCAACAACAGAAGTTAAAACCGCACCTGGTGTGTGTGTGTGTGTGCGTGCGCGCGCGTGATCTATCTGCGCGTTTCATTGCTTCGTGCCACAAATAGACAGCAGCAGTGTGAAAGTGGAGGTATACAAAAGGTGAACCCCTGGTTTTGCGTAACAGCGCGTCGTCATTATGGTGTAGGAGGGGGGAGGAAGCCATCGCTCTCACTGCTGAGCGCATCTTCATGCGCGCTAAAAATAACCTCACCGGTTAGACTCGATTGTTACACGGTAAAAATCCAACACACAGGCTGAATGAATAATCACAGTGCAGAAATGCAGCTTTATGGTGACTAGAAATATAAATCACATAGTGACATTGTGCAGATCAGAGCAGAGCCTTGAAGGCAGCTGCAGGAGGAGGAAACTCCAGACGTCAACAGCAAGAATACTGGAAGAGGGATTTTTTTTAACGTTTTTTATTTTATTTTGACAGCTGCTTGTGATGTGCACAAACTTGGCTGAAACACGAGCGAGCTCTTGCCCTGAACACTGCTGCCTGGCCTGGTTTTAAATCCAAAATAGGTGCAGAAACTGTGCTGGGAAGAGCAGACAGGAAGCACTCATGTAGGGCACAAAGTGACAGGGGGACTGCTGAAAAACCAAAGTCTGAACACGACTCTGCCCACCACCGTGCACGTCTCAGGGTGGAGGGCACACCAGCATCCAGATAGATCCTATTTTCCCTGAAAGGTGTTTGTATTTTAAAGTGTCTGAATTCAGATCAATATTAGTTCTCTGATGATTCATTCACACTGTCTTCTTCACCGTGTTCAGGTTTGATTGGCTGTTAGATAAAAGGCCACAGAGCATTAAACCCTCAACTTCTAGCACATTCTCATGGTTTAAGAGCTGCATTCAGGATTTAAGATGATGTCTGTAAAGATATTCAGACCAGATTTGCTTGAGATGATAATACAAGTTACAAAATCTGAGAAATTTTATTTTTTAGCTTGTGTCATTGAGAACATCAAGACCCTCCCCCCCCCTCAAGAAAATCCTTGATGCAACAGTTTTGTTCTTATGCAACTCCAAATCCCAAAAAGTTGAGACACTTTGTAAAATGTAATTAATAACCAAATGCAACGATTTGTAAAGTTCATATGTTATTTCTCTATGGAACAACAATAACACATCCAATGTTGAAACTGTGATATTTCGTAACTTCACAGAAAATATGACCTCATTTTGAATTTGAAAACAGCGAAATGTTTCAAAAAACAGGGAAGAGAGGAAACAAAATGCTCAACGGAACTGACAAAATCCATAAACATCTGGAGGAACATTTGAAAACTAAATGCCAACAGCTCAGTGACATGAAATGAGGCAGAGCCTGTCAGATGTAAAGATGGGCAGCGGTTAAGAGACAAACTGTAAAAACATTGTGGAACAATTTAAGCAAAAATGTTCCTCAATGTAAAATTTAAAATATTTTTAAGGTCCCAACATCAACTCTGACTCATAAGATTCAGAGTGTCAGGAGGATGTTTTGTGCTGAGAGGAAAGGGTCAAAGGTCAAAGCATGATGCTTTTGTAATTCATGGGCCCTCAGGCAGCACTGGATTAAAAACAGACATGATTTTCTACTGGACGTCACGACATGAACTCATGTACCATTCTAGATCTCACTGTTTGTCAACACAGTTCACCATGTGACTCCGAGTTAAAGATGGATCATGTAAAGAAGAAGCCAGATGTGAACATCATCCAGAAACACCTGTGTCCTCTCTGGATCAACGATTGTTTAAAATAGTCTGAGGCAAAAGGTAAAACTGTTCCAGGGTCAGATTTGGTCCAAATTTGAAAATCTTTTGTGGAAATCATGGACACTAGAATTGATCTGGGTAGAAGTTTTAGACCAACATCTGCTCCATGTAGACATCGTCTCCTTCATGGAAGGTCTTTCATATTTCAGAAAGACAATGTTAAACCACTTCATCCATCACAGCAACATGATTTCACAGAAGAGTCGACATGCTGAACTGACCTGCCAGCAGTCCAGATGTTTCACCAATATAAAATATTTGGAGCATCGTGAAATTAAAATTTCAGCCACAAAGTCCCAGAACTGTTGAGCATCTTAAATCCTGCATCAGACAAGAACAACATCCCTCTCCTAAAACTCCAGCAGCTGATCTCGTCACATTCCAGATGTTTACAGACAGATGTTTATAGAAGAAGATGTAAACATCACCCTGTTCCAACTTTTTGAGATGTTGTTGCCATCAGATTCAAAATGAGGAAATAATCTCGGTTTTATCATCTGATATCTTATTTATTGTCAATCAGTCATTAAAATAGGAGTTGCTTTAGAAATCCTTCCCAACTTTTCGGGAACTACAGAAGTAACGGTCCATTTTACATTTACACAGTACCGAGCAAAAGTCTTCTGGAGTTGTTATTAAATTCAACTCCATTTAAAAAATATTTCATCCATTAAACCTGTGCTGAACATCAACATCACAGAGCAGCAGTGATGCAATAAATGATTCATACCACTCACATTATAACCCTACATACAAAATTCATCATCTATTTATAAAGCTTATATCATAACATAATGTATAATATATAAAAAATAAATAAGCCATTAGCAGCGGTAAAAAAAGAGCTTTATCTCAATTAGCTAAAGTGGAATAGTAAAAACATTAAAAAAAAAAAAACAAATAATCAAAATAATAAACAACATAATTGTCCTGAGTAGATTGTGGAGTAGAGTATATTGTTTATTTCTAAACTATCATTAGAAAGATACTTATATTAACTCAGTGTGCAGTTCTTCGAGTTTTATTAATGTAAAATACATATGCACCATTTAGACAAGCTGCTGAAACAGAGACTATAACAGGATCTATTTCCTGTTCCACATTAAACAGTTTTATTTTTAGCACAGTTTTCTGAAGAAACCAGGTAGTAAAGTTTAACTTGCAGAGTGACATTAAAGAGGTCATGTACTAGATCTGTGAAACTTTATTCATCCAAATGGATTTAAGATACTTCTTTTTACAACTTATTAGAGTCAGAGAATCATTTACATTAAAATAGTGCTTTATGAACAGAAAATGACTGTTTTAACTATTAAATACTGGAGATAATGATGGAATAATTATGTAATAATTATTCATCTGAATTAGCTGCTTCCTTGAGCTTTATGAAGTTTGTTGATTAGCTGTAACAGACACATATTTGTAGAAACAGAGCTTCATTTTAGTCGTCTGATAATATAGAAAACAAATACTATATACCATGATAACTATATTCAATATGTTCAATAATGTTTACTTAGACTCAACTCAGCATATCTTGAGTGAACTTTAAACAAACTAATTTTATTATTATTATTATTATTATTATTATTATTATTATTATTATTATTATTATCATCAAAAAAGTCTTATTTTGTTTAAAGTTCCACTCCAATCATCTTTTGAGCTATTTTAAAGTGTCTCAGTGGTCTGTAAATTATGATAATGTCATTTTTACCCAAAATAACAAAACTAGGTAGTAGTTTCTGCATAGCAGCAGTAGCTCATTAGCAATTCGTCTCTGTGCTGTGGGCGGAGCCGTTGGTGTGGAGGATCCCCGCCCCTTCCCGTTGCTGTTTATGCTAGCTTGGAGCAGGAGCTTGTGGCTCCGCCCAATGGATTTTCTACATCACAAACACAATCTTTTTAGATACATTTTAGTGTCTGCTACTGATTCACAGTGATTTTAATGCCGAAATATTCAGAAAGGCAATTTTGAGCTTAATTTTCTTAAGATACGTCTTCTAGCATCAGAAAAATGCCACAAGAACATGTTAACAACACGAAAAACACGATTTTAATCAGAGTGGGTCTTTAAAGGAAGTCCCACTCCAAACTGGATGAGAGTTTAAAACTATTAACAAAAAAAATAATCATAAAAACCTTTCAAATGTTTCTGTTTTTAAATTAAAATGTTGAAATAAAAGTCTGATATCTGTCCAACATCATTTTGGAGACAACTAAGAAATACTGTTAATATTTTTTTAATTTTAAAGTTTGTGAGTGGTCTTATATTTACCTCCATTTCTCTATTTCTATGTTGCACTTCAGCTCCACTCTGAAAACACGCATCAGAGAACGACTGCTGCACACAGACATCAGTGTTATTCCAATGCATATGATTCACACAACCCAGGAAACTGACGCCGAATTTGTGTGTCTTATTTACTAAAATGAGGGAATGGATTTCCCTTTTATTTTGACACCTTCCTAGTCTCATCTTGCAGGTTTCACTGCCGAGACTGCTTCCAGTGTTTTAATGTTTCAAAATGAGCTGCTGCAGTATTCGTTTTGGAGTCAGTTTGTGAGAAGATGGATCAGATCTCATTCTGAGCTGATACACGATCCGATATATCACTCAGGTCCCCATTAAAATCGGCTGCAGCCACTTAAAGCTGCGTTCAAGGTGGATTTGAACTTACAGTGAAAATGCAATCGTGACAAAGCCTTTTCTGTGTATCTTCAACACTTCTATACATTATACGCAGCAGTTGTCACAGTAACAGCAGTGATTAAGACCAGTCTGAATCCAGCAGCAGCAGCAGCAGAAGGCCGACGTGTTTCAGTCAAGCAGAAAGGTGTAGGAGTTTGATAATAGTTCTTCAGACAACAACAGAGACAATCATGTTTTCTGGACTCGCTCTATGTGCGTTAGCTACTTATTTCAGTAAGAACGGGAAAAACCTTTATATAACATCTCTGACCGTCTCATTATTTTTCAGTTCAATAAAATGGAGCTTTTGTGGTAATCAGAAACAAATAAACAAACAAAATTAGCAGCTTGTGTTTAGAATTATAGTGGCTGATATTATTCCAATAAAAAGAGCTGTAAGAGTGTTTATACTGGATTTTATTTCCATGAAGCAAATTCCTCCAAATCACAAGCTGATTGTTGTTATGGTGCAAATAACCAGAGAGAAATACAGCTAATACAAACACACTTGTAGAGCAGGTTGTCAGAAAAATGAAAAGCAACTGCCAAAAACAAATTCTTAGATGAGACTGAGAAAAATCTACTTGATCTGCAACAAACACTCTAAAATCTGGATATGTCTGAGTGAAAAGACGCAGTCATGTGTGTCGCTGTGTTTAATAGATGAGAACTTTTGTTGCAGTTGTTAAAGCAGCATGATGGTATGAGAGTGTTTATATTTGTGTGGTGGCCCGCATCCTGTCTACTGTAGCTGTGTGAGTGTAATGATAGTCAGAGGCAGCAGCTATGGTGATTCATCCCAGTGTGTCATTAGTTTGTCTCTGGGTTGAACATCTAATAATAGACTTGTGCAAGAAGGGAGAGATCCCCCATGTGTGTGAGTGTGTGTTAATGGTGGGGGGGGGTGAAGCAGTTGGTGTGCTAGAACGAGTCTGGAGGTGTGGACACGGCTAATGTGTGTTGGTGTGTGCGTTAAAACGATGCCAGTTCGCCCAATTTCCTCCAGGCAGCTGGAAGAAGTTTCCATCCTACGCTGGGATTATTGTGAACATGTTTGCCCTTTGATGCTGGTTTATGAGTAAAACTGTTCAATATTTAGTGGCCTGTAGACCTTTAGAAGTTGACCAGTATGCTCTTTTAATGTCTTGATCATCGAACCTTAGATTCAAGAAGAGCATCAGGCATGTAGAACAGTAGACTAGATCTTATCTGGTCACAGTATCTGTGTGAACTAAGTATTGATTGTCCAATTCACATTTTTTGGTGGATCTTGAGATCCTTCAGGCGTTTGGCTGGAGTTTCTGCGGGAGTATGAGGTTCCAGGGTTACTTTTAAGGGTTTTCCATCACTACACATCCAAAATAAGAGTCCTTCTCAGCACAAAGTCGGGCTTGTTCTTGGAGCAGGTTTAAGTCCACAAGGACTTGTCCCTTATCTTTGACTCATTTTGTGGACAAGATCATGAGTCCAGTTTGGATCTTAGAGTCTATTCTTTGCTTTTTCCAGATATAGTGGTTCTGCTGGTACCTTCAAGTCATGGTCTACAGCATGCAATGGGGCCCAGCTCACGAATGAGTTCCTAAATACAAGCAGATGAAAGGAGTTTTCTCCATTGGGTGTCAGTTCGGGTGGTTTGAGCAGTTTATGCCTCCTGGATACCTCCCACTGGAGATTATCTGGGAATGTCCCATAGGGAGGAGAACCCAGGGAAGACCCAGTGCTTACAGATTACATCCCTTCTGACCTGGGATGTCCTCCAGGAGGGGAGGGAGAGTGTCACTGGGGTGAGGAATTTCTGGGTTTCCATCGTGGACCTGTTACCTGGATGGTTGGATGGATGGTTGGATGGATGGATGGATGGATGGATGGATGGATGGATGGATGGATGGATGGATGGATGGATGGATGGATGGATGGATGGATGGATGGATGGATGGATGGATGGATGGATGGATGGATGGACGGACCCATTTTACCTGGTAGATTTGACACATTTCTTCTAACAAATGTTTTAGAATCAACACTGTTGTCCATAAAGTTTGAAACAGATTTTTAACCTCTTCCTATGAAATGAGTGAGACAATGTGATTTATTCTTTGCTTCATCTAGGTAACCAGAGCTCAGTTTTGTGTATAAAGAGGACTAAAAAATTTAAAATGTCTGAAACAAATGGTTCCAACTTTATGTTTAGAAGATATCTTTTTACAAATTCATCAAATAAAACATTTGTTTATTAATAATTGAAACAATTACATCAGAATGTTGTTCCTCATTAAAGTGTTGGATCACTTCTACACTATCATCTATGTGACAAAAAGAAGACCCCCCTCCGCCCACAGAAACATTTTTGTGAGTCATTTCGAAAGCGAATGTTGAGAACAAACGCTGTGGTGAGATCTTTAAAAGATTTGGCCTCGAAGATTGAAACTTTAAAGCTGATATAGCTGGTTTCAGATTGCCTAGCTTAGACTGTCAACAAAGTCACAGAACTCTCAGCCCCTCCTGTCTGGTAGAATTCCTAAGCCACGCCCCCCCCAAGTTTGGAAACGCGCGTAGCCCCAGAAGACGACCGAGTGCAAGACACTGGTCCGCAGTTCATTCAAGTACCGTAACATGGCGGAATCACCGGTAAGTAAAAACAATATAACAATGAACAACTGACATTAATTGTTACTTTGTCCTGAACCTGACGTGGAACCAGCCGGCAGCTGTTTCTCCTGCTGTGACATGGTAGAGCGGTGAACACTCCCAGCAGTGGTGTGCTGCTGTAATATGTCTCAGTTTTTTAGGAGCATAGAAGCCAAATAAACGAGGAAGTCCGTACGGCTGGAGAGACTGTCTAATCATTCCTTCCAGGCCGAACCATTTGATTGGTTGATGTTTTTAGACAAATACAGGAGAACCACTTAATTATTTTATTTCATTTTTTTTAATCTTCACAACATATTTTTCTCCATGCTGTGTTAAAACGTTTTTAATGGGCATGAATGTTAAGATAATTTGTTATGCAAATTAAGTATAGCAGCTTTAAAGGGAAAGTTACATCTGAAGAACAATTCAGTGTATTTAGGATTAAGACTGAGTTGACTGACTCTGCCTCTGCAGACTGCTGATGAATTGATGTTGACTTGAAGAAGAAGAGGGGGTGTTAAATGACCCCTCTGCACAGACACACACACACACAAACACACACACACACAGAGCTGATAGATAGTAATTGAGGGGAGAGCCTTAGTAGACCTCATTAAACAGAAATGTCTCCCACAGCTGTAAAGAACAGCGAGGGGGGGTGGGGGGTGGGGGGGGGGGTTTAGATCCGGTTTCCTCCTGCAAGCGCAACACGATCCAGTATGTACAAACACACACAATTAGAAGAGTGGGTGGTGTTAGAGGAGCTGCTGGTGATGGGTTTATTAAAGGACAAGCCAAAAACTGTGATGACTGTCTGACAGAGCTGCTGTGGAAGTACAACTTCTTGGCAACCATCTTCAGTTTAAACCACCTGCCTCAGAGTACAGACAGTTTTGTTTTTATAGCCAGATTTTTTTAAACACTAAATGCACTGATTATGAAGTGTCTGTGCTTCGGTCAAGCTATAAATCTGGAGGAAGTGGTTAGTTACCACTGTTACCTCTGATCTTGGAGAAAAAATAAAATATGACTTACAGAAAGAACATCTTCCCTTTATAGATTCAATAATCTGTTTTCCAATAGCCAAGAATATGGAAATACCTAATTTAATGTTACACAGTGACTCTCTGAAAAAAAGTCAGAGATTTAAACTAATGTTGAGCTTCCTGGTTAAATTGTGTAATTCAGATCGACCACATTAACATTCAGTAATTACTGACATGCCACTGCAGCTTCCAGGGCAAACCTCAGCCATTATGAGTCACGTCCTTTGGTTCAAGGACGAGCGCACCTTGTTTCAAATGATCAAACTCCTCAAGGGTTTTATTAATGAGGACTTCCCTCAAGCCATGTTCTGCAGAAGTAGGATGCTGTACTGGAAAGAGGTACAGCTACAATACAAGAGTGTTGTGCAGCGTTGGTTTCCACCTGCCCACACAGATTTACCACTCCAACCCTGTGAATATAAAATAATCAGAAAAATTACAAATCTCTTTTTCTGAAATAGCAAACAGTTTGTTAGTGATTTTTAAAATCAATTCTTTTTCATCCCATTTTATAAACACAGCTGTAAATATCCTTGTTACCAACTTTTTGCAGCTCTGTGTTTGGATTTCCTGAAATTAATTATTTGCACAATTTGACTTCTGGGGATGAAAGAATGTTCAAACTGGGGTTTTATAAGTATTAAGCTGTGGATTGTATTTTCTCCTGTGAACCATCTTTTCCTTTTAGAGCTGTGCTGTGGGCCTTTTAGTTTTGTCTCTGGAATAATATTAAACTCTTAAGATTCGCCAGAGCACTACTTAAAACTGATATTATTTGCTTGTTGATTTTTTTCTGTCTCTTTTTTCACTGAATGGTGTATGAAATAAAATAACAAATCTTCTTTTGCATTGAGTGTTAAGGTTGTTATGTGTTTTTTTTTTACAATCCTTAACAAGTTCATTCATTATTTATTCATATAAGACATTGTTTTGATCACATTCAACTTAAAACGAGCCAAAAGACCTATTTAGATCTAAGATCTAAATCATTGTTAGAATTACCGTCTGTATGGTATCACCACTTTAACCTGCACTATATAAAACATCTTACACTTGGAAGATACTGTACTTAGACCCCTAAACAATATAAACATGGCAGCTTCACAGAGACATTAAACCTGCCTTATGAGCAGTGTGTTTTATAAGCATTTAAAAGTCAGTTATTATTTTATTTTACACAGACTCGTGTTATCGGGTTCCCTGTGGTTTTGTATCTTGATTATTTGTAACATTTCAAGTAGCTAACTTGTCATAAAGTGGGGTCAATAGACCCAAACACAGGCTGGTAGACTCGAAGATTATAAAACAAAAAAACTTTAATAGAAAACAGAAAGTCAAAATGTGGAGGCAGCAAAACGTACACAAGGAAACTCAACACAAGAGAACAAGATGGGTGGATGTCCATAAGAACCAGTACATACAAGGATCTGACAAACAAATAATGAATCTGAGTTATATACATACAGAGAAGGAGTCAGATCAGCTGGGAGGAGGAGTCAGATCCTCTGGTAGGTGGAGTCAGATCAGCTGGGAGGAGGAGTCAGATCAGCTGGGAGGAGGAGTCTGATCCTCTGGTAGGTGGAGTCAGATCCTCTGGTTGGTGGAGTCAGATCAGCTGGGAGGTGGAGTCAGATCAGCTGGTAGGTGGAGTCAGATCCGTTGGGAGGAGGAGTCAGATCAGTTGGGAGGAGGAGTCAGATCAGCTGGGAGGAGGAGTCAGATCAGCTGGGAGGTGGAGTCAGATCAGCTGGGGAGAAAGATTATGGGACTAATCAACAGAGTGGAGTGCATTGATGTGGAGACTGAACAATAGAAATGAATCAAGGACTGAGGAAATTAGTGAAAACTGGAACTTAAACTGAGACCTGAATTAAACTGAAAATAAACTGATCACTGAATAAACAGCTTGGGTTAATACTAAGAAACAAAATAAAATCATACCCATGAACCAAAACTATAATGCTACTCATAGTTAGTATAATGTTCTGTAAATCTGCAATATGGGAGTTTGTGTGAACAAACCAAGTAAAAAGAATATTTAATTTTGTTAGCTTGTTAAAGAACTTTAACTCAGATCCATTCTTAGCTGTTTTTTTGTACATTGATCATTTATGACCTTTTACTGATTGTAAAAGGTAGCATCACGTTCATGTATGAAACAGCAAACTATTATTTTATACTTTATTTTTTTAATGCATGGATTAAAAACTAGAAACATGTTAAACAATGAACTTGTAGGAGTTTTACACAGTTAGGTGTTTTCCTCTGTTTCCAGTCTTTGTGCTAGTCTAATTTACAAACTTTCTATCAAATTTAGGAGACAAGCTGAGGTTGGTATTGTTGTCTTTTTCACTTTTCTGCTGGTAACAGACATATGACTAAATATCAATCTCTTTCTATAAGTATTATAAAAAGCATTTGTAGAGTATTGTAGGTTGAACAGACTGACATTTAAAATGTATGTGGATTTCTAGGGTAAAATCGAGCTAAATTTGGTCTAAAAGGGAAAGAGATCTAAAACCAGATGTCAAATAAACCCCTCTCAGAAAAAAAAACAAGTCTTGCAGACAAGGAATTTGTTTTCAGGAAATTCTCGCCATTATCTAACCAGTGAGATGAAGTTAAAGTGCTACGATGATATACAAAACCAAAAAAAAAAAACAAGAAAACCTGATACAATCCTGCACTATGCAATTAAAGTTGCAGTCTGTAATATTTAATGTCTGTGACTCTGTTTCTATGACTTATCAGTGTCTTCTTCAACTTTTGGCTGAAAAAGTGATCTTGGATATTTTGACATTATAACATCAACACTGAAGAAAAGTGGAAGAAAGGAATTTTCTGACATTCAGATGACAAATCAATCTTTTCTGTTAGTAATGTTGTATTGTTTGTGCTTCAAGTGTTACAAATTTGAGTGTTTTAGATGTTTTCAGATGTTTGTGTGTTTAAAAATGAGGTTTTAAGGACAAAGCTGCCTGAACTAAATGGAATCTAAGTTTAGCTGAAAATATTAAATGAGGTCTATTAGATTAAAGCTGCTATACTTAATTTGCATAACAAATTAGCTTAACATATATTTTTTCATGTCCATTAAAAACGTTTTAACACAGCATGGAAAAAAATATGTTGTGAAGATTAAAAAAAAGAAACGAAAATAAAACAATTAAGTGGTTCTCCCCGTATTTGTCTAAAAACATCAACCAATCAAATGGTTCGGCCCAGAAGGAATGATTGGACAGTTTCTCCAGCCGTACGGACTTCCGCATTTATTTGGCTTCTGTGCTCCTAAAAAACTGAGACATATTACCGCAGCACACCACTGCTGGGAGTATTCGCCGCTCGACCATGTCACAGCAGGAGAAACAGCCGTCAGCTGGTTCCGCGTCAGGTTCAGGACATAGTAACAATTAATGTCAGTTGTTCGTTGTTATATTGTTTTCACTTACCGGTGATTCCGCCATGTTACGGTACTTGAATGAACTGCGGACCAGTGTCTTTCACTTGGTCATCTTCTGGAGCTACGCGTGTTTCGAAACCTGGGGGGGCGTGGCTTAGGAATTCTACCTAATGGGAGGGGCTGAGAGTTCTGTGACTTTGTTGACAGTCTAAGCTAGGCCATTTGAAAGCAAGGATATGAGCTTTAAATGTTGAAATTGCTCAGTTGTAAGGTCCGTTCATAGTTCTCACCTGCACAAGTGGGTTTTTTTTTATGCTTTTTTATTACTTATCCTGAGAGAAGAGATAAAACATCCGACACTATGGGAGGACATTGTGCTTCAGAGTGCAACCTCAGCTTTTTGTTCAATGAAAGATGCTCATTAGCTTTCAGCCACCAGGATGAAGCTACATTCATGGTGAAGTGTCTTGTGCTCACCGGTCAAATTGTTCCTCATGTGGCTTTAATTAGAACACCAAAGATCAGCCTCACAGCTTCAGTGGCAAGGTAAAGCAGTGTTATAGAGGAATGTGTGTATTACCATAGCAATGATCCAGAGTAAAGATGCAGTCCAAAACTCAATGTGGTTCTGCAGGGACCAAATGTGAGACAATTTTCTCACTTTGTAGCCGAATAAAATCAGACCATCCACCAAAGTCCCACATGCACCATCTAAGAATGAATTGACCTCCTTTCAGCTGAACTAGTTTCAAAGACAATGAATTTAGTGCTTTTCACTGTCATTGTATACAGAATAAAAGACATCGGGCACATCTATCATACACGTTTTAGCTGCAGCCCCTTTACGAAAAGTCATTGTCTCATTCTGGCTGAGCTTTAAAACAACATAGATGCTGAAAACTCAAACAGTGAAAGTGAGTTTAAGTCCTACTTTTCATGCTACCATCTGTCAGTTTGCTGGCTTTTCACTCTTTAATCAGAGCAACATCAGGCCAGGAGATTTGATTCCCCTGGAGATGTGCATCCTCCGAGGCTTCTGGGAAGTAACTGTGTGGCTTTCTAGAGCAGCCCTGAAAATGAAAGTGTCTTTGTCAGCCTCTACATTTTCTGTCCTGGAGGCATTTTGTTCATTGAAGAAAAGCTACTCTGGTTAATGCATACGCGACGAAATAAGCACCAGAAGCATTCTGAGATCCTCTTTGGCTCGTTGTTGAATGTTTCACGTGCGTCCAGCTTCAGTTCAGCTTTTGTCTGTCTCTGCTTTTGAAATTAGTTTTAGCAGTAATCGTTTAATCATGGAGTCTCATTGGGATTACCACTGAGGGGTAGCCTCATTTACCACTCGCCACCATCACTGGCAATTTATCCAGTACAGTGCAGCCATAAAGGAACAGGGATGAAAAGTAGAAATACAAAAGTCATTAGAAAAAAGTCATTGTTTCCTCATAAAGAGAGCTTCCTAATGGGAGGTGATTCTGTTGATTTTATCTGTTAATTACTGTGTCAATAACAGCAGTTAACTTTAATGGAGTAAAAACACGTCTTCACTTGAGCAGAATCACTTTTATGACACCTCACAGCTTAATTCTCATTATTTTCATCTTTAATTTCCAATGCAGCTAACAGCTAACGTTCCTTACAACTACAATTAATTCAGCAACTTTTTTTCAGCATCCCTCACTTTGACTTTTTTGTTAAACATTTATTTTCTTTTACAGAATGCCAGTTTTAAATATATTCTTTCCACAGAAACATGCCTGAAAACACACATCATCTGACTATTCGCGCTTGAATAATTAACTTTCCTCTTGTGCATTTAGACCACAGAGACGTGATAAACTGCAGAATTTAACTCCAGAACAGCTGTTAGCACAGATAAGAAGGTCAGCATGAAATACAAATTGGCTGATTACTTTCCATCAGAGAAGTTTCATGTGATAAAGATTAGATATGAGAAAAGTCACAAAAGGGCTTAAATTGTGGTTTTTGTGTTGTATTTTGAGGGACTCTACCTGGACCACATTAGGTTTAGTATAGGGTTGCCAAAAGTTATAATTTTTTTATAACTCTGAAAGCTGTAAATGTACTTTATCACTCCACCTGAGCTGGATGGATGGTAGTCTCACTTTTACCTCATTACAACTAAAACTACTGACTTTTCAACTGCAGCCAGGAGGGCCCCGGTTCTCTGGGGTCACATGTCTTTTTAACCCTATAATATTCACTACATGAGTTTCTGAGACCTCTATCTCATCAACATGATCAATACTTGTATTAAAAACCTGCTGTATGATCTGACACATGTATTCTGCCCCATGGTGGATTATCATGCCACTACAGGCAGCTCAACGATTATTTCTATATGGCTGCTTCCAGTAAATGATCCACTTGCCTTTTTTAGGAACATTATTGCTGATGTTTTGAGAAGTTACAGTAAGAATAACATCAAAAATATAAGTCATTTTTAAAATAAGTATTTTCTCTATTGAAAGAATGCATATTTATTAAATAACTCATTTTTATATCACAATTAAACCATAAAAATGGCCGATGTTTCAAATGTGATATACAATAAACAACATGATATAGCAAAAAAAAAAAAAAAAAGGGTTCATAAACATCTCAGTTCCAAAAGATCTGAATTTTCTGGGTATTTTTGATGGGTTGGGTCTTACAGGGTTAAAAGTTTCAACATTTTAAAACTAGAAAAATTTATATTTGATAAAATAAAACAATCCGCTAAATAAAAATTAACATTTCAACAAGTTTTTAGAAGCATGGTGCTCAAAACACAACCGTGTCAACGTGAAATTCTTGTTTTAGACTTTCTCTGTGAGAAATTAAATCAGGTTTTCACATCAGTAATACACTTGATTTAGTTCTCCTTGAATGGTCTTTGGTTTTATTTTATTTTTTGAATTACTGAGAACTGGCTGGGGGTTAGTGGTGGTGGTGGTGGGGGGGGGGTTAAACTGTCCCAGAATGCACTGGGATTCCATCGCAGACCTGAAACAAATGGTTAGAAGCATCCTGTTGGCCTGAGCTGGGGAGGAAAGAGAAGCAGTCAGTGGCAACACATGCAAATATGGAAAGAACATGCAAACACTGCGCACAGGCTAAAGTCAAAACTTTGTTGTCGTGTTTTACAAACCTGTGCACCGCATCTGCAAGACTGTTTTTTTTTTGTTTTTAAAGTGTTACTACTTACAGTTTTTGTCTAATAAATTTAAATCATTAACAGCCAACTTTTACTGAGGTTAGCGATCTTTGCATTTTTTCAAAACGACTTGCAACAACTTCAGCAGGAATTTATACAGTTTTAAAATTGAACTGAAAAGTGCAAATATTTGCAAATTGATTAGTTAGAAAAATTGTTACAAACTGTTTCAATTATCTACAAACAAAAACATCCAAAACAGTTGAGCTAGTAAATATAATTGATTTTAAACTAAAAATGCATGAATTAAATGTAAAATTGCCTTGTGCTTCATTCAATTATGCCTTAATTATGATAATATAAAGATTAAAAAACAAATTATGTAGTAAGAAATATAATCTTTAACTGCTACTTGAATAATGTTTTATTGTTTTTGTTAAATATATTTTTAAAACTTTTGGTATTTTTAAGATACATATTATTTTATATTTTATTGTAGTTATAGAGAAAAAAATTATGAAAAGATCGTAGTAAAATTTTCAAGCAGAAAATCACATTTGGCAGCTTGTATTTGACTTTTTGTATTAAATCAGATTTAAGGATCAGAAACAATAATTCTTCATGTGATTATCCGTAAATGACAGCAGTTGAGCTGTAATTCTGTTTTAAAGCAAAGATGAAGTTGCGTTCAAGAGAACCAGACAGCACCAAAAACAGCAGCATCTGACTGGACTTTTAATTAAGGTCCAGTTTGCAGTTTGTCTGGTTTGTGATTTACATCTCTGCAGCAATGCACTGTATGAAATAAAGAGTCTTTCCAGCAGCGGCTCAAACTTGTGTCTCTAAAACAGGCGCCTTAATTAATTTCAGCTCTGGAGAGACCCCATTTTTGGAAGTGCAGTGACCTTCAAAATGAGCAGTGGCCTCTTTTTCGTCTTCAACATCATGGACACTTTAGCAGAAGCTGCTGCTGCTCCATGGTGCTGGATGTCTTTGTTCACACAGTGTGCCCATAATTTAAATGATGAGTCATGTGTCTTTGGCAGGTGAACTGAATGCAAAGCAGTTCGGTGCACGCTATAGACCAGAATCCCCACCAGCCTGACCTTGAAAACTTCTATCCACTGAATCTAAATGAGTGCCACACACAAAAAAACAAAACAGTGTGTCCTAGATTTATAGATGTGAATAAAATTGTTAGTAACCTTCTATTAAAGAAAGTTAAATCCCCCAATGGTCATTTCAAACTAAAAAAATTATAATAAATACAAAAAAATAATGAAAATCATCAAATAAAAGACAGGCATTGCTTTAAAACTGATGTTCAACAGAATTGCTTTTAAAAATCAAACTGGCCTTGATAAAAATTATGAAACTTGTATAAAAGTTTGAAAATAATTTGACCACATGATCATGTTAAACCAACATGTTTCCAGAAGGTTTGGTCTCAGTTGCAGGTCATGAGTTCTAGACTATTCTGATGTGGTCTATATGAGTCCTGATCCAAGTCCTATTGAACATCGGTGGAAGGACCTGAAACATGCAGTCTGGAGACGGAACCTTCAAACCTTGGACCAACCTGGGACAGCTGGAGCAGTTTGTTCATGATACCTGTCAACAGGGGCAGAAGTCTCACTGGTAGTTATAGAAATCACTCAACTGACACAAAAGGTTCGGAGAAGAATCAAAAGAAAATTCAGATTTTTATTAGATGATTTTCATTAAAGCTGCTATACTTAATTTGCATAACAAATTAGCTTAATATATATTTTTTTCATGCCCATTAAAAATGTTTTAAGACAGCATGGAGAAAAAGAAAAAAAAGAAAAAAATAATTAAGTTGTTCTCCCGTATTTGTCTAAAAACATCAACCAATCAAATGGTTCGGTCCGGAAGGAATGATTGGACAGTCTCTCCAGCCGTACGGACTTCCGCATTTATTTGGCTCCTGTGCTCCTGAAAAACTGAGACATATTACAGCAGCACACCACTGTTCCATGTCACAGCAGGAGAAACAGGCGCCGGCTGGTTCCACGTCAGGTTCAGGACAAAGTAACAATTAATGTCAGTTGTTCGTTGTTATATTGTTTTCACTTACCGGTGATTCCGCCATGTTACGGTACTTGAATGAACTGCGGACGAGTGTCTTGTACTCGGTCGTCTTCTGGGGCTACGCGAGTTTCCAAACCTGGGGGGGCGTGGCTTAGTAATTCTACCTGACGGGAGGGGCTGAGAGTTCTGTGACTTTGTTTACATTTGTTGACATTCTAAGCTAGGCAATTTGAAATCAGGTATATCACCTTTAAATTTGTATTTACTATTACTTTTGTCAGTTTCAAGTTATTTCAATGACCATTGTGGGTTTTTCTTTCTTTATGCACCAATTTGTCACATTTAGACTTTGCTGTATGATAGGGGAAAAAAATGTTGTGAAGTTTCAAAGACACTTCTGATCCTTACCTGCAGGCATGCTGACCTCTGCTTTTTAAAGCTTACTGGCCATCAACGGTTTGCTTTTTTCAAGAAAACATTTAAAATAAAGTCTGTTGTAATTTCACAGAATAGTAAAACTTTTTCAGCTAGGCCTCAGCAATACATCGCAAAAATATATTGTCACTACATCCTTTATGAATCCATTCATCGTCTTGAACTTGTGCTGGTTGTGGGAAGCTGGTGACTGTATCCAGCAGTCATTGAGTGAGGGGACGGGTACATCCTGTACAGGTCCATTGTATAATCAATATGTTCAATAACCAAATCACAGAGAACTGATTGGAGTGCACTAAATCATATGCCATTAAATTTAAAGTGCCATGCATTCATGCTCTGCATGCAATAATATATCTGATCAATCCTGACACACTCCTGGTGTACTGGATCGTGGTTGAGATGAAAAGTACATGGAATTGGCTGTGAAGAGAAGTATTATGGTGAGTTTATCAAAACAGATATCATCATCGCAATACTCACCAATACTACTGCAATCAGATGGTTTTCTTATCTTCATCGCATTATCTCAACCAGATCGGTTTTGGGGAAGTTGTCTAACGGAAAAGCGAAACATATTTATAAGATTAAAGAAAAGTTCAGTGTTTAGAATGATTGTTCTCAACACAAAAGTCTAAATCAGAACTAATTGCTATGAAAATATAAACTGATTTTTACTCAGTTTTAGTTTCTGAAGTCAGGCTGATGTTTACTGGGTTCAGATGAGGATGTTGGCCTCATTAAACCACAGATGTAGTCAGAACAGATCACCAAACATACTAGGACTACAGGGTTGGTTTTAAAGTGTAACTAACCCCCAAATCAACTTTTTTTGCTGATAAACTCTATAAATGAGTGTTTAATAGTCCATGTACTGCATACATTTCTGGTTACAAATTTTGTTATTTTAGCACATTTTTTTTTTTACCAAAAACCGTTAGTGGAGCGCCTTCTTCACTGAACTTGAATTTGAATGAGGCATTTCTATTGGCTGAGACCTTATTTCCTTTATACGTGATGTCAGTGTTCTGCTGTGTGGAGTATAAAAGAAGCTCAGTCTCGGCCACGCCTCAAGGTGGAGTTTGAATAGCAAGTGTTTACGGCATTTATCAGAGTTCATTTTAGTGTGTGTTTGTGAATGTAGGCTATGAAACAGGTTTTTTGTACATTACTGAATGATTTTTCCATCATATTTTGATTTATTCCTGGGCACCTCTGCAACACACGTATGTTAGGCAGGCTAAAGCTACATTTAGCTTTAGCTTTGGCCAAAAACAATGTACTGGAGTAACATATCATCTAAGACTTGAAGCTGCTGCAGGATCAAAACGATACGGATCAGGGCTGCTCGCCTCCTCCACTTTCCTCTGTTTCTTTCTGTCCATCTGTGTCTGTGTAACATGTCAATCACAGCCCAGCCTGCCACTCCCCCTCCCCCTTAAAACAGGAAGCGTGGTTGGGGGTTATAATCTGGTGTTACCCTTTAATCAAAAATTTGTTTGTTATTGGCTGACCAAGATTTTTGAACATTTATACAGCAATATGATTGGAGTTTCTCTCTTTTGACTTATTGACAGTGTACAAATATATAGAAACTAAATTATTTGTGATGCATATCTAACTCAAACTGCAAGGCTAACATTCTGACATCTGGATTATAACCAATGGGGCTACACTAACATTCACTGTTCCCTTCAGACACACAAATGACATCATTGTTTATGAGAAACTGGTTATATTAAAGGATTTTCCAGAGATGGTTCAGGTCAGGGCATGATGTGCACTCCCCTGCAGGCTCTCATCAATCTACCAATGATCCAGCTGGTGGATTACATAATACTGCCTGAAGGCTTTATGCAGAGCAGCGCTGCTGACAAACCTCACCGGGACTTGTGTGTATGCTCTCCAGCCTTTCTGTAACGGCTGAGCAGAAGCTGGAGGCTTATCTGGAAACTGACTAACTACAATAGATTCACAACCGTTTTAAAAACACGTCACATGCAAAGCTTCGTGCCTAATTTTCCCTGCACTGTCACATTTTAGTTGGTCTTTACAGTAGACTCAGTCCCTCCACACTATTCCCAGATGTAATGTTAGAGATGATTTGTGGCTCTGAAGGTTTTCCTAATTTTAAATCAGATTAGCCACGCCCCTCTGCAGCCGACAGGGTACTGTTCATTGCAAATGGAACATGATTGCATTCAGCAGTGCTCTGACGTCCAAGCTGCTGTTTCATGTGCTCGCTGTTACATCAGCAGAGCTTTGAAAACATCCTGAGGTGTTCTCAGGTTGAAAGGTAAAGGCGCTTAAAGAACAAACAACGCACACTCTCTGCTGACATCTGCTTGGCGTGAGCCGCTTGCTAATCATGCCGCTCAGGTTGGATTGTTTACTGCGAACTGGCAACACATCTGTTCAAAATCACATCTGTTTCACGGCCCTGCAATAAACGTCATCATGGATGAGGCTCATTTAATTCCCAAGGAGGACGTTTGCAGTTGAGGACAATCTCTCAGGATAAGAGTTAACAACCATGGATGGTGCTGATGAGAACTAAGTCTGGAGCCAAAGCCTGATTCTTGGTTTGGTGCTGCACAGTGGGTTAGAAATGTCATATCAAGGTCACACCTTTTTTTGGAGCAAAAATTTCTAAATGATTTTTCAGTGATCCAATACTGTCATCCATGTGTTTATCTTCTCTTTGGAAATCGTTTTTGAGCAGAGATGCACAAAGAGAGTCTTCTGTATCGTTGGTGGTTCCTCTCATTCTGTCTGTGTGCTGTTTAATCTCCTACCATCTGGTGGGCAGCATCACTCTGTTAATTAAAAATAGTTTGAACGTGCAACAGCTACATTCCTCATACAATAAGACTGTTAAACTCTCCTCAGAACAACATTTCACTCTGGTATGTATTAATAATGTTGTTTTTTGTACGTTTTAACATTGAAAAGCTGAACTTGATCATTGCACTGGTCACATTTTTATCTTTGCATAATTTCATCCATTCAGTTTTGTTCCACTCAGCAGTTACATAAAACACAGAAAATAACCTCCTTTAAAATTGACCTTTTGTTTAAATAAAAGATAAAAAAGTGTTTACAGATTTATTTAGTTTCTGATGATGATAATACAATTTTAGTTGGATTTTTCTGTATTTTTATGAAACCAGATGACTTCCAGTAATATTTCTGAACCACATGTTTATTCAGAAACAACACAGTTCAAAGTGAACCTTAACCACAGTGCAGTCTGATCCTACACACATTATGTAACAACTTGTAGGAAAACTCTTTGTTTCATCTAATCTGTGAGGTGAACTACACATTTGTTTACTGCTAGTGATGGAAATATAACATTTCCACATCTTCATTCATAACTGAATGTAGTTCACAGCAAATGTAAAACCTCACAACTTTGATAAAATCTTAAGCAGCTGTTTTAAGTGGTTCATTTTGTCCGTATTTGAAAATAAATGGAGCTGATTCTCTGGATGTTGTAGATGACGACAACATCCAGATGACAACCCCCAAACATGTCGGGATAGAAATAAGGTTAAAAAAGAACCACCTTATATATACATTTGTCTAAGTTAAAAGAATCAGCTCCATTTATTAAGCAGCGTTTTTTTCAAGAATGTAATTCTTTTAAAAAATGTTTTAAAAACAAATATTTACCTGTTTTGAATAGATTTGCAGCACATTTCAGAAGTCAGACAATATTACTTATTTATGGGACAATGTTAAAAAATGGACCTGCTCTGTTCTCTAAATGGAAACAGAGTATTTTGTGTGAAATCTTTGGTGTGAAACACGGCTGACCTGGAAAAAAATATTATGGATGATAATAATTCATTTCAATTCAATTCAATTCAATTCAATTCAATTCAATTCAATTCAATTCAATTCAATTCAATTCAATTCAATTCAATTCAAATTTAGTTCAGTTCAGTTCAATTCAATTCAATTCAGTTCAGTTCAGTTCAGTTCAATTCAATTCAATTCAATTCAATTCAATTCAATTCAATTCAATTCAATTCAATTCAATTCAATTCAATTCAATTCAATTCAATTCAGTTCAATTCAGTTCAGTTCAATTCAATTCAATTCAATTCAATTCAATTCAATTCAAATTTAGTTCAGTTCAGTTCAGTTCAGTTCAGTTCAGTTCAATTCAATTCAATTCAGTTCAATTCAGTTCAATTCAGTTCAATTCAGTTCAATTTATTTAATTATATTCAGTATAATTCAAGCCATGTGAACACCCAGGTATTTATACTGATGGTAGAGGCATCCACCTGTGTCTTCTGGAGGTTTTTACACAGTAAAACAGGCTGTTAAAGGCACTAGAGAAATCCAGCAGGTGTATGATGGCGTCTTCCACTCCAACCCCACGGTGATGAGCAAGCTGCAGTGGGTCTTAAAACGTGCTTGTTTGCTTATTTAGGTGACTTAGACTTTCACGATGTGGGATGTTCAGTGTAAAACAGGCCTGTAGTCATTAGGGACTGATGGATGAGATGGATTTGGTACGGGAACAAGGCAGAATGTTTTCTATAGAATTGATACTTTCTCCTGGGGTTCAAGAGGTGCTGCAGAATCCCACACAGCTGAATAATAATATACAGTTCTGATATAATGTTAAAGTCATTTTATCAGGATTTTTTAATTGTATTAGGAAGCCTAAATCCATCCATCCATCCTGAAAGAAGGGTTTTACTCTTGGCCGTGTGGAACAGAATGTATTGCAGGCTTATTTGTTGAAGCAGCATCAGTGGATTCCTGCTGCTCAGCATCAAAATGCCAGAAAGCCTTGTAACAGACTAAAGTGCCACATGGTGTGTGTGAGCCGAGGAGACAAATTAATTCATCAAAGTCATTTGAAAGCCATTTTGAAAGAGAAGAAGCAGTAAAATACAACAATTTGATTCTTCCTGGCACACTTTCTGTTATGTAATCCTCTTATGCCCTCTTGAGAATATTGTGTTCACATAACAGAGTTGTTAGAACACACTAATTCAACATTTCATTTGGAAAAAGGGATGAGAAAAAGCCAAAAGGAGGCTGGTTATGGCCTTAAGCTTTTCTCTCTCTCTCTCTGATGCTTGAAAAGGCTCTGCTGTGTCGGACGTTTGAATTGAGGAATGCCTGCAAATGAGGATCAGAGCCCAAACAGAACATATCGATGGAGCTGAGTGAGTTCCCGTGGATCTCCACTCTCACCTCCACTTGGCTCAGAAAAGGCTCAATATTTAGAATAATGAAGTGGGAGCTTGTTCTGTGGGTTTGGCATCAAGAGGACTGACACCGCTGACTGTCAGTCACCTGCCTCAGCGTTACCATGGAAACAACCTTGTTGCTCCTCTCTGGGGCTAATTTTGTAGAAGGAAAAAAGCTTGTAGAAAGCAATGAAGAAAGAAAAAAAAACATGGCTGTGTGCATGAGTCATCTGCTAACACATACACCCAGAGCTACAGTATTATCGCTACAAGCAGCCTGTCAGAGCTCCCTGCGTGACTGTAGCTTAACACAGCCGCTGCAGAGACCACATGAGAGAACAAAAGCAACCACAGACTGTGGTAAAGACCGCGGGAGAAGGCGGTAATAACCCCTCATATCCTGATGCACATTCTAACCAACATGCAGGTCTCTGCTTTATAACTAAAGTTCAACAATAATGAGACCGAGTTGAAAGATTTACAGGAAATTATTACAACGGAAAAATCTTTACAGATATTCTTTACAGTATTCTGTACAGTAACTGTTTAGTGTTCCTGACGATTACCATGACAGTCTCTTTTGTCTCGACTTTAAATCATTTCACACTCAAGCAACATCACACTATATTTTGGGGTACTTGCACCAGCTCTTGCTTCATTTTAGAATGGACCTGTAGTTTGTCTTCTTTTCCTTTTGGCTTCTCTCTTCAGGAGTCGACACAACAAGTCATCTGTCTCCATCTGTCCTCTGCGTCTTCTTCTCTCACACCAACCAACCTCATGTCCTCCTTCACTACATCCATATATGTCCTCTTTATCTTCATCTAGACCTCCTGCCTGGCAGATCCCACCTCAGCATCTTTTTCCCAATAAACCCACTATCTCACCTCTCTACGTGTCCAAACCATCTCAGTCTCTCTGACTTTATCTCCAAAACATCTAACATGTGTCATTTCTGATCCTGTCCATCCTCGTCCCTCCGATTTCTGCTCCTTCTAGCTGTGTCTCCTGTCCCTTCCTCAGTGGTACCGTCTCTAAACCAGACAACACGGTGGTCTCACAACTGTCTTGTCCACCTTTAATTTCATTCTTTCTGATACTCTTGTTACGTATCAGTCTTGACACCTTTCTCCACCTGCGTTTCTTAACCTCTTTTGGAACTTGTTGTTTATTACTTGTTTTTACCTTCTGAACTAGTTCTTTCTGGAGGTGAGTGAAGCTCACTGACTTTAGGTGTTTGATATTGAATAATGGCTACACGGTGGAGCAGTTGGTAGAGCTGTTGCCTTGCAGCGAGAAGGTACTGGGTTTGAATTCAGGCTGGGACCTTTCTGCATGGAGTTTGCATGTTCTCCCCCTGCATGGGTGGGTTTTCTCTGGCTTCCTCCCACAGTCTAAAAACATGCAAGAGGTTAATTGGAGACTCTAAATCAGGCATCTCCAACCCTGGTCCTCGAGAGCTACTGTCCAGGAGGTTTTAGATGTGTCCCTGCTCCAACACAGCTGAATCAATCAACTGAAATACCTCCTCAGCAAGTCATCAAGTTTAGCAAAGGCCTGCTAATGAGTCATTCATTTGATTCAGCTGTGTTGGAGCAGGGATGCATCTAAAACCTTCTGGACAGTAGCTCTCGAGGACCAGGGTTGGAGATGCCTGCTCTAAATTGTCCCTATAGGTGTGAGTGTGTGTGTGAATGGTTGTTTGTCTATACGTGGCCCTGTGATGGACTGTTGACCTGTCCAGGGTGTCCCCTGCCTCTCACCCAATGACTGCTGGAGATTAGCACCAGCCCCCTGCGACCCTGAACAAGAAGAAACAAGTTTATAAAATGGATGGATGGATATTGAATCATCAATATTTTAACTTCATTTTTATTTTTTGTCTTATCATTTGCGAAAAAAACATTACTTGACTTTTTAAATTTCACACTGACATGTCTCGTGTTAGAGTTAATAATATAAAAAAAAAAAAAAAATATATAAAAAAAGGGTGCCGACGTTTGTGGATTCAGATTAACAAGAAAAGTGTGAGGAAACATGTGTTCCTCACACTGATGATGGTAGGTGTCACTCAAACACACACAAAACCAATGAAATTCAGTTCAATAATATTTTAAAGAGGCCCTTCCATTAAAAACGTTTTTTTCTGAGGTTTCTGTTGAATATTTTAGCTCCACAGGTGTTCTTACCTTCATAGTGGGTGTGAAAACAGGTCAACAACTTCTCTTTCAGTTTTAATCTCTCAAACTACGCAGGTGGTGATAACACCAGAGTTCTCCCGAGTCCAAACAGCCTGTATCTGTTTCGTAACAACTCCTTTGTTCGTTAGTATTCATCAGCTCCCGCAGTTGAAACCACACCTAGCATGCTGCTAGCTAAAAAGCTGTAGCATAGCGTAGCAAACAGGAAGACATGACGTCTGACGTTGCCATGCGCAGCAGGGCAGGAAACAGTATACCTTGCTCTGATAGGCTAGTTTGTTAGCCAATTAGAGTCCAGCAAATTCGAATAATAAATATGAACGAGCTGCTGACGAAGCCTGATGGAAGGAGCCGGAACCACCTGAATTTTAATGCAGACAGATTGAAAGGTCTGTTAATCAGTGTTTCCTGACGTTTTTTAGATATAAAATGTTTCATATTACTGGTTAATACTTAAGAAATAACCACAAAGTCCTGAAATTTGTATGAAATGGCCTCTTTAAATCAAATTAGTAAAACAGTCACATAAAAGGATAGATGGATGGATGGATGGATGGATGGATGGATGGATGGATGGATGGATGGATGGATGGATGGATGGATGGATGGATGGATGGATGGATGGATGGATGGATGGATTGATGGATGGATCATAAAGCTTGTTTTATACTAATGTTTGACAGGTTTCAGATGTTTTAAGTGAAAGGAAAAAAGATTGTCCTTCTATTTATTTATTTTGAAAAAAAACTTAGAAGGATAGCATAACTCAGAGGACACAATGACACGTAGATATACTGAGAAAAAACAATCCCGTCTTCTGGGTTCTAAAGATATTAAGCACAAACATAAACTGATATTTCAACCGTGAAACATGACTCATCAATAAATATTTAATCCTGAGCAGCAGACTCAAAACTACGATACTCAGGTAGTACTAGAGGATAAAGTGTGTTTATGTGTGTGTCTCTGGGTCTTCAGTCTATTTGTAGTTTTCAAACATTTTCTCAGTGAACTATGGCTCATGTTGAGAATAAGGGAGAGATGGAAAAGCCTTTGGAATGAATATTGAACAGAATTGGGCCGTGAATCTGATAATTCACCCGACAAACCAGTAGAACCAGAGCTCGTTATGCTCAGCAGTAGTTTGTGCCTCTGCAGTGTGATGGTGTAAACGGAGATTAAGCTCTACTTTAATCCTCCTCTGCTCCACATGACCTCACTGTGATGTATGAGTTAGAGGAAACGTCATTGGTGCGTCGTGTCTTCTCCTGTGTGACCGGCAGCCAATCGGAGCTCGTCGGTTCAGCATCCACCCCCACCAGGCTGCCAGTGGTGGAGAGAAAGAGGATATGAGGAGGAGAGAGAAAAGGGAGGTTAATATAGTGAGTTTCTGTGAATGGAAACATGGAGAGAACGTTGAGGTGACGAAGAAACCCAGATAGTGACGGTTTAAGTGACTCCACCCAGCAATTTCTTATCTCCATGCTATTTCCTCTCTCCATTTCAGCAGCCTGTAGTATAATTTAGGGAAATATATTTTTATTTATATACTTCTTGGTATTGATATTATTTTGTACAACTTCAAATTATTAAAAGTTTCCATAGAATTGAAAGCATCTATTAACTGTACCTTTATTTAAACTGTAATTCATTGCCAGCCTTATAAACCCAGTATATTTGTAATTTTTTGGCCTAAAGTCTTTAAATTTGTTATTATTCAAACATGTTTTTCCAGAAAAGTTTTCTCACGCACTTTTTCAGAAAACCTAAGATCTTTTATTTATTTGTTTCTCCAAAGCTAATTTAGATGTTGTTTTTGTATCAAATTCTGAACACAAGGTTTAAATTCTTTATTAGTTTTCCAGGTATTGTTTCCCCAAAAGGAATGCAAGTGCAAAGAGAGTATAAAATGACAAAACAAGGGCAGAAAACACAAGAGAAACAATTACTAATTAAAAAAAATTACATTTTAAATATCCAACTTTGTGGTTTCTGTCAATTAGATATAAAAATAGTAAATTGGTTTTGTTCTTCTCAATGTTAAATCTAACCCTTGTGAATTATAGGCATATTCTCTGTGTCATTACACGCTTTAATTTATTTTAGAACAATGTAAATAAAGTAAAGACTGACATTTTGGCAGCTGACAGAATCCAGAGCTGAGTTTGAAAGTCGGCCTGCATAGTTTCACACCACTCTACTTTAATAAATAAAATACAATAAAAACTGCTGTTCATAACCTTTTTGTTTCTAGTTAATCATTTTTATTCTCCCATTTCTGAAAACATGCCACACGAGAAGGTGAATAGTTTAAAATGAGATCAGAGTTACACTATTTGGCTGCATCATTTGACAGTAAAGAAAAGAACAGTTGATTTAATTATTATTAAAAAGGAATAAAAAGGACCTGTTTTTGGACAGTGTGTCTAAACAAAGACCTTTCTGTTTTAATATATTTAAATGTTGTCAATAGTTCTCTGGTTGTAAGTTATACATCATACAGTCAACAACCTGCTGCAGTCTCTAATGGAAATTTGAGCTTGTTGTGTCCCACTCTGCTTCTGTATAACCTAGTTTTCTCTAAATAAAACATGCCACTGGTTCTATATAAAGTGTGTCAAAGGCAAACTGGGAATATTTTGGTCTCCTTGACAGGAATAAACTTTAACTTTATTGTGGCAGCAGACTTCTACATGTGAGAATTATTTTTCACGAGATTTGTATTTAATGTGTGTCCTGAGTTGTGCCCCTTTAAGATGAAGAATGCAATATTGTGCAAAAGTAGTGGTCATATTTTCAAGGAGAAGTTTTCTCAGGAGATGTCGATGGGTTCTGCTTTATGTAGCCGTGCTTTAACTACTCTACTCCTCGCGTTTCTAGCCCTTGACCCAGATGAGAATAAAAGCAAAGACCAAGCAGAATAAATTTGACTCTAAGTAGATAAACAGCACAAAAGCCAAAACTTTCTGTTTAAATTTTTGTTCTGTACATCATAGTTTAACTATTTCTTGTAAAACCTTCATGTGTAAAAGTGAAGTATAGAGGTCCTGATACGGTTAGAGTACATTTAGAGCAGGGGTGTCAAGCTCTAGGCACCGAGGGCCACTATCCTGCATGTTTTAGATGTTTCCCTGTTTCAACACACCTGATTCAAATCCTCTGCATTCAACAAGTTCTGCAGAAGCCTGTTAACGACTTGTTCATTTGAATCAGGTGTGTTGAAGCAGGGAAACATCTAAAACATGCAGGATAGTGGCCCTCGAGGCCTGGAGTTTGACACATGTGATTTAGAGATTCTCTAAAATACAAACTGATTAAAGATCCAGACAGGAAAGAAATCCCAAACTGCTTCTGTTTCAAGGAACATACCAAGAAGGCTTGGATGGATGGATGGATGGATGGATGGATGGATGGATGGATGGATGGATGGGTGGATGGATGGATGGATGGATGGATGGATGGATGGATGGATGGATGGATGGATGGATGGATGGATGGATGGTTGGATGGATGGACTTAAAGGGGTGAACTAGCACCTAAAATATCTTGATGAAAGAACTTTAGAAGACAATCTGACTTCTTGGAACAAAGTATAAAGAAAAAAGTGTTAGTAACTTTTTTTTTTTACTGATTTGTGTTTTACCACCAACATCTGTTAACAACAGATGTCCCAGATAAAACTACTTGTCCTTAAATGAGCCAGAGACGAATGCTGTGTGGCATTACTTGAGCAGAGGATGGTGGCAGCAGCTGCTGCATCACTGTGACTGAAAAACACAAATTAATTGAAGGTCTGCAGCCGTCTGCCGTGATGCCAATGTTTTTCAAAGCAGCAAAGGATGAACATTTTGTTTAATCTACAAAGACTTACAGCTACTTTGTGTGAAAGTGAGTCATATTTCATTCTGCTTAACTTCAGGGAGTTATCAGAGCAAAACAAGTGCTCTAACTCTCTTCCCTAAATGTAATCATCGAGTGAAGTCAACAACAACTAGCCAGTGGGAGGCAAATACCAACCAGTCCTGTGTTTGTATTCTGCAAAAATGTGCGTGTATCCTCCTGTGTATACCCTGCACCACACCACCGTCCTGCAGAACTCAGGTCAACTAACTTGTAGTTTAGAAATATGATAGGTGTTTTGAAATGTCAACATTTACATGAAAGGGGATTGTCCAAAGATGCAAACCTGATATTAAAGATGCCACTGTGACGAACCTGCTTCACAATTTTTGTGTTTTTCCTGCTTGAGTTGATTCAGGAGGCCTGCAGGTTGTAGAAACAAGTGTTCAGACTTCACAGTTCCTCTTGATCGTGATCCTCAAGACACTTTATGTTTCATGTTCGCCACTAATACTCAGATTCAAACACAAAAAGTACCAGAATCAAGACTAATTTCATTTAAACTGAGTTACTGCAAAGTATTTTTGTGTGGGTTGGCCAAACAATCAACCCAAAAGAAATTTTCAGCTGATCTGTGCTCATCGTGTGTTTAACGCTTCTCTGCAAGTTGAGATGATTCATCCTCCAGTTCACATTGGAGTGAGGATTTGGTGCTGCAGCAGAAGGTATTTTCCCACACATTTACAATAATGTATTACTAATACAGACTCACATGAGTCACAGTACCTGCACGTACCAGCTCGGCTCTAGTATCAGTGTCACAAGGAAAATAATGAAGGTTAGAGAAACATCAAGGTTCAAATTAATTAAAGGAATACCTTGCTGTTATTATAACACCTATTAACAATACATTTTTAGGTTTAATAAAAGTTCATGGAGTTCATGAAAGATGAGGAGAGTCATCAAGCTGTGGAAAACCATCACGATGTGTCTGTTTTTATTCTGCTCACTGTCACAGAGGAAGTGACTAAACGGCTTTCAGACACATTCAATTATTTCTGTAAGATGATCGTCAGTGAAGTTATTTGTAGATGCTGGGGTTGCCATGGAGATAAGAATATTTCCTGTTCCGTTTCCTCGTCAGAGTTAAACTTTTTCAAACACTGGAAATATGTCAAGGGAGCGGAAAACAGACAACAGAGCAGGAATTTAGTTTTTATAGAGCAAAAACACAAAAAAGTATAAAGTGTAGATAGATGACGTGGACTTACTATACAGTATATATCTAAATGCTCTGAACATAATTTTGGAACAAAATTATACATTATATATATATTGGACATTATAAAATACATGTGTTGGATTTTTAAATATATAATAAGAGAAAACAAATTTTCTTAAAATATTGTCATTATTTTTCTACTTTAGCTTGAAATTGACTCATTTATTTTCTGAACACCAACATAAGTTCACGTATTAAATGTTTTTTTTTGCTTCATTTTTATAAGTGAAAAAGATTCTTAAAGAGGTCATTTCATACACATTTCAGGACTTTGTGGTTATTTCTTAAGTATTAACCAGTAATATGAAACATTTTATATCTAAAAAACTTCAGGAAACACTGATTAACAGACCTTTTAATCTGTCTGCGTTAAAATTTGGGTGGTTCCGGCTCCTTCCGTCAGGCTTCGAGCAACAGCTCGTTCATATTCATTATTCTAATTTGCTGGACTCTGATTGGCTAACAAACTAGCCTATGAGAGCAAGGTATACTGTTTCCTGCCCTGCTGTGCATGGCAACGTCAGACGTCGTGTCTTCCAGTTTGCTACGTTATGCTACTGCTTTTAGCCAGCAGCATGCTAGGTGTGGTTTCAACTGCAGGAGCTGCCGAAAACTAACGAACAAAGTAGTTGTGACGAAACAGATACAGGCCGTTCGGACTCGGGAGAACTCGGGTGTTATCACCACCTGCGTAGTTTGAGAGATTAAAACTGAAAGAGAAGTTGTTGACCTGTTTTCACACCCACTATGAAGGTAAGAACACCTGTGGAACTAAAATATTCAACAGAAACCTCAGAAAAAAACGTTTTTGATGGAAGGGCCTCTTTAAGAATGTGTTGGATTAACAGTCATGGTTCATTACACAAGTTAAATGTCTAAGCTCAAGACAGAGGATATAAAATTATTTGGAATTGAATTCTTGTTTTGGTTACACGGACTACAGTGTTCATACTTTTAGTATTTATTTATAATCAGAGCTGTTTTTTAGACAAATATCTGAGCCCATAATTCCAACATGTCCAGTCTTCAGTGTAAACAATCATAGATGTAAAGAACTGATGCTGAAGGGATCTCATGTAAAAAGTTTGAGTTTTTAGATGAATGAAAACTGGATCAGGTTCCAGTTTGAGGAACTGACACTGCTGATAAGTGATCTAGTCAACCCTATTTAAGGAAAATCTCTTTAAAATGATATTTCACCTCTGCTGCAAGAGAGATTTACCCCTCTAAAGCAAACATATGTGGTGTTGGTAACATCGACCAACATCTTTTATTTTCCTCGGAAGGCTTCATGTGTATCCACATCCTTTAACCATTCCTGCATTATACATAAAAATTAGCTCATTTAGTCGTCTCTGTTGGCAGAAGCATGCAGACCTGAATTCATTAAAGATGTTGAGGCTGACTGCTGCGTGAGCTTTTATTGATTAAACTTATGTCATCTGACACACGAGTCGCTGAGGGCCTTTCACACTGAATGCAGAGTATTTAATTGTACAGTGTTGTACTCGGCCAACCACGGCTCATTTATTAGGAGGAAGATTAAATGCAGTGCAGCCTTTGAGAATTCTGTTGGCCTGCTGCTAAAATTTCAATTAATATGAACCAGTATGAACTAAAGCAGTTTACTGATTATTAAGAATTATTGGTGGCAGAATTGGTATCTGGAGCAATTTAGCATCTGATTGCAAATCATAAATATGACTTGTGGGAGAGTCAATTTCTGTGGTCGAGACTCTAAAACTGTGATGATCTCTAAACACTCTCAGAAATAGAGGTACGAGACAAGGACATTTTTGTACCTATAGGTAAATTGTTTTAAAATGTTCCATTAAAAGTACAATATTGGTCTTTAAAAGGTCAGAAATGCCCCTTAGAGTGTTCAAATTGATATAAAGTACAAATTTGTACCATTTCAACTGCACCTGCAACCCTGATCAAGGCTGGTTAATCTTCATTTTATTAAGTTTCATCCATCATTTTCAATATTATGTTTCAGAATGTTGGTTTAAAACTTCAAAACGTGGCATAATTTTACTGTTTTAGTGGAACAACTTCATAAGGTACAAAAATGGACCTGGACTACAGGGTACACCCCCAGCGACAAGAATTTGTACCCTTCTACAAGAAGGGTACAAATTCTTGTAGCCTTTCACATAAATAATAATTAATTAATTATTACAATTAATTAATTAATTATTACACCTCATGTTATAAACTCTGTAGTAAAATCAGGTGCAAAGATGTCTGCGTTTCCATCCTACAAGCATTTCTAAAACCTTGTTGCTGGATAGCAAATAAATAAACAGGTGAAAATCTGGGACTTGCAACAGGGTCAAAGTCTTTGAAAATCTGGGCTACAGAACTTCATAAGAAATCAGCAAAACTGCTGAAGGAAAATTGGGACAAACATTTTAGAAATCATTATTAATGTAATATCAATCTGCATTTTGATGTATTAGACCTATAGTTCATAAACTGTGGCACACTTATAATGATAATGGTAAATGTCCTGTATTTGTATAGCGCTTTTCTAGTCATTCAGACCACTCAAAGCGCTTTCACACTACAAGGTTTTAAATTCACACAACCCGGGGAGAGAGTAGGGGCTAACACTCACACAACCCGATACGCAGATCGGGGGGCAACATGGGGTTCAGTGTCTTGCCCAAGGACACTCCGACATGTGGCGGTGGAAGCCGGGATCGATCCACCAACCTTCAAATTGGAGGACGACCGCTCTGCACTGAGCCACAGCCGCCCAATGAGAACTTTCTGTAGCTGCAGGCAGAAAAAAAATCCTTCACTTTCATTTGACTGAGAACAAAGTCACAGAATTCACAAAATCTGTTAGTCACAAAGTTCTCACACTGTTGGATTTGATGTCAGATAGTTTGACTGTTTAGGAGAAACTCAAAAATCCGTTTTTGTACAAGTTAAAAAAACGTGCTGGTGGCATTTCATTTAGATTCTTGACGTTTTGCTAGTTTTTCTGCATGAACATCTGCAAGTGGAGAGAAAATGTTAAATAACCTTAAATCATAGGCAGGACTTGCATTCAGTTTGTGCACCACTGACCTCTATTGGAAGGATTATCGTGAAATTTAGCACAGATATGGTCTGGGATCCCGAAAGACTAAAGTTTGTTCTTTTGTACTAACACCAAGAAGACAGGATTAGAGACTGACTGACAGCAGATTATCAGATTACTGACTTTAAAAAACATGAATAAATAATATGATACTTTGTATAATTACTGTTCCACAACATGGAGGGAAGATTAGACCCTCATTCCTCATTTAAAGGGTTGTTAAGCTCAAATCAGGATTTTTTTTTCAACTTAACAGTGAATGTGATAGAGAGCATCCAGACCTTTAGTTACCATAGTTACCTGCATCTGGAGGTGGCCCAGTTATAGAGGTGACTCATGTACAGCGAGCCTTTAGTTCTGTCCTTGAAACGACCCCCCCCTTCCTCATTCTTCTTCTTTATGACCTACGTTAATCATAAAGAACAGGAACCACCTCCAGCATACATATGCACACATCTGGCCAGATGTGAGGCACTTCTGCACTAAACAGAACTCTGTTATATCATTTCGACGCTCATCAAGGCAATTATAGGTGCAAGTTCTTTGTAACGCTGTTAAAAAGTTTTATAATGCAGCACGCAGTCTGTTCTGTAATGAGCTGAAATCAGCCCCTTAACAGAACTCTCTTCTTCTCTATTGAACATAATTATACAGCTGATCTTTAATAGACACGTTTTTCTTAATAAACCCAGATTCTACTGTCAATCAAATCAACTAGATAAATGCTAAACAACCCTGTTGGCCTCCACAGAGGATTATTGTAAGATGATTTCTGTGTCTGACCCATTCATAACTGTGTCATCTCTCCTCACTGCAGCAACTGTCCCTGCTCGCTGGCTGCTGCCCTGGCCAGAGCCACCACAGACAGCATCCTTCAGACTGACCTCTCCATCCACCACCTCAACAAGACTGTTGAAGATGGAGCTGACCCATTACCACGTGAGTCCCCCAGGGAGCCCACGAGACCGCTCTCTCAAACAAATTAGGTCTCCTTCTCAGTTCATCTTGCACATACACAGGCATAAAACCACCAGGGCTTTGTCCCAGTTCTCCCTTGTCTCCAGCGCATTAAGTGGGATTTGACCGCTAGAGGGCAGGAAGGAAACTCGCACCCAGTCACTCACTACGATTTATGAAAATTGTCTAAAATATGGTAATTAGAGAAAGTATAAATTATCTTTAATTAAGGGCTTTTCTATGAGTGAAAACAGCAAACACATGCTAATTATTGTCATCAATTAGGAGCTGCATTTATTAGTGGTTTTCCAATAATACTTCCTATTACAAGTTAGTGCTAAAACAGTAATGGTTGAGTAATAATGGCTTTGCTAAAGTCACACAGCAGACATTATATAAAAGACCTGTTAATATGTTATAGACCAGCCATTAGGGGAATGACGTCCCTAAGTTAAATTATATTCACACACTTTAACCTGATTTTGGAGAGTTTTACATTAATTTTCAACGAGGGACGTGTTTTTTTGTGAATTCCATTGCTATGGTAATTAGAAGGGCCACATGACCTGGTCAGTCTGATGTATCATATGCATAATAACATCTGGGAGTGGGTTGCATTTCGGGTGTGGTTTTTGGTGAGCTGCATCTCCATGGTAATGCAATTGCAGATACAAGTAATTCCAGTCATGCCATTACTGAGCCGGATGTTTTGATGTTTGTGTGAAGGCATCTTTCCATTCATTAATGTCTGTGGAAAAATAATAGTTTAGAAGTGAAGAATAGTAGGTGCCTCCATATGAATGCAGGCCTGTACATCACTTTGCATTCTGAAAAGTCCCTAATAAGAAGCTTGTGGATAAAAGAAACACAGTAACAGTGTTTTACAGTGAGGTAATCAGAGCGGACATGTTTCCGTGTAGCAGTTGGACTGACGTGTTCTGTGTTTCTGCGTGCATTAGAGATGGAGTCAGTGAAGCTGGCCCGGTTGGTGTTTAATAGACTGTTTGAGATGTGCTGCCTCTGGCAGAAGGAGCTTCCATTCCGCCGTCGACCACAGCCGTATTATGAAACGTCCATTCACGCCATTAAAAACATGAGGCGCAAGATGGAGGACAAGCACGTCATCATCCCTGACTTCAACACGCTCTTCAACATTCAGGTACGTATTAGTTTCAGTATTGTTAACATAAAAATGTGGTTAATGGTTTTCTTCTTTTTATTGACTGTTTACATTGTAGATTCTCACTGAAGGCATCAAAACTTTGAATGAACATATGGAATTATGTAGCAAACAAAAAGTGTAAAATCACTGAAAGCATTTTTTATTTTTTAGTTATTAAATTTTGCTTTGATTACTGCTTTGTACCATCTTGTACAGTGTCCATTTTAGGACATCTTCAGACCAAATAAAATCCGTTTTATGCTTCAGGTGAAACAGACTCAGAAATCAGACTTTACTTTCACAAACAAACGTAGATAAAACAAACTTACACATAATCGCCCGTGACTTTCCCCGACTGCCAGTGGGGAACATGTTTAACATCATCAAAGCCCAGACCGAGGTACTTACCTGGACTTCCAGAGAAACCCAATCACATTAACAGCTCACAGACACCTGGTAGATTGAGTCACGATTCATTCTGAGTTGAATTATCGCCGCAAAAACCTGAATTGAATTGAATTGAATTGTGAGCTGTTGCAAGATTCACATCCCTAAAGTTCATCCCAAACCATCTAGAATGTATTTCGGTCAGGTGACTGTGGAGACCAAGATATCCTTCTTTGTCACACAGCCCTTACACCAGCCTGGTGGTGTCTAAGGTTAAAATAAATGGTCTAACTAAATGCAAACCAGTTGGGATGGCATGTCGCTGCAGGATGCTGTAGTAGACATGCTGATTCAGTGTGCCTGCAATTTTGAATAAATCCCCTACAGTGCCACTAGCAGAGCACCCCCACACCATCACACCTCCTCCTCCGTGCTTCACAGTGGGAACCATGCATGTAGAGACCATCTGTTCACCTTTTCTATGTTGCACAAAGACACCCGGGGGGGTGGAACCAAGGATGGACAGATTTAATGGTTTAATGTCCATTTCTTGTGTCTGCTTGTTGTTTCTTAGCAGCTATTTGACCATAAGAGCCTGATATGCGCAGTTTCCTCTGAACAGTTGATGTAGAGACGTGTCTGCTGCTAGAACTCTGTGGCATTAACCTGTGCTGCAATCTAAGGTGTTATTAACTTGTGATTTCTGAGGTTGGTGACTCATGAATTTATCCTCAGCAGCAGAAGTGATTCTTGGTCTTCCATTCCTGCAGCGGTCCTTATGTCAGCCAGTTTTGTCGTGGCACTTGATGTTTTTACAACTGTACTTAAGGACACATTTAAAGTTTTTATACTTGTCCAGATTGACTTGCCTTCAGTTCTTAAAGAGGCCATTTCAATCTGTCTGCATGAAAATTCGGGTGGTTCCAGCTCCTTCTTGGGGCAGCTGTGGCTCAGTGGCTCAGTGGTTAGAGCGGTCGTCCTCCAATTTGAAGGTTGGTGGATCGATCCCGGCTTCCACTGCCACATGTCGAAGTGTCCTTGGGCAAGACACTGAACCCCATGTTGCCCCCCGATCTGCGTATCGGGTTGTGTGAGTGTTAGCCCCTACCCTCTCCCCCCGGCTTACATATCGGGTTGTGTGAATGGGTGAATGCAAAACCTTGTAGTGTGAAAGCGCTTTGAGTGGTCTGAATGACTAGAAAAGCGCTATACAAATACAGGACATTTACCATTTACCTTCTGTCAGGCCTCGAGCTGCAGCTCGTTCATATTAATTTTTCGAATTTGACTCTGATTTGCTAACAAACTAGCCTATGAGAGCAAGGTATACTGTTTCCTGCCCCGCTGTGCACGGCAACGTTAGACGTCGTGTCTTCTTGTTTGCTACGTCTTATGCTAACAGCTTTTAGCCAGCAGCATGCTAGGCATAGTTTCAACTGTGGAAGCTGACAAATACTAACGAACAAAGGAGTTGTGATGAAAAAGATACAGGCCGTTCAGACTCGAGAGAACTCAGGTTTTATCACCACCTGCGTAGTTTGAGAGATTAAAACTGAAAGAGAAGTTGTTGACCTGTTTTCACACCCACTATGAAGGTAAGAACACCTGTGGAGCTAAAATATTCAACAGAAACCTCAGAAAAAACGGTTTTAATGGAAGGGCCTCTTTAAAGTAATGATGGACTGTCATTCTTCTTTACTTACCTGATTGTTTCTCACATAATATGAATTCTAACAGTTGTCAAATAGGGCTGTTAGACTTCTGCACAACAAAACTGATGGTTCTAACCCATTAAGAAGGCAAGAAATTCCACAAATACTCCTGACAAGGCCCACCTGCGTACTGAAAACCATGTCAAGTGACTACATCATGAAGCTTTTTGAGAGAAGGCCGAGGGTTTGCAGCAGCAAAGCAAAGGCTGACAACTTAAAGGAATCTAAAATGTAAAATATATTTAGCGTTATTTATATATTTATTTTCTTCGCTAAATAATTCTGCATGTCTTTTTTCACATATTTGATGTCTTCAGCATGTAGTAAAGATAAAGAAAAAACATTGAATGAAAAGGCGTGTCCAAACTTTTGACATAAAAAGTCATAATTTGTCATATATAGACTTTTTTAATAGATTAATAAAAAAGTTTTTGTTTAATTTTAATTAGATTATCTTTCAGTAATTATTATAATTTCTTGACAAAGATCTTCCTAATAAAATATACTCACATTTCAAATTTACTTAAATAATGTTGTTATATTATGGCGAACAGGAAGAATGATAATATTGTTTGTAAGTATACAGAATACTGATAATTCATGGCCATAATTATTGGATCTGAACAGAACTGTAACAAGGCTTAACACTGTAAATATAATGTGTCAATGGTGCAACTCCAGGAGCCTTTTGCTGCTGAATGTCACACTTTCTCCTGGAGTCTTTAGAAATAAGCTATTTTAGTTGCTTTGTATCCTGCATGTATACCTGTGCTGTATGTCTACCTGTATTTATGCTTGTGAGACAGATACTTTTATATGTGGCTACAAGCCCTTCAGTTTTTGTTCTACAGTGAGTATGTCACTGCTTCACAAAGTCACAAGGACGTTTTTTTTTTGTCTCTGTCCCTCTTGTCTTCCAGGATCAGGAGGAACAGGCTTTCTTTGCTGTGTTTGATGGTCATGGCGGTGTGGATGCTGCCATTTATGCTGCCAATCATCTACATGTTAACTTAGTCCATCAGGAGTGCTTCAGTCAGGACCCCAGTGAGGCGCTCTGCAGAGCCTTCAAGCTGACTGATGAACGTTTTGTAAAAAAGGCCTCACGAGAGGTGAAAGCCCATCTTCCAAAACCTTCTTCATTATTTACTGTTATCATGGCTGCTATCCGGGCCTCTGTGGAGCTTTTAGAGTCTCAGCAGAAACAAACTGTTTGCAGATTTTATGAGTGTGTGACAGTCGAGCTGCTGCACACTGTAACACTGTGTGTGTTCGGCAGAATCTGCGCTGCGGAACAACAGGTGTGGTGACGTTCCTGCGGGGTCGGACGCTGTACGTAGCCTGGCTCGGAGACTCACAGGTCATTCTGGTCAGAAGGGGGCAGGTGGTGGAGCTGATGAAACCACATAAACCCGACAGAGAGGTGAGATATGACGGTCTCGACAAAGTTAGGGTTTCTGTCATACAATTGTCAAATATTAATCCGTAGCTAATTATTTCTCTGATTTATATTATCTAGTCAGGTAAAAAATCCTTATATCAAGAAAATAATTTAAAAAAAACTGTGTCTGGCTTGTAGGTGGTTGTAACATGAACACTGAAGAGAAATGAAAATACAGAAAAAAGACTTTGTTTTTACCAGTTCCTCTCTGTAGTCAAACTTTTCAACATATGGCTGAACTGAAATAAATAAGTAGATAGATAGATAGATAGATAGATAGATAGATAGATAGATAGATAGATAGATAGATAGATAGATAGATAGATAGATAGATAGATAGATAGATAGATAGATAGATAGATAGATAGATAGATAGAGAATGAATGAATGAATGAATGAATGAATGAATGAATGAATGAATGAATGAATGAATGAATGAATAAACAAATAAACAAACAAACAAATAAATAGACGGACGGACGGACGGACGGACGGACGGACGGACGGATGGACGGATGGATGGATGGACGGATAAAAGTAAAGCCCAGGCCTGATTTCGTGGTCGCTAAAGAAATGTCCATGAACCAAAGCAATGGTGACCATGTGCTGAAGAGACTGTGACATCATCCTTTTTTTAATCATCTGTTTATCAAATGTACACAGATCCAAAAAATGTATATTTTTAAAGATCACATAAAAAGGTGCTTTTCATTTTTCCCTCCAAGATAAACACAAATACTTTGATTAATGAGACGTCCCACTTTCATCATTCCATCTGAGCGTTTTACTGCCATTTGGAGAATAGCTAAACTCAGAAGTAAATAAACAGCGATTTGAGTGGGCCATTACAGTAAGTGCATAACAGAGGCGGGTAGCGATCTCGTCTGAGTCAGTAACGATCATCATTGTGTCTCTGCAGGATGAGAAGCAGAGGATCGAGGCTCTGGGAGGATGTGTGATCTGGTTCGGGACGTGGAGAGTTAACGGCAGTCTGTCCGTCTCCAGAGCGATAGGTAAACTAACACGTGTTTAAAGATGCTTCTCACTCCATGCAATACATGTGATTAATAACTAATCTAATGTGTACTAATAATTTGTGTTGTATTGAATTTTCAAGATTTATTGTTTATCTTACTTCTGTGTTTCCTGCTTTTTTGGCTCTGCCGTGCCCGAGGTCTCCTAGATGTTAAAACACTATCGTTTTTAAAAACGTGTCTGTTTTGGCAGGTGACTCGGAGCACAAGCCCTACATCTGCGGTGATGCAGATCATGGAATTTTCCCATTAGATGGTTCTGAAGACTACCTGATTCTGGCCTGCGATGGCTTCTGGGACACAGTAAGTCCAGATGAGGCGGTGCGGGTAGTCAGTGATCACCTCCAGGAGAACACAGGAGACACCACCATGGTGGCCCACAAGCTGGTGGCTTCAGCCCGAGATGCAGGCTCTAGTGATAACATAACCGTCATAGTGGTGTTCTTACGGGATCCACGTTCTCCACCACCCACCAGCACCGAGGACGAGGAGGAGGCTGTAGTGGAGGGACCGGTGGAGGAGGAGGATGTAGCAGAGGTGGAGGAAGAGGAGCAAGAAGAAGAAGAGGAGGAAGATGAAGCCGTCAGGGTAGAGCGTGACGGGGGCGAGGGAGGCAGTGCTGCGGACATCGGGGGGAAGAGCCGTGGAGGCTGGCCTTTGCAGCAATGCTCGGCTCCGGCTGACCTGGCCTACGAGGACCGAACAGACTCTTTCACAGACAGAACTAGCCTCAGCCTGCTGGGGCCGTCACTGGAGGGTCGGTTCTCCCTGATCCGAGGTTCACGGAAGCCCTGCTCTACCTTTAGCCCCAATCTCTTCACAATCTCCCACAACTACCGAGGAGCTCGTCCACTGAGACGTAGGTCATGTATCCCGTTTCAGGAGCCTGGCACCTCAAGCTTTACGGACCCACTGTGGCCCCAAACAGCCATGCTGTTAGGCCAGGCAGTGAGGCAAAGCCACAGACGTGGTTATGGTAGTCTCCGATGGGGCCAGAGGTGGCCAAGCAGATCCAGGGAGTTGCTAGGTCTGATACCATCAGGCCACATGCGGTTCTACTCCACCTGGAGGCCTGGAGTGGCAGTGCCTCACCTGCCTCATGATAAAACCATCTGAAGGGGCAAGCCAAACCAAACCGTCTGAATCATTTCTTCACTTCCTCCCCAGCCCGCCCACCTTTGCCTTCAACAAAAAGTCTTTATTTGATAGTAGCTAAGTAGTCGTGGCTCCTGCAGTTGTCATGTGATTATTCAGTCTTTGTTAGGGGACCGGTACTCTCTGTCCTAAGTTCAAATGTTCCCAAGCGTAAGCAGGCCCATTAAACACAAACCCTGCTTGTTAATGCTGTAGGTAAAGTCCAGACCCCCCTCCCCCCCGACATGACCACCGATCAGCCAAATGAAGCCAGCGCTCTAAACGATGGACAGAATGATGCATTCAGACTCAATTTGAAATCAGTCTTAGCAAACTGGACTGAATGATTTTGTTTTTAGCAGGAAAAAAAAAACACAAAGAAGAAGATCTAATAAATTCACCTGGTCTCTAACATCACGTTAGCTAGTAGGAGTTTAATTCTGTATTAGATGATGAAAACCCTCAAGTTATGTCCATTTATTTGTGTGCCTGGTCGATCCACACACTGCAGAGAAAAGTTCTTTATTTTTAACAAATATATAATGTAAAATAAGGCAAAATACACACACACATATATATATATATAAATATATATCTCTATAATATATATATACAAACACAGTGGCCAGAAGTGTCTACAACTTAAGGTTTTCTTCATGTGTACTTGTTGCACTGTGAGGATTCTGTCACTCCCGTTCATTCACATTAATCCCAAGATTCAAAACGGATTCTTTGCCATCTCGTTCGGCACTTTGTTCTGTAATTTGTTGTTCTTTCACAGATACGTTTCTAAAGATGTTAGCTGAAAGTAAGAACCATGGTGATACATTTCTCATGAAAAATCCTTCCTCTAACTGATCCCATGAAACAGAAATGACCTTCTTTGTAGCTGTAGAGTTGAATTAATCCTTTTATTGTAACTAAAAGACCTTGGACCAAAATAGTAATTAAAAAAGAAGCTTTTCTGCTACTTCAATAGCCCATTCACACATTTTATGAAAATCTTTCCATCTCTACATGTGAGGAGAAAGACTGTGTGATCACGCTGCAGTGTCGTTCCTTTCTCGTTTAGTATCATCCAGGTAGAAAACGCAGAGTGAGCTGAAACGTATCGTCTTGTCATGAGACAGATGTTGTGAATGTTGAGTGACTGAGCATTACATCAAGCTCTAATGGAACTCTACAAGCTTTTTGTCCCTTCGGCAATCCTCTGGTAGCAGATAAATAACATTCCTATACGAGGTCGGAACAATTCTTGCTCTCGGTTTGTGGCACTGAAGGCACATTCTGTTCCACCCCCTCCCATGCAGTCAATGACCCAGCAATTATCCGGCAACAATTTGTCTACAGATAAAAGCATATACAGCCAGATTAGAAAAGATTAGAATTCACTTACCTGAATAAATGCCTCATGTAGTCCAGATGGGACAGACTCCTGGGTTAATGGGTTTCCAGGGGGAAGGATATAGAGAAATATATTTTTATTATTATAGCTGTTGTTTAGTCATTTGGAGAGGATTACTGGAAAGCTGCAAAAACCTTCTCTATATTTGTATTACTAAGGCCTTCAGATTCCAGATTATAATCGCAAGATTCATCTAATAAATTAGAATAAAAAGAACCGTACAGTTCCGAGAAGTAATTTCACAACTCATGGAATATCTTAATATTTTGTGTAATGAAGTAAACTATTTAAATGAGAATATTAAAAACACTCTTTAACAATGGAACAGCAGCTATATGTATAATAAACCTCCAGATGTTCAACTTAATCCGTCATGATACACTGCAATTTATGTTCAAAAGGGAATTTTTCTTGCAGTTTAAGTTGTTATAATATGATAAAGATATAAAAATAATGGCATTTTTTCAAAGGGTTACAACAAAGTCATTGAGTCGTTTTCCCGAGTGACATTACTTCCAAATTCAAGCAGTGATGCTGTATTTATTTCATAAGGTGTCTAATTTCACATAAAGAACATAATTTTACTACATCAAGAGATGGACGTGGTTTGAACCAATAAACTATGAGATGAGTCTGTTACTAACAGCTAAATCTAATTATCTGAGGCTGCTGTTTGCCTCGTAATTGATAAAAAAGCAGCAGATGTGAAACAGTGTAAAAATCTTAAATTGCAATCGTCATGGGAACCAACTAGCAAAATATCAGGATTTTAGTTTGTAAATTATATGCACATTTAATATTTTATGTAATTGTAAATCCATCCATTGTGAGGTTGTAGTAGGTAAAGAGGCCCTTCCATTAAAAACGTTTTTTCTGAGGTTTCTGTTGAATATTTTAGCTCCACAGGTGTTCTTACCTACATAGTGGGTGTGAAAACAGGTCAACAACTTCTCTTTCAGTTTTAATCTTTCAAACTACGCAGGTGGCGATAAAACCCGAGTTCTCCCGAGTCCAAACGGCCTGTATCTGTTTTATCACAACTCCTTTGTTCGTTAGTATTTGTCAGCTTCCGCAGTTGAAACCATGCCTAGCATGCTGCTAGCTAAAAGCTGTTAGCATAAGACGTAGCAAACCGGAAGAGACTCGGTGTGCTGTTGCCATGTGCAGCAGGGGCAGGAAACAGGAAGCCGTGCTCTGATAGGCTAGTTTGTTAGCCAATCTGAGTCCAGCAAATTCACATAATGAATATTAACGAATTGCTGCGCGAAGCCAGATGAAACCATCCAAATTTAAACGCAGATAGATTGAAAGGTCTGTTAATCAGTGTTTCCTGATGTTTTTTAGATATAAAATGTTTCATATTACTGGTTAATACTTAAGAAATAACCACAAAGTCCTAAAATTTGTATGAAATTGCCTTTTTAAATGAAACACTATTCAATAAAAGTTGTAAGCTATGACTATTGTTCTAAAAATTGTAACTCTAATTCCTAAATATTAGATTTTTAAGAGTTTATTTCTGTAACCTTTTGAAAAGACCAGCCGTCTTGTTACCATCACTAAACTGAGATATTTCATATTTAAGATAGTTCTAAAAGAGGTCTTGAGATTTTCTTTAAACTTGTTTCTTAAAATCTACTTCGAGGAGTATTGTTCTCATTCTGTGGCTCAGCAGCCCACAGTAGGAGATTAAACTATAAGTAAATAAAGTTGTGGTGTTAACGGTCCCTCTGCAACAATACAACAAGCATCTCCGTCATCAGCAGCCAAGAGATCGTTTCCTGAGCGTAATCCGGTCGGCTCTCGTGGCCCCACAGGAAACTTTTTAATTGGATTCGTCTGCTCCAGATTCTACAAAGGAGTAAACCCTGTTTGCTGTCTAACATCTAGTATGTCTTCTGTTATGGTCATTGAAACCTACCACAGGATTGCCCTTGTGTGGATTCATGTTTTAGTCTTTAGATTGCTTTTTTTTACATTTTTTTCAGAACTGCACAAACACCAATTCACAATCTTACAGCTGATAATTTATCAAAATGTGTCCGTGTACCGTGAGATTCATATCCAACCCGGATTATATCAAAGAGTAAAGTTAAACATCCATTTCTAACATATCCTGTTATCCTGTAGCAACATTGTAATGGAAATGAAATGACAGCGATCATTAGCTCGTGTTCAGTATTGCGACTTAACGCTAATGAAGACGTTTGTAGAAGTATAGTTAATTAACATGATTATTACTTACTATTTATAAGAAATGTGATGTAATTGGTGATTTCAGCTGATATAATCAGGTTTGGATCTGTCAAAAAATACTTTGAAATTAGAGGCGGATATGAAATCATAATAATATACGTTAAGGAAGTGGTTTAACAGGTTTCTATTGTGAGAAGTCTTAATTTCTAAAATAATGATGAACTGATGTTCTGTTTGGTTCTGGGTCAAATACCAGAACTCATGATGCACTTTACTTTAGAAAAACTAACAAAAAAAAAAAAAAAATTAAAACAGACACACTGTCATTTAGAAATGTATTGTAGGGGTCCAGCCCCCCCCCCCCCCCCCCCCCCCCCCCC
>SSNP01000283.1:182567-237185 GCA_006937955.1 Pachypanchax playfairii
CCCCCCCCCCCCCCCCCCCCCCCCCTCCCCAACCCGTCCTTGCTAAAATCTATGAAATAAATGACTGAATCCTGCATTAATGAGGAACTATTGGTGTTTCTGGCACTACAGATCTGTACTGGTGCTTTGTTGCTTTTTATGTTAAAATCATACAAACGGTCAAAAATGCCAAACTGAGAGATACGAAGGTGATATTTTATAAGAGTTTATGGAGGATCTTCAACCAGGTTATATTTCTGTTTGGGACTATTACTCTCAATCTTCTGGTTTAAAAATCCTAAATGTGTTTGACACATTGGTGATCAAGATAAAAGATTTTAGGATTTTGTGGTGCCAACGTGGAAGTTTAGCATCTTAGATCATCAAATGTGAAACAAAGTGTCGATTTATTTTTTGGACTTCACTGAAGTTGGTTGATGGGATCCAGATGTGACATGTAGAAACCCTAAAATGATCCAAAATAATCACCTGTAACTGAAAACCAGAGTGTTACCACGAGCCACATAAAGTCCTTACAGTTGTTATTGTGGTTTCAGAGAAGTTAGAGATATTTTCTCACTTCATGGTAACAGCAATTCATTTGTCTATGATTCAGTGGAAAAACAAAACATTTGTAATAATGAAGTTCTACAAATTTGTGCCTCCATTATTAGAAATGTTACTGAAACCAGGCTGGTGTTTTCCTCCTAATCTGTGGCATCACTGTTGAGAGGATCAGTAATGGAGCAGAATGTACTTCATATCCCAGAATGTTGTGAAGTCGATCAACATGAGGTGATTATTTTTAATTCTCTCTTTGTTTTGTATTAAGACTGTCAGTTTGAAGCAAAAGCCATTGAATTCCCTTGTGGAAGCATCGCTGCAGCGTTGGGCTGGAAAGGCCTGAAGACAAAGGAAATCACAGTCATATGAAATATTCATGTAGGCGTGGACGTGTATATTGTGCTGGAGGAGTGTACATATACTAATTTTGTCTTTGAAATTGGTGTTTTTTTTTAATCAGAGCTCAGTAGTGGAGACAGGTATTAAACAGAGGGTCTGAATCTCCTCCCATCAGACGGAAGTGGCGGTCGATTTTGGAAAAAAAAAAAAACAAATCGAGTATTTGGAAGTGTTGAGCCTGTCTGGCTTTCATTGGAGTCATGGTAGACGTCTCATAGCTTAGCTGCTGCCTGCCTCACCTGCTTCATCTTTACATGAGAAATAGTTTGAGAATAGAATCGCCTAACTGTCTGTTATATAAAATACCAATCAGCTGTCATTAATACATTTAATCCCAGTCGGATCAATGACTGATTTGTTTAAAGCCGCTGCTGTGCAACTGTTGTTCATGATATATTAGAAATGTTCATCCAATGGCGGCATCGGGATCTTGTTATAATGACACATCAGGTTAGATGCTGTCTGAGTTCTGCAGGAATTAAATAATACAATTACATTCATTTGATTTACTGTTTCTTTGTTAAAATACATCTGCTGTTTCACTGTGGATCATAAACCAACATTTGTACTTTATTTAGCTTTTTTTATATGCTGATAATACACAGATCTGGAAACTACAGAAGCTGAGAGAGGACATAATTAGAAATATAAAACTCCTGCCTTGTCATGGAGCTTTGTTTTCTCCAAACAACAAAATAATACATCAAATATTTGTATATTTATAATCATATTAGTCTATTTATTATTTTGTTGTTTTTTATTTTGACTTTGAAAATCTTCTTTTTGACTGAAATTTTTCTGAACAGGCGACTTATTCAAGCTGAAAATGTCACATAACATCCGTCACACGTCGCTTCGTTACTGATGTTTCTAAATGAAGTTTAATTATTCACCTTCTTCTGCACCAGAACCATTTAATCTTTTCATGAAAGTTGTTTTCTCTTGGAAATATTTCGTCAACTAAAGAAAAAGATAGTAAGACAAAGTGAATATGATGATCTGGAGGTCATAAAATAATTAATTAAAAAAACATCTTAAATGTAACCCTTTCATGCACAGAGTTATTAAACAGCTGGTTTCTTCTACATGTCTGGATATTTCTGGTATATTTGCACATAAGATACCACATTGGATTCTGGTGTGTAACTTCATCAACTGACACCCACTGGTATGGGGAAAAAAAATGAATGAAGTAAAGTTAAAACATGTATTTTTCATGCCTAAAGAGAATTATAGATAAAATTTATGATCGAGGTTATCATTAATCGTGCATGAAAGGGTTAAAAAAAGGTTTTTCAAAGAAAACCCAATAACATGGTCTTACTTTTACTTTTAGCTTTTTTCACCAACACAGAAGTTTGTAAATCCATGTCGTTTTGCTCTGATGTCACGTTTAACGAGTCCTTGCAGAAGCGATGGAGGTTGTGAGTGAGTGAAGTCCTGCTTCCTTGCAACCTTCCAGCTGTGAACACAACTAGTTTAGACAGAAAAAGCAGCAAGAACAATTTGATAGTCGCTGAAAACTGTCGGGGTTCGTCCGTGAGAGTCCAAATTACATCAGCTGGAGTCAAATGTCTCCACATTTCAGCTGAGAAAGAAGCAGGACGTCCATGCAGCATCATTAAACTGAAGTTACCAATTGTGAAACACCCATTTTAAAGATATTTGAACTTTAATTTGTGACTTTAAAGGAAGTGCTGTGTGTCCTAAGTATTTACATCCAGACAATAGGTGTGATTTCTGAGTAGATTCAGTGTTTGTGGGTGTTTAAAGGATAAAGGACAAAAAAATGGATGTTTATTGTCCAAAAAATGTTCCGTTCAGATGAGATTCTGGGTTTGAGGTGCCTAAAGAGCACCGATGATATACTCAGGTATCCTCTTGAATAAACATAATCATGAGCATGTCTTCTAGTCATCATTTAGATTATAAAATAAAAAGAGTGATGCTGAAACGATGAGACCTCAGGGTCTGAGATACAGAAATATTTGAAGTATGAACTGATTGTCCGAATGGCTGAGAGCATTAATGGTTTGTCATTATAACAAGATCTTGTTTTACTGTTAGAAGGGTGAGTGATCTTCTCCACAGTACAGCTGTCACATGCTGTGGTGCTTTCCTACAACCTGCAGGGATTTCTTTCCCCTAGTAGTCTCAAAGCAGGTGTTCAGCTGCAGTCTGTGCTCTGGGTTGACATTTAATCTTCAATTATAATCAGTGACAAAAAGCATCAACTTGTATTCAGCAAAACCTTTAAGAAAACCCTTAAAATTAGTTCTGCAGTGTCGCTTATGCTGAAAATCCACCCAAATCCTCCCTCACTCATATTCTGCTTGCATTAAAAAGTTCCTTTGAGTCAGATGTTTCCTTCTCATTCTGGAAAAAAAAAAAAAAGCAAACAGAGGTTCGGCTCTTCTTCTCCATCGTCACCGTCCAGCTTTAAGGCCCTCCATGGATCTGCACTGTGTCTATGTACACACAAAAAAGCTTTTTCTTTTTCTTTGTAAGCAATAATGATGTTGCATTGAAAAGCTTTCTGTGGGTTTGTCTTCTTGCTGAAAGATGCAATAAAATGTAATTCTGTCAGCCATATTTGAAAGAGCGTTGGTGCGGAGTTCCTCGAGGCGGCTTCCTGCTTGTTTTCACGTCCTGAAACACAAACATTCAGATGTCGTTGCACGTCGTCGGCTCTGATCTCAGTTCAAATGATCTTCATGAAAAACTGAACATCAAGCTTTGATCAAGTTCTGATATGTTTGCGTTTCTCAGCAGTAGGATGTTAGAACTTCTTGGACCTATGCACCAGTGGGTAGTGGGTTTGGTATGGGGGGGCGGGGGAGGTGCTGTCAGGGGGCAGAAATCAGCCCCTTCCTTCTCGTCCTCCAGGCTTGAAGACAAACCCTATGATCGGCTCTTCTTGAACATGCAGGTTAGGTAAAGAAAACGAAACTAAAAACAGTAAAACACATGTTGAGTACCTGTATTATCTGTGTTCCTGTAGTATATAAATATGTGGATTGTAACTGGTGACTAATTATGTATATATAAAGAATAGACCAAGAATCTGGCTGCTGACTTTTCATTTCACAAAGCTTGAATATATGTGAGTCTTGTTCAACTCAGAGTGTTCATCCATCTTCCATTTGTCCATAGTCGGGTCATGAAGGACACATGCTCCTCTACCAGGGACTCTCCAGCTCCTCCTGGCAGACCTCAAGCAGTTCCCACACCGGAGAGGAAATAGCAGCAGGTTCTGGGTCTGCCTGGAGGTCTCCTCCCAGTGGGACGTGTCCATAAGGAGATGACCAGGAAGCTTTCAGACCAGATGCCTGAACCACCTCAGCTAACTCCTTCTAATGTGGAGCAGCAGCAGCTCTACTTCAAGCTCCCACTGGTTGATGGAGCTCCTTAGATCTCTAAGACTGCGCTCAGACACCGTATAGAGGAAGCTCATTTCAGCTGCTTGTATACGGGATCTCGTTCTTTCAGTCAGGATCCAGATCTTGAGACCATCTGTGAGGTTTGGACAGACCAGTGAATCCTTCACCACGACAGACTGAAGCAAAAACCCTCATGACTGCAGCCAAAGCCTCAATCCATCAGTCCATCTCCTCCATCCTGCCGTCGCTCATGAACAAGATACTTAAACTTCTCCTCTTGAGTCAAACACTCACCACCAACCTGAAGGGAACATTCTACCTTTTCCCAATGAAGGACCACGACTTTAATTTTGGAAGAACCACCTCTCATCTCGAATTATTGACAAGACCCGGATGTTCCCAAACCATCCTGAACACCTGAGACCCTGTACTACTGCAGAACCCGCTCACTGATGTAATAACACAGTAATCAGTATTTGGATGTATAAAACTGACACCAATTAATCCTGAAAATGTTGTTTTATAACATACTGTTAAAAAGCATTTCTCCATCTTGGACCTAGTTTTTATCCTCATTATGTGCACGTTTATCAATCAGTAAACTCGTCAGATGAGGCTTCCTATCAAACCCAGAGGATCTGCAGCCAGCCGTCCCAGATTCACAGGTACCAGAATAATCTTTAGACTTGACATCATGTCAGAAACTTTACCTCCTTTATTTAATCCATAATTAATCAACTGTGTGAGGCTTGAGCAAACTAATACCTGGGACATTTATGTGGTCAAAGCAGCCAATAAAATAAAAGTCACGGTCGACATGGAGAAAACACATTCTGCTGCTGAGCTTCAGAGAGAATCAGGAAACCTGAACAAAATGCTTTCAGGTAACAGCGTGAGATGCCAGAAGTCAGATGTGATGCTGTAACTGGGCTCTCATGTGGAATGATGCTGTCTGATGTTACATAAACAGCTTTACAAAAGTGAGCAGTCCTCCACATTTCTTCTATAAAAAGACTCAGCGTTTCACCCCACTCACACTCCGGCTTTTATTCTCTCTGCTGCTGCAGTTCAAGCTTTCAGGAAAACAAGGTAATGAAATTCAGAAAAGAAAAAAATGTGATTTTTATCCCTCTGGGTCAGATTAAGATCAAACCATTTTAACCTAACACAATATGTTTTTAAGCCTAGAAAGCTGCACAAGTTGCAATTACAGTTTGAAAAATGCAGATTTTAATTTTAAAATAAAACTCAAACTGAAGTTTGAACCTCTTGGATCTTTTAAGGCTTGTTTGTCAGAGTCTAAAGAAAAAGGTTTGAATGCAAAGCTTCAAGTTTCAACAGGAGAAATAAAATTTCTGTTGGAGAGTTTCCTTCTTTACAGCCGTCAGAACAAACGTAAGCTAATAGAAAGGAGCCAAATCCAGGGAGGATTTCCTTCTATCCAGTTTCTGCACCTGTATGTTTCTTGCACGGGGTCACTAGAGGACATTCACCATTTGAAACATCTCAAACATCTAATGTTTTAGCTGCTCTGGAATTCCAGCCAGCTGCAAAAAACTGGACATTTTCATGCAACAAACTGTGTAAAAACTAATCTGAGAAATAAAGTTGCACAGTTTGGAAAAATATCTAAAGAAATGCAGCAAAAAAACCTTAAGATTTGTTTAAACTGCTAGAATATTTTAGATTTCATTCATTTACAGTGACTAAAATCCTCCCTGATTTGCTCCAGTCATGTTAGCTTGACTCGTCCATATAAACTTCCAAACAGAGATCACTCTGATGCCTGTAAATTACAAAAAACATACAAAAAAATCCAATTAGTATCAATTTAAATTTGTAATAGAAAAAAAAAACCAAATGTCAGAGTATTCAGATTAATAAGTGATAAGTACACAATTATAATAAGTTAAAACCGTCAATACAGTCATTTTACGGTATCTTAGTTTTAATCTTTGGTCAATTTGTCGTCTTTTATTTTGACATTTATATTTAACTGAGGAAAGTTTGAAACTTGCGATCCCAAAACGACCTTCATGTGCCTCCATTTCTACATCTGAAATTAAAAATAAAGTTTGAGATCATGCTCTTTTCAGGTGATGAAAAACATTTTATTTCTAACACAGAAAGAAAAAATGTACAAATACTGTATGATGCATTCTGGGAACATTCAAAATAAAAGCAGCTTTTGACAGATGAGACAGTAAACCGTAAATATTGAGTTTCGTTGCTGTTTTCATGCATTTTGATCACGATTCTGTGCAGCAACCGTGTCTGAAAACATATGACTGAATCCCAACAACATACTTTATATTCCTCTTTAATTCAGTACTTAGCAAACACAAAGCCAGCCTCATCATTATATACATCACTTATATTTACAGTGTAAACTCACGGCTGTAGGACAGAATATAAACATTAGGTGTTTTCAGAATAAGATATGAGTGTTTTACAAAGTGCAGAAAGGTTTAAAACTTCCAAACATGTTCTGCGTTTTAAAGTTCAGCAGCAGTTTTTATAATTTGTGTCTGCTCTGTTTGTTCAAAGCACTCAGGTGGAAACTAATAAATCCATCAAGAAAAGCCAGCAGCGCAGCAAAGAGCATGTTACATAATTAGACCTTTATTAAATTTTACTGTAAAGTTCTCTGAGAATGCAGCACATTTAAAAAGGATCACTTCACCCTGAAGATGACACTTTAGTATTCATTTGTATGAAGCTCTTACTCTGATGAAACAACAAGAACGGTTGATTTTTACTGGAAATAGTTGGTGATAAATACGTCTTTAGATGGAAACGTCTGAATCTGAATCCGATTTACTCATAAATAGAAAAATAATTGGAGGGAATCTTTTTTTTCTGTAGATAATAATATAGAATATCTGGGTCATTAAACCTGGCAGGTTTAAAACTAAATAAACCTGTTAAGCAAATCAAAACCTATTAGACAAAAATGTAGATAAACACCTTTAAATATGTGTAATAAACATTCTTTTAAAATGAAAAAGCATTTCAGAGCATTTAATCTAAGACTCATTAGATTTGAATCAATCCTCCCATGTTCATCTAAAACTGGTCTCCTGCTTTAAAATGCCTAGTGTTTAAACTACGCAGTGACTCTTTGTGAGCTGAGGCAGGAAACTTCAGTCCAGCTAGTGACGATCAAGCAGACGCGCCTTCAAAAATCTGAAGTCTGCAGTATTAAAGTTTCAGCCCAGCAGCAGTTTTATATCTGATCTCTGTTTTTAAACATCCAGTAACAAAATACATGCTGCTGCATCTAATAGCAGTTAATATATTGATATAAATGTCCAAAAAGTGTTTGCAGCTGTTTACAGGTTGGATAAATGAGTAGTTTTGAGGTGAATAAAGTGGATGAGGGTTAGTACAGAGGACGAGTCTGAAGTCTCTAAACTAAAAGCAGCACAGGGAAACATTGCACTTTTATTAACATGCCACTAGTAAACATGGAGTCTGACAGGAACATTCCAAAAAAGGGAACTGATTCTTTCTAATAGACTTGACGCTCTGGTGAAATTGTGGGATACAGAAGTGATAAACACATGAGTCAAATTATGCAAACAATGAAAACCAGCAACAATCAGAACGTGGTCCAGTCATAGACTCTGAAAAGGGTCATTTTACAGAATCTGATCTCCATGTTGCTGATATTAAATCCTCGGTTCAGTTCTGAAAAGGTTTGAGACACTAAAAGATGCTTCTGTTTCTGCACAAACAAACAGATTGTTGCATTGTCTTCAGATTTAAGTTCATGCATAACAAGCAGTTTCTACTCTACAGCTCTGTGTAACTATTAAAGGTGTCATCATCTCTAGTAGTAGCCATGTTGCTGTTTGGCCTCTGAGCAAGAAGCAGGAATCTGATAGGATCACAGGAAATCACCTGTCAGCAGGTAGACTGAGGTCATCTGACAGAAGCTGCTCTCCTGCAAGAAAGAAGACGAGAATAACGTCCCACTCTGCGTGTGTGTCGGTGTTACCTGTGCAGGGCGTGTGTGTGTTGGTGTTACCTGTGCAGGGTGTGTGTGTTGGTGTTACCTGTGCAGGGCTTGTGTGTGTTGGTGTTACCTGTGCAGGGTGTATGTGTTGGTGTTACCTGTGCAGGGCAGGTGTGTGTGTTGGTGTTACCTGTGCAGGGCTTGTGTGTGTGTTGGTGTTACCTGTGCAGGGCATGTGTGTGTTGGTGTTACCTGTGCAGGGTGTGTGTGTGTTGGTGTTACCTGTGCAGGGCGTGTGTGTGTTGGTGTTACCTGTGCAGGGCGTGTGTGTGTTGGTGTTACCTGTGCAGGGTGTGTGTGTTGGTGTTACCTGTGCAGGGTGTGTGTGTGTGTTGGTGTTACCTGTGCAGGGTGTGTGTGTGTGTTGGTGTTACCTGTGCAGGGTGTGTGTGTGTGTTGGTGTTACCTGTGCAGGGTGTGTGTGTTGGTGTTACCTGTGCAGGGTGTGTGTGTGTGTTGGTGTTACCTGTGCAGGGTGTGTGTGTGTGTTGGTGTTACCTGTGCAGGGTGTATGTGTTGGTGTTACCTGTGCAGTGTGTGTGTGTTGGTGTTACCTGTGCAGGGTGTGTGTGTGTGTTGGTGTTACCTGTGCAGGGTGTGTGTGTTGGTGTTACCTGTGCAGGGCGTGTGTGTGTTGGTGTTACCTGTGCAGGGCTGTGTGTGTGTTGGTGTTACCTGTGCAGGGTGTGTGTGTGTGTTGGTGTTACCTGTGCAGGGTGTGTGTGTTGGTGTTACCTGTGCAGGGTGTGTGTGTTGGTGTTACCTGTGCAGGGTGTGTGTGTGTGTTGGTGTTACCTGTGCAGGGTGTGTGTGTTTGTTGGTGTTACCTGTGCAGGGTGTATGTGTTGGTGTTACCTGTGCAGGGCGTGTGTGTGTTGGTGTTACCTGTGCAGGGCGTGTGTGTGTGTGTTACCTGTGCGGGGCGTGTGTGTGTTGGTGTTACCTGTGCAGGGTGTATGTGTTGGTGTTACCTGTGCAGTGTGTGTGTGTTGGTGTTACCTGTGCAGGGTGTGTGTGTGTGTTGGTGTTACCTGTGCAGGGTGTGTGTGTGTGTTGGTGTTACCTGTGCAGGGCGTATGTAGGGTGTGTGTGTGTGTTGGTGTTACCTGTGCAGGGTGTGTGTGTGTGTTGGTGTTACCTGTGCAGGGCGTATGTGTTGGTGTTACCTGTGCAGGGCAGGTGTGTGTGTTGGGTGTGTGTGTGTTGGTGTTACCTGTGCAGGGTGTATGTGTTGGTGTTACCTGTGCAGGGCAGGTGTGTGTGTTGGGTGTGTGTGTGTTGGTGTTACCTGTGCAGGGTGTATGTGTTGGTGTTACCTGTGCAGTGTGTGTGTGTTGGTGTTACCTGTGCAGGGTGTGTGTGTGTGTTGGTGTTACCTGTGCAGGGTGTGTGTGTGTGTTGGTGTTACCTGTGCAGGGTGTGTGTGTGTTGGTGTTACCTGTGCAGGGCGTGTGTGTGTTGGTGTTACCTGTGCAGGGTGTGTGTGTGTTGGTGTTACCTGTGCAGGGTGTGTGTGTGTGTTGGTGTTACCTGTGCAGGGTGTGTGTGTTGGTGTTACCTGTGCAGGGCGTGTGTGTGTTGGTGTTACCTGTGCAGGGTGTGTGTGTGTGTGTTATCTGTGCAGGGTGTGTGTGTGTGTTGGTGTTTCCTGTGTAGGGTGTGTGTGTGTGTTGGTGTTATCTGTGCAGGGGTGTGTGTGTGGGTGTTACCTGTGCAGGGTGTGTGTGTTGGTGTTACCTGTGCAGGGTGTATGTGTTGGTGTTACCTGTGCGGTGGGTGTGTGTGTTGGTGTTACCTGTGCAGGGTGTGTGTGTGTGTTGGTGTTACCTGTGCAGGGTGTGTGTGTGTGTTGGTGTTACCTGTGCAGGGTGTGTGTGTGTGTTGGTGTTACCTGTGCAGGGTGTATGTGTTGGTGTTACCTGTGCAGGGCAGGTGTGTGTGTTGGGTGTGTGTGTGTTGGTGTTACCTGTGCAGGGTGTGTGTGTGTGGTGTTACCTGTGCAGGGTGTGTGTGTGTGTTGGTGTTACCTGTGCAGGGTGTGTGTGTGTGTTGGTGTTACCTGTGCAGGGTGTGTGTGTTGGTGTTACCTGTGCAGGGTGTGTGTGTTGGTGTTACCTGTGCAGGGTGTGTGTGTTGGTGTTACCTGTGCAGGGTGTGTGTGTGTGTTGGTGTTACCTGTGCAGGGTGTGTGTGTGTGTTGGTGTTACCTGTGTAGGGTGTGTGTGTGTTGGTGTTACCTGTGCAGGGTGTGTGTGTTGGTGTTACCTGTGCAGGGTGTGTGTGTTGGTGTTACCTGTGCAGGGTGTGTGTGTGTGTTGGTGTTACCTGTGCAGGGTGTGTGTGTGTGTTGGTGTTACCTGTGCAGGGCGTGTGTGTGTTGGTGTTACCTGTGCAGGGCGTGTGTGTGTTGGTGTTACCTGTGCAGGGTGTGTGTGTGTGTTGGTGTTACCTGTGCAGGGTGTGTGTGTTGGTGTTACCTGTGCAGGGTGTGTGTGTGTTGGTGTTACCTGTGCAGGGTGTGTGTGTTGGTGTTACCTGTGCAGGGTGTATGTGTTGGTGTTACCTGTGCAGGGCGTGTGTGTGTTGGTGTTACCTGTGCAGTGTGTGTGTGTTGGTGTTACCTGTGCAGGGTGTGTGTGTGTGTTGGTGTTACCTGTGCAGGGTGTGTGTGTTGGTGTTACCTGTGCAGGGTGTATGTGTTGGTGTTACCTGTGCAGGGTGTATGTGTTGGTGTTACCTGTGCAGGGTGTGTGTGTGTGTTGGTGTTACCTGTGCAGGGCGTGTGTGTGTGGGTGTTACCTGTGCAGGGTGTATGTGTTGGTGTTACCTGTGCAGGGCAGGTGTGTGTGTTGGTGTTACCTGTGCAGGGCTTGTGTGTGTGTTGGTGTTACCTGTGCAGGGTGTGTGTGTGTTGGTGTTACCTGTGCAGGGTGTGTGTGTTGGTGTTACCTGTGCAGGGCGTGTGTGTGTTGGTGTTACCTGTGCAGGGCGTGTGTGTGTTGGTGTTACCTGTGCAGGGCGTGTGTGTGTTGGTGTTACCTGTGCAGGGTGTGTGTGTGTGTTGGTGTTACCTGTGCAGGGTGTGTGTGTGTGTTGGTGTTACCTGTGCAGGGTTTATGTATTGGTGTTACCTGTGCAGGGCAGGTGTGTGTGTTGGTGTTACCTGTGCAGGGCGTGTGTGTGTTGGTGTTACCTGTGCAGGGTGTGTGTGTTGGTGTTACCTGTGCAGGGCGTGTGTGTGTTGGTGTTACCTGTGCAGGGCGTGTGTGTGTTGGTGTTACCTGTGCAGGGTGTGTGTGTGTGTTGGTGTTACCTGTGCAGGGTGTGTGTGTTGGTGTTACCTGTGCAGGGTGTATGTGTTGGTGTTACCTGTGCAGGGCGTGTGTGTGTTGGTGTTACCTGTGCAGGGTTTATGTATTGGTGTTACCTGTGCAGTGCAGGGTGTGTGTGTTGGTGTTACCTGTGCAGGGCGTGTGTGTGTTGGTGTTACCTGTGCAGGGCGTGTGTGTGTGTTGGTGTTACCTGTGCAGGGTGTGTGTGTGTGTTGGTGTTACCTGTGCAGGGTGTGTGTGTTGGTGTTACCTGTGCAGGGTGTGTGTGTGTGTTGGTGTTACCTGTGCAGGGAGGAGTGTGGTTGTCGTAACGGGAGTTGTTGCTCTCTAGAGCTTCGTCTTCGGTGTCGCTGTCGCTGCTGGTTGCTGCCACTAACACAGATGACGACTGATCTACAGATGAAAAATCATCCGAAATAAACATGTTTATATTTAACATTATTTACATAACCTTCAGAAACATCTGCCTCCAAAAGATTAAAAAAAAAAGAAACTCGAGATGACATTTATGAGTTTTCTAACCTTCACTTGACTGCGGTTGTGCAGAAATTCCTTCCAGCAAAGTCTGATGGGAGTTTCCTGAGTTTTCAGATTCACAGTTCAGCACAACTGCCCTGCAGCAGGAAGAAATGAAAGAACCACATGATGATGTGAAAGAACAAAATTTACTGCATGATGAGTGTGAGAGTCGCACCCCAGAGTTCTGCTGCCACAGGTCTTGCTGGCAGTCATGAAGCTTGTTGCTCCCAAAGAAAAGATCTCGTCTCTGGAGCCCAAGGGCCCGTACAGTGGCTGCTCCACTGAGAACTGCTGCTGCTTGGAGGTAGAAGCCTGTTCTGAGCAGGAACTGCCTTGAGATCCAAGTTCTGACTTGAGAACTCCTGGAACATGAACAAGAGCAAAGTCATACAACACAATATATAGATCTGGGTCTGTTTTTGAGACAAGATGCTAAAATATTTAGAGGCTGCAAAAAGATGCAAATACATGGATCTAATATGTATTCAATAAGTAAACAAGCAGGTTGACCTGACAAGTAGACTTAAACAGTCCTAATAGTGATTTCACTGCACAAACACACACCATCTTCCCCTCGAGCTCGGAGAACTCTCAGCAGGATTGCAATGGTTTTATTTCAGAGAAATACAATACGGACAACTCCTGAAAATGTCTGGCCACACGGTCAATGCGTAATGGCAACAGATAAATATAAAGTTTAGTAAAAAACATTTTGATGTGAATAAACAATAAGAGAGTGTTAGAAGAAGAGGAGTTTGTAGTGCCAAACCAGCCCACAGTTTAACACAGACAGGCCACTTGAGAATCAGGGACTATTTTCAGTTGTACTCCAACAGCAGAGCAGAAGAGAGGAGAGTGGATGTTTTTAAACAAGAACATTTCAGTTGTATCAAGATGATACTTTAAACACATGAGTGGAGTACACTCAACTTAAAAACAGACCAACATTTCCACCACAATCCTTAAATCATCGTTTAAAGCTGCTTTCATCAGCATTTTAAATTAAGGATCCACCTAGTATGAATAGCTGTAGTTTATTTTGTTCTGATCTCACAGGGGTCACCGGATCGGGTCGCAGCATGAAGAAACTCACAGCATCAGCAGCTCTTACAAGTTGAAAGACTATATTAGAGAATGTCCCGTGAGCCTACTGACCATCTGCACCTGTGATGCCATCTTTAGGATGCAGACTGAGCTCAGCAGCAGCCTCAGCTCCTCTCAGATCTTTAACGACCTCCTCTGGACTTCGTCTTTTCACAAGCAGAGAACTGCTGCTGTCCAGGACAGGAGACATGGATTTCCGTGCTGCACAGGAGAGAAAATAAGACACACATGTAAGTTTCATATGGAGATGTAACAGTGGATGAGTGGATGATGAGAGCACGTTCAGTTCGGGCTGTATGTTTTGTTTGCACACACAGTCTTTACCGGGTCGGCAGGGTCTGGCTCGAGCTGCAGCTGCTCTCCCCATCAGGTCCAGCTCACTGGGTTTATGACAAGCAGGCATGTCTGAGTTCACCTCCTCCATGCTGAAGGCTCCAGATGGACTGGGTCTGGGCTCTGCAGACTCCCGAGCCTCCATGACTTGACTTTTGACTTCAGACATCTTGCTGCGGACCTCAGCCATCTGAGCCTTGAGCCGGATCAGGACACCTGAATCTGGAGCTGAGCGCCGCACCACCTGTGGCCGCCGTTCTCGTTCTTTTCTGGAGTGGGCGTGTGCTGCAGAGACAGGAAACAGATAAGAAAATAGACACAGTGGTTCACTTAGTGTTGATTCATACACAGTGTTTCTCGCATGTGTTTAGTGGTGAAATGAGGGATTTTGTAATTTACTCACGTAAATCTGATCCGTTTACATTTTTTTACATTATAAATGCTAATTTTTTTTATTAATGCGCTACTACGGCTCTTTATGGTCGCTGATATGAACCAGTGGGTCCTTTTGGTCCAACAGATACTTTAAAAACTGAATTATTGAATGATATAAATCCTAGGTTTGTTGATAAAGCCTGGTACTGATCATTTAGACCGATTTCGTTTGAAATCTGTTTTCTAATCACTCCAGTTTGCTGTTACAAAGAACAAAGATATCATGTTTAAAGATATATTTTTAAAACTGGTGCATTTTATGCTTTTTTATGCATTTTCTACTTTGGATTGAGTCACTGGGTGAAATGAAAACAACATTTTATCGGTATTAATTTTGTTTCTGTGTGTGAGTTTGGGTGGTGTGATTTGTTTACTGACCTTGGCTGTGCAGCAGAGACATTGGAGGCCGAGGCTGGAGGCCCCACAGAGACTCCACACTGCTGCGCTCCTTCAGATCCAGCAGCTGGATCAGGATGACTGGGTCAATCTCCAGAAGGCTGTTGCTGCCTGGTCCAATGGCACCGCCAGAAGCTGCAGAAGCCCCGTTACTGTTGGTGCTACGACCAACAGCAGAACCCCGATGCAATGAGCGCAAACTGGAGGTGGATCCGCCTACGGATCAGGCAGAACCACAAAGTTTACAGTTTGTTCTTAAAGTGATATTTTTAGTCAAAATACCAATTTAATAACCAATAATTATTACATTAATACAGATTTATCAAAGTAAGTGTCTCAGTTCCCTGTGATAGACTGGTGACCTTTTATTGTTGTACACCGACTCGCTCTCTTTGGACTGCTGGAGATGAGAACTAACTCGCTGCGACCTCGAAAACAAACATGCGAGAATAAAAGGTGGATGGATGAAGATTCTCATTTAAAACAGGATTTTAATTATACCATTATATCGTTCCTTTCCACTGTCACCAATCGTGCTTGCTCAGGATGGGGGATTGTGCTGAAATAACAATTCAGCCCAATCGGCTGGTTCCTTAGATAGAAAATGTTTTATTATTAATTGGTAGATTTTTCTGTGAAGTGCCTTGAAATGACTTTGTCATGAACTGGCGCTTTATAAATAAATAAACTTGAAACTTACCATTTTTTTCTTTCAAATTATTTATTTTCTCATTCTAATGAATTACTTTCAGATGCCTTTAAGAAAAATGATCAAATGTCTCTGTGTAATTTGAAAATCATTAAAATGTCTTGATAAATAACTAAGAACAATTTAGTATTTTTTCCAACCATTTTACACACAGTTGAATGTGAAATATCTGATACATGTAATCAAACAAAAAGGGTAGATTATTTTATAAATTATTTATCTATTTTTATCTCGCCCTGTGACGGCTGGAGATAGACACCAGCTCTCTGCGACCCGGAACAGGAAGAAGCAGGTTCAGAAAATGGATAGATGGATGGATTCATTAATTTCTATTATTTTTCAATAACCTTTAAAACAAAATTTTCCATGTAATTGTATTTTATTTTTAAGAGAAGCTGAACAGTAATATTACAATGTAAATCTTAAGTACTTTAAAGGAACTGCTACAGTGTGGCACCTAAAAATGTGTGGTAACATTTTTCTTCCCTCTAACAAACAACCTCCCCTCATGTACTCATGCAGACGCCGTATCAGCTGGACGGACGAGGCTCACGGTGCACAGATGACTCATCAACAGTCAAACACACAGAGGAGCTGCTGAGGCCTCATCTCTTGTATCACTATTTCTGTTTGTGCAGAACTCAAACAGAATCTGTAAATTCTCAAACAGCAGCTGATGCTTTTGTTTGCTTCAAATAAAGAAAAAAAAAACCTTCAGTTTTAGACGTTACACATTCAGAACATTAGAAACTTCTGATTTCTCAGGTTTTTGCCACATGTTTGAAAAAAAGCTGCAACAAACCCAAAATAAACTGTTTTAAACTCTGATTTATAAAGAAACATTAAGTTAGTTAACAACTTAATGACAGTTATACTAACAGGAGCTGGTGAAAGTGTTAGTGTGCACATTATAATAGAAATGACACTTCAAAAACAAGCTAATAAATAAAAAAGAGAGAAAACAAACAACACTGCTTTCTCATGGTATGTTTAAATATTCATGCACCAAAATATGGAGCTCTTGTTATAAATGGCTGCACTAGAAAAAGTGATCATTCTTCACAGCATGCACTCTAAAAACAAAGACAAACTGTAGACATGCAGAGTTCTATTTATAAAACAATGGTTGTCTGCAAAGGCAAACATGTTGACATGTTGTGCAGCTGCAGCATGATCTGAAATCTGGTCTGTTTGAATATGCTTTATGAGACTGAGCTGATCCAGGATGTGAACAGCTGCACTGTTAAAGAAAAACAACTGAACAATGATTTTACCTGTGGCTCCAACTAAGTCATCAGAAAGTTCTCCCTCTTCTGGATCCAGATTACCAATGAAATCAACATCATTTTCCCCTGACCTGAACAAAAACCATATTTGTCTTTATTTCACATCTTTGATAAAGTATTCAGAAGAAAATAAAACCATTATTTAAGTGTCCAAATTCTCAAATTATGCTCACATGGTCTCCTCATCAATGTCGTTCTCCTCTGTGTTGCTGGTGGCGGTAGAGCTCCCTGAAGTGCTGCTGCCATCCAGGGGGTTCACCTCCTCCTCTGTCATACAGTCCACCTCCAAGTCTCCATCTGACAGCTCCTGAACATTACAACCATTCCAAACTGATGGGTTTTAAGAAGAAAAATCTCTATTTCTACAGTAAATTCAACCAGGCTAACAACGTGCTGACAGCACCCCCTGTAGGATGACAGAGGACATTTTTAAATTACGCAGCTCAATAAGTAGGAAAAAAAAAGGTATTTGTTTGTATTCAGTTGACTGAATCAATGCAAAGATAAAAGACATGCTTCTTTATAACTCTGATTTTACGATTTACACAGACAATCCATCTGAAATGGCAGAACCAAGTGGTCCAGAACCGGCTACTGTCACCATGTAGATGGAGTCATTCAACCATCAGCTTTTAGTTTGGTGTAATGTTTTAATTCTTACATTTGAGTCATCGTGCTGGGTCCTTTCTTCTTCTTCGCCTTTCTTAGAATTGCTCAAAGTGGTCTGGACATCATCATCACTCTTCACTGTGCGAGGGTCTCTGTCTGATGTTGTGGTGCCTGAAGCCACCCGGAGGTCAGCAGGCGAAGAGCTGCGTGATGTCTGGCGGCGGAACAACTCGATGGCCAACCTCTGAAATCACACACGTGAATCATGTGACACACAGATATTTAACCACCAGCAACATGTTGAGTTAGTAGGAATGAATATGTTCACTGCGTACTTCTTTGAGGTTGTTGATCTGCTGGATGTAGCCGCTCTGAGCTGATTCCAGCTGACTGATGTACCAGTACTGATCTCTGCACTTCTGGAAGAATGTAGGTGAGCGAACCTGGTACCTACAAAACACACAAACCAAAAATAATGACACTCTGTTAAACACCTGCTTTCTTCTATATCACCAGGTGTGTGTGTTTGTGTTGAAGCTCACCGGAGGACCAGTGTGTCGGTCTGCATGTTCAGGTAGCCCTCGCTGGCCAGCAGGTCCAGTCTGAAGAAGCGGTTGTAGCCCCAACATTCACCAACCTCAAAGTCAGAAGCAAACTCCCGAATTATGTTCTTGGTCGGGTCACTGGAGGCCTGATGGACCATCTCAACACGGTACTCATATCTAAACAGATCAGTGTACTGAGAAACACTCCACAACAGCTGAGAAGTCACATGGTTTAAATTCAATTTTGATAGAATTTAAAAGACCGACTAGTCTACAAACCCTAATTCCAAAAAAATTGGACCGCTGTGTAAAATGTAATTAAAAACAAAGAATGCAATGATTTGCAAAGTTCATAAACTCATATTTTAGAGCGGCAGTAGCTCAAGAGGTGAAGTAGGTTGTCTGGTAACTAACTGGAGAGTCACTGGTTCAAATCCTCGCTCCATTTGGTAAAGGTTGCTTTGCCTTTGTGTCCTTGACCAAAGAGAGTCAGAGGGTCCAGTGGCACCTGGCAGCCTCACATCTGTCAGTGTGTCTCAGGACAATAACAATATGTGTAGTTTATCACCACCAAACATGTGAGTGAATGACAAACTGTAGTGTGAAGCTTAAACAGGAAACTGAGATACAGTATCTTACTGTTACATTGAAAATATTCGCTCTTGTTTAAATTGACGGCAGCAACACGTCTTAAAGTTCAAATAGAAGCAACAAAAAGAATAAAAAGTAATTGGGACAATTCAAAAACAACTGGAGGAACATCTGACCACTAATTAGGTTAATTGGCAACAAATCAGTAACATGACTGAGGATAAAAGGAGCATTTCAGAGAGGCAGAGCATCTCAGATGTAAAGATGTGCAGAGGTTCATCAAACTGTTTCCAAAAATTGAAGGAAAAATGTTCCTCAATGTAAAATTGTTTAGAGTTTGATGGTGTTTTTAACTGTAAGTGGTGAGATTTTCAAACGATTCAGAGAATCAGGAAAAATCTCTGTGAAATGGACAAGGTCAAAGGTCAGCACTGGATGCTTGTGAGTTGTGGGCGCTGAGACACCACTGGATTAAACACAGACACAATCCTCTACTGGACATGAACACTTACAATTATCACTGTCAACACAGTTCACCATGTGCTCTACAAACTCCAGTTAAAGATGGATCATGTAAAGAAGAAGCCAGATGTGAACATCATCTAGTAACACCAGCGTCTTCTCTGGATCAGTGATCATTTAAAATGATGTGAGGTGAAATGGAAAACTGTTCTAGAGTCAGACTTTGTCCAAATATTTTCTTTTGGAAACCATGAACACCGCAACACCATGTAGACATCGTCTCCTTCATGGAAGGTCTTTCATATTTCAGAAAGACAATGTTAAACCACTTCATCCATCACAGCAACATGATTTCACAGGAGAAGAGTCGACATGCTGAACTGACCTGCCAGCAGTCCAGATGTTTCACCAATATAAAATATTTGGCGCATCATGAAATTAATATTTTAGCCACAAAGTCCCAGAACTGTTGAGCATCTTAAAACCTGCATCAGACAAGAACAACATCCCCCTCCTAAAACTGCAGCAGCTGATCTCATCATATTCCAGATGTTTACAGACAGATGTTAAAAGAAGATGTAAACATCACCCTGTTCCAACTTTTATCATTAAATCTAAAAAGATTTACCGGTAATACTTTCTGAAATGGTAAAATATCAGTTTGAACATCTGATGTTTTTTTAATATATATTGAAAATTCAATGAGTTTGAGGTTTACAAATCATTGCATTTTGTTTTATCTACATGTTACAGAGTCCCAACTTATTTGGAATAGGCATTTTAATATTTTAGTGAGTGAGATGTGTTTTGTTAAAATTTAGAGTCAACATGCAGTTAAACGAGGATAACACTTGTTAGGTTTGGTCTTGAATGCTGGTTGAGGGTATTGCATCTGCTATATATTGACGGTAATGTTCCAATCTTCATATAAATGCACATTGATGTCAAACATGATCTAATTTATGCATTGGAGAAAAGTTACTCTTAAAACAACAAAATGCTTCTGGCTTTTTCATTTTTATGCATTTATAGGAAAAATAAAAGGCCAAAAAAGACAGTGAAATAAGTAGTTAATAAGATTGTTCAGCACCACCCCCCCTTCATCAGTCCCAATGGCTTGATTTTTATTCATAATCACGATGAGAAACTAGAAAATTGGAGGAAGCTGTTCACTGACCACAAAGTTCATTTTGGCCTTTTGTGTGAAAATATACAGTAAGTCATCAGGATTATAAAATGATTTTAAAAGAAATTACAGATGTTAAAACAGAATTTAACACCAATAACAGGATTTATTTATACAACTCCAAATCTAAAAAAGGTTGCTGTGGAAGATGTAGGTAAGAACAGAAATAAAATAAAAACTCAATATAAACACTGAATTTGAGTAAATAAGAAAAATATGTCAGAAAAGGTTTGAGTGCAAAAAAGATTTTTAAAAAATATAATTCTTACTTTGATGTTTCAGGAAGTCCAGCAGACAGTTCAAGGAATACAGACAGATAGTTTCCACGGACGACCCCGTTACCGTCCTGAGGAAACACACAACCAGATTTTGTTCTGAATTGTTCTAAATGCAGTAACTTCAGAGACATGTTAGAATGTGTAGCACATGCATGAAGAGTTTAGACTGACTGGGTAGACTTTGAGTCTCCAGCAGAGGCCTGAAATCTGAAGAGGAGGGCTGTAGACCGGATCAGCTCGCTGCCTCAGGGTGCTGCAAAAACCCACAAAAACCCATCAAACCTGCTGTAACATGACAGCAAGACACAACTTTCTAATCTGAGGTTAGAGAAAGAGACAAAATAAAATTCTTCTTCACACAGACGATGTGATGTGTGGCATTGTTCTAAAGACAGTTCCAAATTTCATTGTCATGTTCACTATCATTTCTGTTTAGGTGTATTTTATGGTGATCTGTGTTTTTTTTAACCCAACAAATAAAAAAATTATGTTGATGCCATTTGGGTCCCAAAGAATCAAGCAGATTTTAATAAATAAGTTGTGTAAACAATATTCTCATAAGAAACATTTTCCTACAACCTCCTTTTAAATGAAATTACTTATAAACAGAGCTAAAACACAGGACAGATAGTTGTGTAAATATATTTGCTTTATAACTATAAACAGACAAATTTACCTGAAGTTGATCAGAACAAAAGTGCTGGAGTCATACGCAGGAACTAGTTCACTAAAAACGCACAAAGAAGAAAAAATGAAACCCCCAAATCGTTTGTTAAGATGACCAACATAGTGTTCCAAGCTACGGTTTCTTCTAATGAGATGCTGCAGATGAAACCACCTGGTGAAGTCTGGGGGGACCGGTGTGGTGACGAAGGACTGCATGGGTTTACGGTGGACCTGCTGGAACATGAGCAGGATCTCTGGGCTCTTGGAGATGAGTTCACTCTTACTGCAGGAGTGAAGCTGTACAAACAAACAGACATACAGCTTTTTGATTACTATTTTTCCAGACTTTCTAAGTTTGTTTCTTTGGAAGCAAAATCTAAAGAAATGAAGGACGAGTCGAGTTTTTCAGAGTACTTTATAAAAAGATACACAGTATGTAAAAAGAGGCTTTGATGTGCAGTAAACAACTGACCTGATGCTCCACCTCCTGCAGCAGAGACTCCAACAGCTCCGTCTCCTGGGTCAAGGACGTCTTCTGGCCTGATGGGGAGGAACACGTTTCTATTTTCAGTGTGCCGGTGCAGCCCTGATGGAAGCGGCTGAGTGTGAGTGGGAGGGAGTGCAGGTTGCTGCTGAGTGCAGGCATCCACTCACTCCAGATAAATATTTTATATGTGAATTACGTGTCTATAACGGGTGGCTCTGAGTGTTTTGTTGAAGAAAGGACTCTTGGATTTTTGTTTTCAATAATAAGAGCCCCTTTTAGATAAAGTCACACCTAACACAGTGGAAAACTGGACTTGTTAAAATTAGAGATGCACCGATCGATCGTTATCGGCCGATAAGAGCGTTATCGGTTTTGATTGGAATTCTCAAAATAAATCAAAGCGGGCCGATCAGATGACGTTTACAACTTTACTTAAGCTGAGTCCAGCCGCAGAAAGGCCGTCGGGAGTCTTCCCGGTGGTCTGGCTTCCGAACTGCCCACTCACGATGGGCCAACAGCCAGGTGGAGTTTGATTCTTAAATAAACAATCCACCGTGCAGCTAATTAGACCATCTGCCCCGATGACGCTCACTCATGTAGCAGGTAGAGAGCATGAGAGCACAATCACCCCCCTCCCCTCCCTCCACACCTTTCACTCTAAAATGAAGCGGTGTCGCCAGGGAAAGAGGAAGCGAAGCAGAAAAGGAGAGGATCAAACTTCGTTAAAGTTAGAAAAATATTAACAGATTCTTTTCCGGATCAATAACTTATCGGCAGAACGATGCTTTTATAAAACAGACACCTCAATGTGATCACAGCGAGGTAGACTGCGAACTATAATCATATTTTCTTCTAAACGAGCCGTCCTGCACGCTGGGAGACTTTTATCAGCCTCCATGCAGCCTTCTGATGTGCCAAGGTGCAGGGACCATCTACAAATTGCAACATGTGCCAAAAAGTGACAGGGAAATATTCAGTTGCTTCATCTAGGACAGGTGTAGTGTCAATAAGATTATTAACAGTTTTCATACTAGATTTCTTGGATTATAAATTGGTGTTTTTATTTAAAAAAAAGCCTTAAATAACTCTAATAAAATCAATTTTCAAGGTGGTTGGAAGTCATTATGAATATTAGTTTGCTCTATAAGCTACATAAATTGTTTTGAATTGAGAGCTATGTTCAATCTAATGATGTTTTATTATTAAAATGGGTCAAAAACTGTGTTCCAATGCCACACAAGACACACTACATAAACATCTTCTCTTGATCTTACTGCAGTTCATATTTTGGGAAAATAGACTTAAAATTATTTCAAGGGTCTTTTTCATCGTGTGATAACCTGCTTTGTAGCATCAGTGTCAGGTTTAGGTGAACTCACTCTTGGTGTCAATAATTGGGTGGAGGTGGCCTGGGATGATATGTCCCAGTCTGTCCCTGGCTGTGTCCAAGTTGTCTCTAAGAGAGTCTCTAGAGTGTGAAATATTGCATATTGCCTCAGCCTACAGTAAAACAGTGATAAATTCATGATACTTTCTCATTTTCTACTTTTTATGCAAAAGACACAATATTTATACATGAGAAAACAATACTGAAGAATTTATGGATTTTACACTGTGATCGGTATCGGCAGATACTGTTTTTGGTGATTGCCCTCCAAAATCCTGATCGGTGCATCTCTAGTTAAAATGAACTAAAAACATGACTGACACACTTCTGTTTATTAAAGCTATAGTGCGTAACTTTTACATGTCCGTGGATGTCCGTTTCAGCCAAGCCACTATTAGAGGAGATGACACAATGCAGATTAAGCCGATCGGCTCCTCAAACATCTCACAGTATTTTTCAATATATATCATTTTTACTTTGCGTGTCGACTGGCGACATTCCCACGCTGGCACGCAGGAAATTACGTCTTTTACATCCCAACAAGAAGGGAGGGGGAGGACGAGTGGAGAGTCTCGTAGCAGGAGATCATTCACTAACATGTCAGTTACAAATTAGCAGGCACCTTGTCTCCCGTTTGTAATAAGCTATTTGCGTTTCTGTGGAAAATAAATAAAAAATACAATAATTACCTCTTCCTCTTACGTCATATGGAAGCGCCAGCTTCATTGTTGTAATAATGCAAAATTCCGCTAGGGGGCGACAGAAGTTACGCACTATAGCTTTAAGGGGGTTCATCTGATCAGGAAGTTGAAGGTTTAGACTGAAGCAATCTCTAGATTTAAGCATCAGTTTTTCCTCATAAAAATCAGATATTTTCACATTATTTAAAAGATCTGCACCTTTAAAACGACAAGCACTTGAACAATACGACTAATTTCATGTTATATAACTTTTAAATCAGTCAGTCAGTTATTATCTAATCCCACTTATTCTTGTCTACAGCGAGCTGGTGCCTTTCTCCAGTGGTCATGACTATCAAATCTTTTTTAAAATTGTGTTTACGTACAAAAGATTTTTAAATCAGTAAATTGCAAAAAAAAGTCACTGCAGTGTCTAAATCTACAGTGGGGCAAAAAAGTATTTAGTCAGCCACCAATTGTGTAAGTTCTCCCACTTAAAAAGATCAGAGAGGCCTGTAATTTTCATCATAGGTATACCTCAACTATGAGAGACAAAATGAGGAAAAAAAATCCAGAAAATCACATTGTCTGATTTTTAAATAATTTATTTGCAAATTATGGTGGAAAATAAGTATTTGGTCAATAACAAAAGTTAATCTCAATACTTTGTTATATAGCCTTTGTTGGCAATGACAGAGGTCAAACGTTTTCTGTAAGTCTTCACAAGGTTTTCACACACTGTTGCTGGTATTTTGGCCCATTCCTCCATGCAGATCTCCTCTAGAGCAGTGATGTTTTGGGGCTGACGCTGGGCAACACTAACTTTCAACTCCCTCCAGAGATTTTCTATGGGGTTGAGATCTGGAGACTGGCTAGGCCACTCCAGGACCTTGAAATGCTTCTTACGAAGCCACTCCTTCGTTGCCCGGGCGGTGTGTTTGGGATCATTGTCATGCTGAAAGACCCAGCCACGTCTCATTTTCAAAGCCCTTGCTGATGGAAGGAGGTTTTCACTCAAAATCTTACGATACATGGCCCCATTCATTCTTTCCTTTACACGGATCAGTCGTCCTGGTCCCCTTGCAGAAAAACAGCCCCAAAGCATGATGTTTCCACCCCCATGCTTTACAGTAGGTATGGTGTTCTTTGGATCCAACTCAGCATTCTTTCCCCTCCAAACACGACAAGTTGAGTTTCTACCAAAAAGTTCTATTTTGGTTTCATCTGACCATATGATGTTCTCCCAATCCTCTTCTGGATCATCCAAATGCTCTCTAGCAAACCGCAGATGGGCCTGGACGTGTCCTGGCTTCAGCAGGGGGACATGTCTGGCACTGCAGGATTTGAGTCCCTGGCGGCGTAGTGTGTTACTGATGGTAGCCTTTGTTACTTTGGTCCCAGCTCTCTGCAGGTCATTCACTAGGTCCCTCCGTGTGGTTCTGGGATTTTTGCTCACCGTTCTTGTGATCATTTTGACCCCACGGGGTGAGATCTTGCGTGGAGCCCCAGATCGAGGGAGATTATCAGTGGTCTTGTATGTCTTCCATTTTCTAATAATTGCTCCCACAGTTGATTTCTTCACACCAAGCTGCTTACCTATTGCAGATTCAGTCTTCCCAGCCTGGTGAAGGTCTACAATTTTGTTTCTGGTGTCCTTTGACAGCTCTTTGGTCTTGGCCATAGTGGAGTTTGGAGCGTGACTGTTTGAGGTTGTGGACAGGTGTCTTTTATACTGATAACGAGTTCACACAGGTGCCATTAATACAGGTAACGAGTGGAGGACCGAGGAGCCTCTTAAAGAAGTTACAGGTCTGTGAAAGCCAGAAATCTTACTTGTTTTGTAGGTGACCAAATACTTATTTTCCACCATAATTTGCAAATAAATTCTTTAAAAATCAGACAATGTGATTTTCTGGATTTTTTTTCCTCATTTTGTCTCTCATAGTTGAGGTATACCTATGATGAAAATTACAGGCCTCTCTGATCTTTTTAAGTGGGAGAACTTACACAATTGGTGGCTGACTAAATACTTTTTTGCCCCACTGTATGTAAATAAAACCTAAAAAAAAAAAAATCATTCTCACCATTTTTCAGGTGACACTGATTATAATTTTTAAAAGGTTTTAGTCATTTTTTATCTCTAAAAACACTGAACAGAGAAAGAGTCCACCTCTCTTTCTCCCCATATACCATATAGGTCTCTCTACCCACATACTAGACATTTCTTTTATACGACTACCATGTAGTGGTGGTGGGTAGAAACAACATGTTATTTATAGGGTTGCAGGCTTGGTGCAATTCTGCAACTTTGGCACCCAGAGAGTAAAAAGAAGACAGGACCCCACCAAAAATATCTATATTAGAAAAAGCATCACTTAGTTATGCAAAGTGTGGTGATGTCACACGGCTGCAGACCTGATGCAACTAAAAACTAGAGAATAGATTTAATGAATATTGTTTTGCTCACTTCCTCAAGGTCAGTAGAGTAAACACTCAGCACCTCAGGCAACCATGGTTTCTAATCTGGAATATATTATAAAACTATAAAGCTGTCTGAGAGCGCAGACCACCATCAAGCTGCTTATTTACCTATGATGTGGTTTGTGCATTAAAATAGCTCTCAAGTCATTTTATCAACATTACTGGATCACCAGACTAGGAAAAAATTAAAAATTGATTTGACGTCTTCATCAGTTCAATATGAAAAACAATATTTCTACTAACACGGTTTTTCGGATCAGTACCAACATCCTAACAATTGGTCCTTATGTCATTCCCAAAATATCCTGGAATTTCCCTCCATTCACATTTTAACTGTGAGTTATCCTCTGACCAGACACGTAAATAAATAAAAAGGGAAAAAAAAAACTATTAAATGGTTTTTACCTTCACTGAGAAGGTTTTGTTTTCTATTCTAGGATCACAGGCACAAGCTTGATTCATACTTAATACATTTTCTTTTCTTTGCAAGCTCTAGTTTTACGTAAATAATGAATAAGCTGAACTTGTCTGTTTTATGTCCTTTACCGAACACAAGAGCACATCTGGAGACAAATTGTGGCTAAAAACTGACTTTAATTCTTCGTATATTTTGCCCAGATAAAAATGACCCATTCTTCTCAGCTGTGTGAGCTTTAGATGTTTAATACCTTGATAAAATAAAAAAAACGTTGACCTTTTGTTTCTTCTTTGGATGTTAAACTAAAATGAGAAACATAATAAAGGAACCAGCCCTGCTGTTTTATTAGTTTTATAGGGGAACACGCTGAGATGTTTTTAATAAGGCGAGCACTAGTTTCATGTCTTGTCTGCTCTGTGCCAGTCATGTGTGCACGAGTCCTACCCATCAGGGTGATGAGTTTGTTCTTCAGCTGGTTGTCCAGACGAGCGATCATCATCTCCACGGCGTTTCGGATCTCTCTGACCCTCTCATCCTTCGCTCCCCTCACAGCCTCGACGTTTCTCTCCTGAACCAAACAAAAACCAAATGTGAATACGTTTATGCCATCTAGAGGACACGACAACACACTGCACTGACAGTAGTTACCACGGGTAAAGTGATATATAAGAGGTCAACATTAATTAGCTAAAATATTTTAAGTGAACCAAAATAATGAAAATATATTCATGAGTTTTTCCCCTTCTTTAAAAATGCAAAATGACAAAAACAAATTTTAGACTGTAATGATGGAACTGTTTTTTTTTAGAGGGTGATTATTTATGTTACTTATTTAACTAAAAGACATGCTCCATTTGCTAAGTTGTTGTATTTAGAGGGAAATCCTCATCTATGTCCATTTGAGGCAAACTAAGTATAAAACATCCTTTCAGAATAAGAGCTTCACATCAAAAAGAAATTATGTCTTGTTCGTGTCTTAAGTGACTTTAAAAGTCTGATGATATATTTATCTTTACAGAAAAACTTTGTGTTTTCTTTCTTATTATTTTGTTGTGTTCACAGCGTTTCGGTAGCTGCCATCTTTGAGCAGACGGAAACAAGAAACAGATAACTGAAGTCTGAAAATATAAAATGTAGGGCTGTAAAGATATATGATCCCACAATACGATACGTATCTCAATACATTGCTCACGATACATTAAAACTTTTCATTGTTTTACATTTTCAAGAAAACAAAACTCTCTGGATAATATTTATTTTGCTTTAATAATATGACAATGAGTGAAACAAACTAACTCATTCACTTTTACATCAGTTTGTAGTATTTTATTAGCAAAACTAATATGTCACAAAATAAAATTCTTACTTAGAAGTATGTCATAAGAGTTTAAAGCTTCATGTATTTTTAATACTTGCTCATCATAGTAATATATTTACTGTATCGATATTATCGATATTGGACCTTACGATGCGATATTGCTCCCTGTATTGCGATACATCTGTGTATCGTTACAGCCCTAATAAAACGCTTCATCACTAAATTCAGGTTGAATTTTCAGATGTACTTATTAGTCTTTTGTTCTGTTTTTGAACATTATTGCTAATCCTGCTCACAAATAATGAATCCTTTGATCTGCCTAATGTTAATATTTGTGGCGACATGCGCCGAAAAAAAATTTGAAGAATAAACCAGGTAAAGAAATGACGTAATAAAATCACTGTGTAGCCATCTAACATTTAAAAAAAAACTGTAAATGAAACAGACTAAATAAACAGTTTGGACGAATTTCAGCTGATCAGGCAGCAGCTGCCCTGTGGATTGTGATAATGTGACTGGAGTACTGGCATCGCAAAAGCATGAGATAAAAAGAAGGCCTGTGAAAATCTTCATTGACCATTATGGAGCTTTTCCACTGGTACCTACTCAGCCCCGCCCGACTCGCCCCGACACAACACAGCTCATATCGTGTTGTGTTTCCATTGCGTTCACAGAAGTGAGGGCAAAGGTGAGGACGAGGGCGGGGTTTCGCTCCAGTTTTACACCAGCTGTTGTGGTCTTTCACAGCACGGTAGTCTGCTTTCATCTTCTCTCGACACTGCTTTGAAGACCGCTGAATTAAAGCAGTGAGCGGCCATGTAGTCCAAGAGCTCTATAAAAACGTTTTTTGTTTCATGTCGCTCCGTCTAACTCTCCTTGTATCCTTTCTTTAATCTTAACACAAGCAGTAACAACAACAAACGTTTTCAAAAGTTGAGCTTTTTGCTAACTTTTGGCTTTTTTCACCACATCAGAGACCAACAGTGAAGAGGTGTGTGTGCTAGCGTTAGCCAATCACTGCAAAACGGATTGCCACGGCCTGACTCAGCCCTGATCGTACCACCTCCTAAGGTGGTACAAAAATACGGCGGCTCAGCCCCAAAAATAGATAGTAGAAATACTCTCAAACCGTGCCAAGTGGAGCCGGGCGGAGCTGAGTAGATACCATTGGAAAAGTGCCATTAGCGATTTTACAAAAAACAATTAGTGGGCTACAGGGATCCTAGTGTTAAGATTCAAATGTCCCAAAACAGAACGATTCTAGAGCACTTTCTATGGTTTGCGGAGGGTTAAGGAAAAAGTCCTCACCACTTCCTGCACCAGACTGATGAGCTCCATGAGGCGGCGGCGAAGCTTGGCCACCTCCTCTTTCACTTTGGTCACATGCTGCTCATAAATCTCCACCAAAGGCTTGAAGGTGTGACCACCATGCTGCAAACAACAAAAACAAACATTCAGCATAATATTCTGTAAACTGTAAATCTGCTGTTTCTCTCTTTCAACCATCAGTAGAACTGAGGCAGATTTCATCAGACTGAATCACATTATTTGGTGCATTAAGAAGCATTTTTAACCATTTCCTGATGAAACCACTGAAACTACATTACAGACACCAGCTGGTAATCATGATACTCCTTGGAGCTTCATTGTCTCCTTCATTTGTTGTACAAACTGTTAATGAAGAGGTAAAGTTGTGAATCATTACCATCCCTCCCCATAGAGCACACTGGTGGCAGATGCATTTCTTACAAGTCCAACAGAAAACACTCAGCTTCTCATGGTGGTTTTCACATCTGCAGTAAAAAAAAACATAGAAAACGAGTCGAAAACAAAAAGCTTTTGTTTTGATGTTCATAATGCTTTAACCAGAAAGTCTGTTTTACTAGAAACTAAATGTGAAGAAACTAGGAAAAAATCTAAATACTGTATTGTGTACTGCACATCAGATTATTACAAAAAGCACAAAGTCTTTTATTCACAGTAAACACAGGAGTGGGACAAGACGACTGAAGGTGAGGTGGGTTTTGGGAGCCGCTCACTTGTCCTTATCATTGTCCTCGTGTTTGGTGAGACTACACAGCTGCAGGGTGTCCAGTTGTTGAGTGACCTCCTCTGCCCAGCGACAGTTCACCAGCTCTCTGAGCTGCAATGGAGCTCTGTGAGAACAACAACACACAATGTCTCACATCTGATTCATTATCTTTGAGATTCTAAGAGTTCAAACTTTATAGCAGATTAAGAAGATTCCTCAAAAACCTGATTCTATCCAGGTGGCAAGTTCCAATTTTATTATTGTTATGCAATTACATAAAGCACAATGTATTATTATCATAGTTGTATTTTTATTAGCTAAGAAATAGTTCAGTTTGGGGAAGAAAAATTCAGGCAGTTTTCTGAAATTCATTTCATGTAGCAGGATTTAAAAGCACAGCATGTTATATAATCATGTTACTTCAGTCACAAAAAGCTGTAACACAGTCATTATTATTTAATATCCCTTCGGATTAATAAAGTATTTTCTTTATTTGATTAGATTATAAAAACAAAAGGTTTATTCATCTGACATTCTTATTTTTTCACTCAAGTCAGGACCAGGAAGACAAACTAAACGTCTCCCAGTCATGTTGAGTTTTCAGCAAAATGCTAAGAGTTGAAAGGAGGTGGGTTTGTTAACAGGCTCTTACCGACAATGTGGACACTGAGCCCTCTGTTCTGTCAGCCATCGCTGTCAAAACAAGACAATCCAGCTCAAATACAGTGTTTTTATACAACCAGAGGAAATTCACATGTAATACATAGATAAAAACAGTTTACACTTTAAGTAGCATATTGAACAGTTTTGGAAAATCTTTTGTGGACAGCTTTTGGACTAGATTTGACTAAATGTTTACATCAAATTAAAGCAGTACTGACTAACCTCTCCACAGTCACCTGTTCAGACAGCCGTTGCTGGAACCGGTGTTCTGCAGAAATATGCTACCTGTTGAGATGTGCTACACACATGTGCCGTTCCACTGACTTGACTTCAAAAAACAGATTTATCGTTTATTTTTGTTTCTATATTTTTCCATAAATACATTTTACCAATCAAATAAATTCTCCCAGGACAGGAACACTAAATATGATGTTATTTGTACTTTCTTTGCATCGTCAGAGCAGCAGGCAAATGTTTGGACACACCCAGAGGAGAAGGACCCAACAATGGCCGCCAAGGACCCAGAGGGCTTTTGTATAGAAAATATCAGGGAAGGATCATAAAAATACGCTTAACCCATTAACAGGGCACACTCACCATAAACAAGAATACTGTATAAACTTTGAATGATATTTCATTATGAAATAAGTTATTATTTCGTACTATGGTGGCATTTTTCTTCAGGGCATCATAAATCACCAGAACACCACTTCCGGCTGAGACCCAAATTACGGAGGTTATTTAGTCTATTGTAAAGCCATCTGAGGCGCATAGAGTGATGTCTAATATGAAGATGAACGTGTTTTTCAGTGAGAATCCACTTAGACAAGTTTCAAAATTGTAGCTTAAAGTTTTAAAAGTTATTCAGTACTGCTTTAAAGTGAACAAAATTTATTGTTGTCTGAACAAACCACTTCCTAATTCCATTTAAACTACAAACTAAGCACATTTATGTGCAGACGTATTTGCTGCCAATAGCAGATTTCAGCTGGGTGCTACAACGGCCAGATCCTGCTCGGTGTAATCTCACTCACACGTATGCAGCTGAAACAGCAAAGTTTAGAGCAATGTGGGCAGAGTCGAGCATCCCTCAGTTTCTCCATGCAGATGAAGCAGCGAAACACCTCGGCGATGCTCTGCAATGAGACAGAGGAGAGTTTCACTCATGGAATCATACAATCATTCAGAGATTTTCACTTTATGAAAAACGGAAACCTCTTGGGTTTTACATATTAGCAGATGAACTCATTCTGTGATGTTGTGCTCATTAGGAATGGCAGTAAGCATGTGTACTACTTTCCTGTAGTTTGTTACATGTTTTATACACACCTCAACACTTTGTTCATCCATTTCAGCCAGTTTGAGGTTTTTGATCTCAACAGCAGAAAAACAAAAAGTCTGAAAGGAAGAAAATCACATTTAATTAGAAAAAGATATTTGTCTACATAAAAAAAACACTTGGAGACAGAACTGTGCTTTTTGTTACTGCTAATTATTCTCAAAAGAAACTGCATCTTTAGTTGTTTTTTTCCATTCTTTCCCAGAGACAACCATTTCAATTTTTCTATTGCAAATATATTTGGGTAAACTCATTAAGTTAATAAATTACAGGAAATTGTTATTATTTACAGTTTTATCACTCAATGGCAACGAACAGACATTTTAAACAACTTTATGTTAAACTCACAAATATTGAGTCATTTTGATAAAATCAAAGATCATTTATTGTTGATAGTCACAAATATTCGCAATCTATTGATCTAAACACCAGAAAAAACTGCATTCATGTTCAAAGACGTGCCAAAAGCTGCAACTGGTCCACATGGTACTGGACAGTAAATCTAAAGCCAAGACTCAACAGTCAATTTTACACAAAATTCATCACTAAAACAAGGTGGGGGTCTATGAGAAACCATGATGTGACCCTGTCATTCACCCTGAGCAGCTGCACCAACCCAAACAGTCACGTGATAGTAACTCAGAAACACACCTGGAATTTTACTGTAATTACCCACAAATTGGCCCTGAGCAATCCGGGTGCAGAAGACCTCACAGGACTGAGAGTATGAAGTAAAACAAGCCCAGCTGCTTTCAGACTGAGCGCCATTTGATCCACGTGAAAAACCGTGTTAAATTAATTATTATTGAAAGAACACATAAGCTGAAGTTCTAACTAATACTTCGGTGTTGCAATAAGAATTACCGTAAAAGGCAGTAATATACTCTTTTAATGATAAAATTGAATTGCAAAAGGCACCGTGATTTGGATAATGGACAGATGATGATGAATAAAACTTATCCATCATCGATTTCTGTTTGTCAGCAGATGTTATCGATGGAAGCTGGTTGTCAGAGAGCCAACAAGAAGTGGCCCAGCTTCAACTGCGGATAAGTCAGAAAACAGCTCCGTCACGCCACCGAAGATATAATTATCAAAACCCTAAACTAAACTTATATTATTTAAATAGAAGAGATAACTGTCTACACCGAGCTACGAGGCCAGCTAGCTGGTTGTATTTTAGCAGAGTGGTTGTCTCACCTCTCCGGAGACTCGGCTTCGTCTGTTACACCTGATCAACACACCGGCTGAAAACGATGCATTATATTACGACATATCCGATAGTTTAAATTAAACAAAAAATAATTGCATTTAAATAAAATCTACTGCGTTGAAATCCTTGTTTCAGTTTACTCGGATGAAAAAGGCCATTTTCTGTCCCAAACTGAAGATGTAGCGGTTAAGCTGAGGCTCTGTCCCCCAGCAACAACCAATCAAAAGGCTTGATTTCTTCTTCTTCTTGGAATGGTCACTATTCTATCTAGTTGCACTAGTGCCACCTTCTGGCTTTAACTGTTCAAGACAGTATCAAGGTACGGAAACAGGTGCGCTTCTGGCAATTCGCTCCCTGAAACTTAAAAACATCTTCAACTCTAATTTATCTTATCCTTTAAAGAATGTCCTCGTGTTCTAATGTTTTCATCAGTACATATTCTAATAGTCTGTTTTATATTACATTGATTAAAATGACCAGTCAGATGCTCACTCAAACTATATGATTCAGGTTGCTGTGAGCAATTATTTATGTGCCAATCATTTTTCTTCTCCTTTAGGTAAAACTCTGCTCCCTGTCACTTCAAAACATAAGCTAACTCTGGTATGTTTTTGTTCTAGTCAAACTTTTTAAGAAATTTTTTATCCAAGGAAGGCAACACAAAGTGGTTCATAGATAATTAAAACACAAAAACAAACAAAAACATCAGATTGTTGTCCATGCTGCTGGAGATAAACACCAGCTTCCACCAAGATCCTGCATAGGGACAAGCTGTTATAAAAATGGTTGGATTGATGTAGATTGGTCATTATTACTTATGTTCACAAAAGGAAATAACTTTTACTTTGTTAAAGTGTCTCAGGTATCAGTCTGTAAGCAGTTTGTTTGTTATAACAGTGTTATAACAATTCTGTTAACAGTAAAGAATCATTGTTTACTACAACAAGGTCTTATTTTAATATTCTAAAATGCTGAAAACATTTCAATAGATTTAAAAACGATTTGCTGTTTTTAATGTCATTAGTCTCCAGTCTGATGTAACATGATGGTTTGTGTTGGATCAGGAGACGCAGACTACAAAGTTCAACTGATCGCTGCATTTTACAGACATTTCAGTCAAACTCAAGTCCGTTTGTTCAATTCTGGAATCAGTTCACACAGGCAGAACAACCTGTTTGTAATATTATCATCATTCTGCTGCAGAAATTCCCCAAAACATGATCCAGTTCCTGTTAATCTGGTTCATGTTGATCAAGGTTACGAGGGGCCACTTCAGAGGGGCTGAAAGGCCACGTATGGCCCCAGAGCCGGAGGTTGCCGAACCCTGCCATATACAATTCAGGAGTCAGGACACTTGAGACATAATACCGCCACCTATTGGACAATCCAGAGAATCATTTAAAAATAAAAAGAATAGTTACAAATTGTGGTTTTCCATCTAGATGTCTTTTCAAATCAACAACAAAACCAAAGACATTTTAATGTCTTCTAAATCTCATCTTCACCTTCTTGTATGAATTAGAATATCAGTAGCTACGTTTGATTGTCAGAAACAAACACATGATCTACTTAAGCAAAAGTTACTTGCCCTCTCATTTGAATTTAAAGTCTGTCACTGCGTTTATTCCACCAAACATTTTACCACATGTCTGTAGGTGTCCAGTTACCCATTAAAACATAGTTTGATATGATTATCAGACTTTATTTAAATTATTTACAGCTTTTATTTATTATGATTTGCATTTACTCAAAACCCTTTTGCCCAGCACTTTGCATTACTGTTAAGGAAATTGATATACCATGAATGTTTTAGTATTACTCTTGTTTGCAAACCACGTCTGTTTCAGACCAAAAGCTCCCCCCCATAACACAACAACTACACTACATAAAGAATGGAACAATATTTCAGGAAACCCCAAAACATTTAAGGAAATACAATATTCACAATGAAATATAATAATGACGCTTTAAACTGATACATTTTCTGAGTTACATTTAACTTTCACAATCACATTTCGCCGATTTATAATGTATGGTCTCATTCAGATAATGTTATTTAACTAATTATTATGTTTAACTTTTGCAAACATCTAAAAAATATCAGACTTTATTTTTAGAACTGACAACATGAGAACATACGGTCCATATTTGTTACTCACTGAACACACTCTGAAATTATCAAAACGCTCACATCTAAATTCATTTATTATTTTTTTGACAGTATTTTTAATTTTTTTTTATTGAAATTTTTTTTTTTTTTTTAATTGATTTTTATTGCATTACATTAAATTAAATGTTAAAATTTTTTGTAAGAGGCGAAAAAGAAAGTTTGGAACTTCTAATTTTTAACTATTTTCGTCTTTAATTTCAATTAAACAGCTTTTAATTGACTTATAAATCATTGCATCCTCTTGCTATTTATATTGTACAATATCCAGCTTATTTTTTTTTGGGACAGGCTTGTATGAAAATGAGTGTTGATAAGTTTTACAGAGAGGACGCACTCTCCATCATCACAACGCATACTGAGCATCTCAGTAGGCTGGAATAATACAAACATCACCTTGTTAGCCAAAGCAGCCATGAGGATGATTCTACTCAACCCATTTTTGTGCGAACACACACATGAAGGCTGTAGATTCGCAGTAACCCTATTGTTGTTTTATGCAAACGGTTTGAAGCCAGGTCTGATAGGACGCTGAGAGAAATGCAAATCAGCTTATCAGGCGGTGCACTGCACATGTGAATGCTTTTCCACTTATGAGCAGTAGATTTCCAAAAGTTTTTATCCAAACACTTGCCTCCTCCTGAATAAGCAGGAAGACGGAAAGAAGCAGCTGGAACTTCTTCACCTGAGGTAAGTCACTCACCCAGAACCCTGATTGTGAATATTAAAAGTAGTGTTCAGGTTGGAGTTTATCTGGTGGTTTAGAGGGGAGGGAGCATTAGAATAAACTCAAGATCATTTTCCTGGGTGGCCTGAGAGCCTGATTGTCCTGGTAAAGTTACAATCCTGTAGGAAAATCAGCTATATTTATCATTACAGATATTAAGATGAGCTCAGACACAGTGGAGCAGTCGGAGACATCGACGGAACAGACAGGTGAGAATGTCTGATCTTAACCACGACTGAATCTGAATCACAATATGGAGAAGAATTTAGTGGTTGTGACTGAGTAAAGCTGCTGCGTTTATCTGCTGGTGTTTCTGGACGAAATGATGCTGCATCCTTGTCTCTTAAAGGGGAGGTGTTGGAAGATTTATGAGTGAACTTTATTCTTTTGTCTGATTATTATAAATTACATGTAACCAGGTTAAATTTAGATCTTTTGTTGTCTAAGTTTTGGTTCATTTCACAGAGTTAGACTTAAGTTGTCTCAGTGATGAGTGCAGAAATATTAACACAGTTGTGTTTCTATTCAGGATGGATGCTCACCATGCCTGTTTCTATCAAACACAGATCAAATGAGCGGTTTTGTGTTTCGTGTGAAGCAGTATGTGTACGTGTGTTCAGATAGTTATGGCAGTTGGTTTGTAATTGAGGTTGCCCCTGAGGCTATTTTGTGCGAGATGCAGACTGCCCAGAGACTGAGGATGCAACATAAAAAACCAGGAACCAACAGCAAAGAAAAAAAAAGTGGAACTTTGTTTTTAAAACAATGGTTGCATGAGAGAAGTGAATGACTTCACAAAAGCGTCTGATGCTTGTTTCAGGTTAGTACAGACCTTTAAAATCAAGTTGCGCCTGACAAAAAAAATATCAAAATGCTCACTGACAGTAAAACTCTAAATGTTTCTGACAAAAATTTGGTGTTAAATTGTTTCCTGTCATCTTAAATACAGACAGAAATCTCAGACAAAACCAAACAAAGAGACTCGACATGAGCAAACATGATCATGTCGGGTTTTCTTCACAAGACGGCAACAGAGACGATTATGAGGGTAATGTCTAACTTCACCTGCTCCCTCCTGCACGTTCTGTTTACATACAGGTTGGAGGCAAAACACATCTGGCTTGAATTTGACATCTTGTTTGAACAGGCTCATTCCATATTAGATTAAATGCATATGTTGATTTTTCTTCTGTGATTCTGTGAATATCAGTTATTCCTGCCCTAAAATCCACCATCCTGTTCCGAGTGAAGCATTTTCAATACGTCCAATAACAGAATCACTGAGACCTTGAAGGTCACCAGTAACAGGGAACAATAATATAATTAGAACTCTGTTTAACGTAACAGGGAACGTTAACGTAACATGCAAGAGGAAGTTAAACACCTGGAGAATACCCACGCAACCTAAAACAACACACACAAAAAAGAGGTGTACGGTCACTCGACGTGACAATGTGTTATTCATACACTGAAACTTGACTGGTTTTAATTACTGGTTGTGTTCATGCATCAGTCCCTGAACAGGATCTTAAACTTTAACCAAATACTGAAGCTGTTCAAAGTGATGTGAGTCTCAGCCTTCCTAAATATAAATAATTCAAAATAAAACTATTTCATGTCGTGAAGGTTGTCAAAATTCACCCTCACATAACAGGAGCTATCAATTTCCTGCAAAAATTGTGTTTACTACATTTTTCTTGTGTTTTTTTTTTATTCTTTTGAACTGTTTGAACAGTGTAAGATGGAAGAAGGTGATTTTTGTATGAAAAATTACCAATTTGATCAACTTCAGCTATTTATCTGCTCTCCTTCCTCTTTAAGTTAAAATTTCCCACTTCTCTACTTTACTGCCATTTGAGACTTTTTACTGATGACTCGTTATAATCAAAAACTTGGTTGAAAGTGGGCACAATAAACAAAATATTTACTATATTTCTAAAGAAAATACAATTCTCAGATTAAAAAAGTCTGAGAAGTTTAACCTTTTAATCTTTCTCTGCATCTTTTGTCAATGTTTATAGATGTTTGGTAAAGTTCCTGAAACATTGATGTGATGTGATGTGATGTGATGTGATGTGATGTGATGTGATGTGATGTGTCATTCTGGGTTTGAAAAGTAAAAGTTCACTGTAAAAATAAATGAGTAAAAGTAATTCAGGTGAGAAAAAATCCAGTTATGTGAACTGCACAAACAAACTGTGATATTTTGGCAAAAGTTTTGTTAAAAGACTTTTTGTTGTTATTTAGAGGCCCAAAAACAGATCAGTCAGAATTTGACCATGAAGAAGGAAAGTTCAATAAGTTAGAAAAATGATCCTGGAAGATGAAGCGGCTTATTGAAAGGAAATTACTTTACATTTTGAAGTTTTTGAAAAATTTTTAAAATAAAACTTAAGACAAAGTCATGTGACCTGAACACAGACCAATAAAAAACCAAAAGAAAACTTTTTAAAGAAAAATCCAAAATTTAATCATTTATTTTTATTGTGCAATTTTCTGCAATGTTTTAGCATCTTAAAAAAAAAATTTTGCCTTCATGAAATAACACTTGAATTTTTTAATTTGGATGATTTTTTTTGTTGTTCAAAATCTTGAAATTTGAAAACAGTCAACATTGTCTTTTGAAGACAATAATAGTGTGGAGTCTTGATTGTTAAGAAAACCAGATAGGAAATAAAATCAGAGTGCAAAAATGATTATAGATCAAATATTTAATAAAGTCAAATTTTAAACAAATGTATCTGAGTTAGCAGATACTCTGGAAATAGCTTTGGAGTGTGTGGAGAGACGGTTAACAGCAGAAGATAAAGAAAAAAAATGTGTAAAGTGTATGTGAGTGGGGGGGGGGGTCTGTCTCAACACTCTCAGAAATAGAGGTACGAGACAAGTACATTTTTGTACCTATAGGTAAATTGTTCCCACAAAAGTACAATATTGGTCTTTAAAAGGTGAAAAATGTCCCTCTGAGGGTTAAAATTGATATAAAGTACAAATTTGTACCATTTCAACTGCACCTGCAACCCTGGCCAAGGCTGGTTAATCTCCCTTTTATTAAGTTTCATCCATCATTTTCAATATTATGTTTCAGAATGTTGGTTTTAGACTTCAAAATGTGGCATAATTTTACTGTTTTAGTGGAAAAACTTCATAAGGTACAAAAATGTACCTGGATTACAGGGTACACCCCCAGTAACAAGAAGGGTACAAATTCTTGTCGCTGGGTGTGTACCCTGTAGTCCAGGTCCATTTTTGTACCTTATGAAGTTGTTCCATTAAAACAGTAAAATTATGCCACATTTTGAAGTCTAAAACCAACATTCTGAAACATAATATTGAAAATGATGGATGAAACTTAATAAAATTGAGATTAACCAGCCTTGGCCAGGGTTGCAGGTGCAGTTGAAATGGTACAAATTTGTACTTTATATCAATTTTAACCCTCAGAGGAACATTTCTGACCTTTTAAAGACCAATATTGTACTTTTGAGGGTACAATTTACCTATAGGTACAAAGATGTACTTGTCTCATACCTCTATTTCTGAGAGTGAAGGTAAAAGTTAATGTAGTATTCATAATTTTCTATTGAAAGATCAAAAGATACAAAAATATGCATCTGTGCTACAGACACAGTTTGCATCATCAAGAAGTCACATGTTTATTTAAGTTTAGAATCAAGTTTATTGCCAAGTATCGTTTACACAATACAAGGAATTTGACTTTGAATTTGAGTCTCTTCTGAGGCGTCCATTCTTCAGGCGCCAGGTTAGAGATAGACATGTTCAAGAAGAGAGACAACATGAGGACAGAGATCAGGGGAAAAAAATCCTCTCACTCAATGCTCTCAGGGGGGCACTGTATGAGATAACAAAAAAACATTTCAGCAAGGGAAACAAATTTACGTGACATCTAGAGGACATCAGAGGGAAATGATTGCAAATTGTGCAGTGCGTGTGCGTAAGAATGTTGTCCCATCTGTCTTGAACAAATCAGACTCAGAAGTCCATCAAGATCTCATAGCGCCAGGATAAACATCAACTGTCCTCGAGCGGATAAGACCCAACCACAGGTGCATGGTGGGTGGGGGTTGCATTGCCTCAAGGCCGAGCCAGAATTGGGTTAGGAATGCATGTAAACAACATAGTCATGCTGATTATTCCTGCTTGAATTAAATTATACTGAAAACTGCAAGTGATCGTCTCAGTTTAAACAATAAAATTGTATATGAATAACAAATTTTGAGGTATTTACTTTTACTAAGTTCAAACAGTAGAGTAGTAAATACATGATACAATACAATATGTTATAATACAGTTTAATGTGGTACAATGAGGTAAATACAATAAATCCACACTCAGGGTCGAGCTAGTGACGTTTCTCCAGCAGTCATAGGTGAGAGGTTGGGTTAAACACTGGACAGGTTGCTAGTCTGTCACATGGTGTAATACAGCAGAATAATATAATGTTGGTATAGGATGTGATTGTATATGATGCTTTTGATCCCGCCTCCAAATCTGATAAACAGGTCAGTTTAGTTATACAAACAAGCTTCAGTTACCAGCTAACGCCAGGCTCATACTGCCTACGGAACGGCTTCGGTCCGGCTTCGGTCCGGATTCGGTGCGGTTTTTCCACAAGCTACCACTCGCATCTGCTCCAGATAGGGAGTGCGGCCAGCTCCGGTGCTGGGTGCGGAAACGGCACCCGCGAGAACAGAAGTTCACGTGGGTTATCGTTTTGTCGGGACTTCACACGAGAACACATCCATTATTTAGCAAATGTGTGAAAATGTGTTGTGCTGCAGGCTTTCGGGACCCTGTGTCACCGGGTGTGATGTCATGTTTACATTTCCTATTAGCGCGTGTGCTGTCTAAAAAGAAGAGTCAAGTTACAATTGTTTGTACACTCATTTATTTTGAAAAAACACCGGATATTCAAGCCACACTTCCTGTATAGCTCGTCAGATTTCATCAAACTTGACGCGGATCCTCTCCGGCGTCCGGAAAAAATAGAACTTTGCGGATTCTTTCCGTTGTGCCGTATGGCTCCCGTAACTGGACCCATACCGCGCAGAGCTACTTCAAAAGGGATTTTAATCGAACGGAATACCTGCGGGGGCCGCACCGGACCGGATCTGGATGCAGTGTGAGCCCGGGGTAAGAGTCGTTAATGCTTCAATCACCAATATTAAGGTAGAGACCAGTCGTCCTTCCATTGTCTGCAGACCATTTGTCTCCTAACAGGTGCAAGAAAAAGAGAGTACATAACACCTCCACTGGTTCCTCGTCAAATACAGGGTTGATTTTGAGATATTAAAGAGGCCCTTCCATTAAAAATGTTTTTTCTGAGGTTTCTGTTGAATATTTTAGCTCCACAGGTGTTCTTACCTTCATAGTGGGTGTGAAAACAGGTCAATAACCTCTCTTTTAGTTTTAATCTCTCAAACAACGCAGGTGGAAGTAACACCTGATTTCTCTTCTTCTAACCCTCAAAACTCCTTTGTTTGTTAGTTTTCATCAGTTCCCCCAGTTGAAACCACGCCTAGCATGCTGCTAGCTAAAAGCTGTAGCAAAAGACGTAGCAAACAGGAAGATACGACGACTGACCTTGCCATGCACAGCGGGGCAGGAAACAGTATTCTTTGCTCTCATGGGCTAGTTTGTTAGCCAGTCAGAGTGCAGCAAATTTGAACTGAATATGAACGAGCTGCTGACAAAGCCTGATGAAAGGAGCCGGGCCCAGCTGAATTTTAATGCAGACAGACTGAAAGGTCTGTTAATCAGTGTTTCCTGTCGTTTTTTAGATATAAAATGTTTCATATTACTGGTTAATACTTAAGAAATAACCACAAAGTCCTGAAATGAAAGCAGACAGTACTATATGGAACATCGTGACAATTGTATCAAGCATATTGTGTCTGGAGTGTTTTAATGAAGATTCATATTCAGCATTAAAAATCAGCTGAAATTAGACTTTTAATTGTAAATGAAATATCCGTCCTTTTTGTTTCAGTTTTCTGAAGTTTTGTGTGCAACGACCATCATTATTATGTGTATGTGTTTGCAGACAGAGGCTTCCTGCACTAAGAACTGATTTGCATGTTTTGCATACTGGAACCTTGACTGTGAAGCTGGATCTGCTGTGGGGGGTGGAGGGGGGGTTAGTTTGGTGGTGGTGGAGGGGCTGGGTGTAAATTTGCATCCTGTGTTTAAGGCAGTGCTCTGCCTCTTTCGCTTGCTCTTTCTCACACACACGCATACACACACACACACACACACACAACCCATAAGGCCTAATTTGACATTCAAATGATGTGAGCTTATCCAGCAAACCTTCGTACCGTCCTCCTCTGTGATCTGTCTCTCCACACGCAGCTGTCTGCCTTCACAAAAACACAGCAGGTCAGAAATACTCAAATTACAAAACAATATAAAATGTCTTCAGATGGAACTAGAACTTGTAATTTCATCTGCCAAAATATACCTCAAGTTTAAAAAAAATACAAGTGCTCATTGCAGACAAATTACCATTTTTTATCTGATTAATTTGGTTACTGTTTTATTAAAGAGGCCCTTCCATTAAAAACGTTTTTTCTGAGGTTTCTGTTGAATATTTTAGCTCCACAGGTGTTCTTACCTTCATAGTGGGTGTGAAAACAGGTCAACAACTTCTCTTTCAGTTTTAATCTCTCAAACTACGCAGGTGGTGATAACACCCGAGTTCTCCCGAGCCAAACGGCCTGTATCTGTTTCATCACAACTCCTTTGTTCGTTAGTATTCGGCAGCTCCCGCAGTTGAAACCATGCCTAGCATGCTGCTAGCTAAAAGCTGTTAGCATAAGACGTAACAAACCGGAAGAGACTACGTGTGAGGTTGCCATGTGCAGCATCTTGCTCTCATTGGCTAGTTTGTTAGCCAATCAGAGTCCAGCAAATTTGAATAATGAATATTAATGAGTTGCAGCTCAAAGCCTGATGAAGCAGACAGATTGAAAGGTCTGTTAATCAGTGTTTCCAGACGTTTTTTAGATATAAAATGTTTCATATTACTGGTTAATACTTAAGAAATAACCACAAAGTCCTGAAATTTGCATGAAATGGATTCTTTAAATAAGCAACTGATAATTTCAACAATAGAATCCTTAAAAATCTTATAAGAACTAATTAATAAATACCAGATAAAGGAAACCAAAATACATTGTTTTGTTTGTCAGACTTGAAAGTTATTCATTGTGTTCTGAGGCAAAAACCTTCCAATACTAATTTTGAATGAAGAAAAACATTTACTGTTATAGTCTGATAACTTATAACAATGACTATAATAATATATTATTAAAATATAGTTTAAAGTTATCCTAGGGATTTGACAGAGATTTTTGCTATTTCTAATGTTTCAATATTAATTGTACTAGCAGTAGTAGAAGTAGTAGTGGGAAATTTATGGAGGTCAAACATTTTTTTTAATAGGTGACTTTAAATACCTCATCAGATTTCAATTAAACACAAATCCTGATGGATATCCAAGCTGATATGGGTAATGTTTTTTCATACAAGAGGATGTCACATTAGTTGATGAAAATGATTAACTTTAGGTCTAGCAATTTATATGAGCATATACTGTAGGTCCATTGTGACAACTCACAAAAAATGACCTGTCAGAGCGTTGTCATTTGTCCCAAAGACCTGTGGGAGCGTTTTCTGGGATCCAGCAGAGACTAACTACCAAAAGCGCACGGACACACTTTCCCTGAGGAGCTGCCAAATAAGCATGCGTGAAGTCTCTGTTCAGCCAAACAAAACACAAATTTTGCAGTAATATTTCTCATTGTAATATAACCGTTAGCTTTAAAATGTAAAGATATGCATGCACACACTGTAAAGCAGAACATTACGGTTAGGGTTGGGGTCGCATATAGTGTTGTTTTTACAATTCGCAAAATCGACCGATGTGCTCGTATTTGACTGGAGGTCAGGCTACTTTAAGCCACCAAGAGATTTAAAGTGAAAAGCTGATGCAGCAGGTTGGTCCAAGTCATTGAAACGGCAGCAACTTTAAATGGTACCTGTCATTAGTGTGTTTGAGCCTCACATGCTCATATGCTGTGTGAAAACATCGGGCTGCTTATCAGATGATGGATGGTGTTCTGGTGGATCTCCTCCCAGATCCTGACCAGGGTGTCACTGAACTCCTGGACTGTCTGAGGTGCAACCTGACGGCATTGGATGGACCTAAACATGATGTCCCAAAAATGTTCTTTTGAATTTGGGTCAGGCGATTATGGAGGCCACGCTATGGCAGTGTTTCACCACTCTGATCCTCAGGTCACGCTGCCCTGCACGTTTTAGATGTGTCTATGCTCCAACACAGATTCCAATAAGTAAATTGTGGGGCGGCCATGGTCGAAAGGGGAAGGAGGTTGTTCTCAGATCGAGAGGTTGGTGGTTCGATCACCGACCCGAACAAGCCATGTGTCGATGCATCCTTGGGCAAGATGCTGAACCCCAAACTGCCTCCCGGGCGCCATGACACAGGCAGCCCCCTGCTCCCTCGGGATAGGTTAAATTCAGAAGTGAATTTCTCCATTGTGAGTTGAATAAAGTTGAATTATTTTATTATTATTTAAATTACCTGACTGCTCTCCTTTTACTTCTGAAGAAACCTGCTAATTATCCTTCAATTAAAATTACATGTGCCAAAGTAAGGAAACATCTAAAACATGCAGGGCAGTGTGAGGACCAGGGTTGGGAAACACGGATCTGTGGTATCAATTCCTTCATCTTCCAGGATTCTATTGCCACATGACACAAGACTAATCCACCCAGGATCCACTGCACCAGCGAAGGTGCTAACGATGGTAAATGGCGTGCGCTTGTATCGCACCTATAGCACAGAAATGAGTCCTGAAGCCCTTCATGCTACAATCTTTTATCATACATGCACTCACATGTTGATGGTGATCAGTTACATGTTGTAGACACAGCTGTCCTGGGACACACTGACAGAGGTGAGGCTGCCAGACACCAGTGCAGCCAGACCCTCCAACCATCACCAAAAAGACAAAGGCAGGTTAAGTGTCTTTTCCAAGGACACAACAGCAAAGCATTTTGTTCTGTTTTTTTGGATGGAGCAGGGAATTGAACCAATGACCCTCCGATTAAAGATCTGTGCATCCCTCCCAGACCGACATTGACCCACCTCCAAACTATTCACGCAGCAGCAAAACGTGTACTGCAGCTTCTCCAGGATCTTTCACATCTGTCACATGAGCTCAGAATAAACCTGCTCTCATCTGTGAAACCGAACTGTGTGTTCACTGGCAAAGACCAGACAAGCTCCAAAGGGCCAACCAGGGGACACCGGGCCCTCGGGCAACCCTGATGAACTCTGTTTCATATTGTTTGATCAGAGACATTCATGCCAGCAGCTGATAACCACCACCTCTGCAGATCGATGTCCCAGATGTTACTGACTCGATGGTATACTTTGATTAACAAGTCTTCCTTTAATCTTTTGATCGGTGTATTTTGTGTGCACATCTACAATGACTCGAGTTCAGATTAGAAATGTTTAACCAGGAAACCTGTCTGTCTGTCTGTGTGGGATTTTTTACTAAACCATTAAGAAGTCACATTGTGCTCAATTTTTTTTCTTAGACTGTGATCTATGTGACAGTTTGACACCTATTTTACTTAAAACAGCTTTTAATTAAAACATAAAACATCCTTCCAATAAAACTACAAGGATGTAGCTCAGACTTTTTTTTTTAAATCAAAATAGATTCACAAATTCAAAACCATAGTTAGTTACAAACAGTCATAAAAACAAGAGGCTTTTAATTTGACTATGAAGTTCTGAAAGATTATATTTCTCGTATAACTGAGGCGATCAGCATTCAGCGCAAACGTTTTAATTCAGTGTGTGACTCTCGGATTTGTTTAGGAAAATTAAAAGGCCCTCAGGAAAATAACAAGTGGTACCCACCAACACAGTGTATAATGCAGGAATAGAGCCAGTTTTTAAGAGTGTTTTTTTATTTTTATATTTTTTCCATGTCTTCCAGTTAATACGTGTGTTTGTTTATGTTTTGGTGAGTTTGTTTAAATATGTATGTGCGATTCCATCAAATCACCAGGAACTGCAGACAAAAATCAGCCCGTATGACTAAAAGTCAAACATTTAGGTGTAAAATGTTCATCGTGATCTGTAGAAAAACTGAGTTACCACAACACTGAATTTCCTTTTGGTTCATTAATAAAATATGTTTGAATATAAACTTAATTTAAATCTATATTAAAGCAAAAATTCCCCCCTGAAAAATCATCAAAAGTATTATCTTACGGAATCGTCATGGACTCCTCGCGTCACCATCTCTCCCTCTTCTGAGGAGCATTTTACACACAAATCAAAAGACGTTATTTCTTAAAAAGAGGAAATAAATCACAGAATCACTCGTTCATTTTTCTGACACGAGGCTGTGAAAATGTGTCGGATCCATTTCATGTAGCTGAAGTGTTTACTTGTATTTTATGTTATTTGAGCTAAAAACATACGTTTGCAATTATTTTGTTTCCTGAATTGGGATGTTTTATGATTTTTTGTAGCTCCAAATATTTAAGCTAAATTTAAAAAAGCAATTTTGCTTAAACTTTACAGTTTTTTTTAGAAATATTTTGATTAAATTAGTAAAAATGTTGGATTAAATATATGATCTGACTATCTGTCAATGTCTGGACACTGTATTCTTACATTTGCTCAAACTTTGTGACAGTTGAAATGTATACATTGATTATTTATTAATCAGAAACAATAATAATAATATTAATAATCTGTTTATAATATGCTTTGAATTTCCCTTTGATGTTACAGGAAAATGTTTTAAAATCTGAATTTCCTTTTCTTTTCCCTCATTTAGAGCGTAATGGAATCGACTTCAATCGGCAGGTGAGTTCCTGACATCACTTCCTGTACTCTGATTCCCATGAATCAGAGCTTCATGAAAGAGTTGCCTGTTTCCATCAGGATGACTCAGAAATATTTTTTTAAACATGCAACTCTTTCCTCTTTGTTCACATGCTTGTTTGTTTCCTGCACCGCTGGTAGCGTGAATATACCAAAGAATCTCTGAGAAAAAATATTTGGTTCCTCAGTCACGTGTTCCTCTCATTTGGTTACATCCCGTTGGTTTTTGATTAAGTAATTTAATATTTTAAGCATTTTGTTAAGGGGGATTGTTTAATCTCAGAAGTCTGATTGTATGAGAAGTAAACTACAGATGATGAGTGTAATTTGGAGGAGTTTAAAAGTTATATGTGTCTCTCTGAGCAGGACCTGTTGGCTCAGAAGCTGCTGATCTGTGGTTTTACTCACTGAGTTCGTTTGTTAAAATTTGGTTAGCTCAGCTTTGATGATTTATGTTAGCTTCCATCCCCCGATTCTTTAAACTGTTAGCATGCCAGCAGCTACTTGCTTCAGGAAATTTAATACATATACAAATATATGATTTGTATTTGAAAGTCTGATCCTCTTCAGTTTTTGCTATGATTAAAAGTAAAGCCAATTTACTCAGGAGTTCCTCTTCATTTGTTTTACCTACTAAAAATCTATGATGTACTTATTAAACCAACACTAAGTAACTTTTCAACCTTCATGAAATAGTTTCATAACTTCTGTGATTATATGGCGACTTACAACAAGTTGAATGACACCTCTGTCATGGCTTGAGGGGGTCTGTATTGCTTTCACTGGCACTAAACAACTTTGAGGAGGATGGTGGGAACCGTGCCACAAAAAAAACTACGAATGGATAGGCTGCTTTTCGGCATACGTCACTTCCCCTTTCCCCATTCGTCATAAACACGGAACTCGATGCGACCTGTTACGCGCAACTGCAGCTATTATGGCAGAAGTCCCGAAAAAACGAAAAGTTTTGTCTGAGGAGACAAAATAAAGAAAAAGGGAGAGTAACCGGATAAAAGGACAGTCAAGAATCAACATTTTATTTATCTGTTTCAAGGCTCAAAACTCGTCAGTAGCCTGCGAAAGTCGCTAAAGAGTCGGGGTGGGGGGGTGGGGGTTGCGGTACCAAACAGAAATTAGACGTTTCTTATTATCAACATCATCATAAAACACTGTTTAGCTACAATTAGATACATTACCTCGTCGCTATCCATCATTCACTCAGCCACTGGAAACCGAAATGTAATGTAGTTCAATCCAACTGCTGGCGGACGGGGTATCTGGATTTTACGACGCTACGCGCTGGTGCTCATGGGAAATGCAGGCTTCGTTCACGTAAAATAATACCGCTTTTGTCCAGTGGCGCCGCCAAAATAAACCTAAACTGAAAGTTCCTAAGTATTGCTTTAAAGCTTAGAATCACCTCAGCTGCAAACACATGATGTAACTATACAGAAGAGGTCATGTCTGAAGACGGATGACTGAAAATATCTTGGTTGTGTTTATAAAACCATCCAGATGGACCCTGAGACTGAGATTTGTAATGAGAAATTAAATTTAAGAAATGCTAAATTATTTAGGAGGATTCTCATAGGGCTGCATGGTGGTGCAACTGGTTAGCTCTTAAAACAAGGAGGGTTTGATTCCCAGATGGGATCTTTATATTGTCCCTGCGCATTTTGAGTTTCTCCAAAAGATCAAAAACATGCATCATGGAGAAACACGCCAGCACTTCACAACCCTGCACTGCAAAGAGGGTATAGAACATAGATGGATAATTCATGCAAATGAATTAATTTACAAGAAAAAATTATTTGCATTTTTTCCTTATATTGTGACCAATTTATAGGAAGGATGTTTTATGTGAATTTACTCCATGGTTGGATCCGTTTCATCACAGCACATACGTTTTGCATAAACAAGGCAAACTGACTGTGTCGTGATGTTCAGCACAACCTTTCAAATATAAAAACATACATCATTAAATCTTAACTTAATTCCTTTTTGCTGTAAACATAAAACACAGTGTTTGTGATGCAGTCGGTAAAATGAAAACACAAAACAAACAAAATTTACAATATTAATATTCTTAAACTCCTCACTGTTTTTTCTCTGAGTCGTGCTGCTTTCAAACGCTTAAAAGTAAAAGAATTTTTTCTGCATTTTTGTACAGATAAATTAGGCCCCATGGAAACACTTGCTATTATTATACCATGAATTTGCCTAATTATCCTGTACATTACTTTTGATACAGATAAAAGAGACATTTAAGTCGTTTAAGTTCCTTGGGAGGATTTTGAGGAAACCGTGAAGAGAGTGCACAAAGAACTAACTGAAAATAAGCATCCGTTTTTTTTATGTCTTTCTTCTTATCGGTGCTGTAAGTAAATTTAATTAAATAATGATTTAGTTGTATTTATGAGTATTTATGAAAAAAAAAGACATATAAAAATACTTTTTTTTTTTAATTTTGGTGTTCGGTGTCAGCAGGAATGATGCTGAATGTTTTTCAATCAGACGTAATTTAAGGAAGTTTTTTTCTAAAGACACTAAACAGTGTGACCTAATTAGAAAATGAGCCACACTGTTTGCAGGTTTTGGAATATTTGGCTGAAAACATTTTTTGGGAGGATGTAAACATTTTCCTGATTGCTTTGAGGAAGTGCGACAGCCTTCAGGGGTGAGTGAGTGAGTTGGGGGAGGTTGAAGGGGCTTATTTGCATATCAGTTAGCCCCAGAGGGAGGAGGAGCACCTCTCGTATCATGTCGAGTTAAACTGGTTCAGAAGTGAGACTCAGTCTGTAAGAGTGTGGCCTGTTTCTATAAGTATCACACACACACATAAGATCTTAGCATGTAATTGTCCTCCAATCTGCTCAGATCTCATCTGAACATATTAATAACACATTATCTCACGATGGAACATGACGTGATTTTTTCTGTGTCTTACAGATAAAAACTGAGGACATCAACGATTCACCTCATTCAACCTCCTCAGTGAAAACATGCCACCTTTCACAGAGCTCTCCAGTACACGGCGGTCAGCTGAGTGGGGTAAGATTAGCTCACCTGTCTGTCTCTCACATTCTCCACCCTTTTATTTTAATGTTTGCATGATCAGTTGCACATTATGATATTCAGCTAATGTCAGAGATGGACATGTGTGCATTATTATAAGAAGTCCCAATTTGAGATAATTCAATGTAAATGGTGACTGTGGTTTGTCAACTTGTACTTTAAAGTTTTGTTTTTTCTGTCATGTAAATTTCATTGAACTTAGACCTCAGACAGACATTAAAATATGACCTGCCATTCAGGAAGGAAACATTGACCTAAAGATCAGCTGCTTTTATTCTGTGCATGTGCACTTTTTTCTTTTTCTATTGATCAAAAAGTGAAACTAACAAATATAAACTCATTATAAATATTTTTATCAGGATCACAAAAGAAGGAAAACATTTGGGTAACATTTATTTTAGAGTGGATTTTGGACTTCGCCCCCTGTTGGTGCATAAAAGAAATGCAGAGTTAACCTCTTAAGCCCCAAGCCCTTTTTTAGGTCTGCATCTACAAGGTCTATTTGAATAGTTTTGGTGTCAAAATAAAGGGAACACTTGTGAAATTTGTTTAGATGTGTAAGTATCAGTATTTAGGTCACTGACTCAGAGAAAATTAAGATGGAACACAAGAATAAATGAGCGATTTCATTTCCCTAAGTCCCCCGATTGGGGGACGTTGGGGCTTAAGAGGTTAATTTGCTTCATCATTTTAATTTACAGTTTGTGTTTCTATTATTTTTGTTTTTAAAGTAAGACATATAATGAATACAAATATTTTAATCTACAAGGAGAATAAATTTTTTTAATAATAATCCAGCTACAAAACACTTTATCTTATATTTAATCTGCACAATTCAAATGTGAAATTAAGTTGTTGCAGACAACCTTGACTTCACTGAAGCTTGTGATGTTTGATATAAAGTGACTCATTATAAATGCTAGAAATACACATTTCACATTTAAAAATAGCAGATTGAAACAATAATACCTTTGTAATGTCTTTTTTGTTTACGTATACCTGTAAACAAATACACGTATGTCGATACATGTTTGACATGAGCTGATCAGGATTCGGTATTTCTTAAATTCCTATTAATGACTCACCCTCTTCAGGTGAGAGTGTAGTGATGTTTGATTTTGTGTTACTTCAGGAACTCACTTCCCTCCATCCCATGCAACAACTGGTTTTGATGCCACCCTCTCACCTGTCGACTCCCTCCCCCTTCCTGCTCTCCCAGAGTCCCTCCAACCATCAAGGTAAAGTTTCAGGGACCTTCTTCTGAATCCAATCCACACTGATGGAAACCGAAGCCTGTAGTGTATAATTACAGAGAGGAGTGATAAATGACCTGTAATTGTTTAGTGCATTTCTAATCGTTCTGATCACTTAAAGCTCTTTTACAGTACAAGCAGCATTCTCACATGAACACTTTGATTTGTAAATCAGCTGCTCGTTCTCCTGAGCCACAGTCCAAAGTGACAGGACATAAACAGATGTTAGACAAACAGAATAAAAATAAAACGAATCAAAACAAATCCAAACAATATTAGTTTGTGTTTGCACCAAGGAATTTTATTCTTTTCAGCATTTGTCTGTTTTCAAAGTAACTTTTAATTAATTTTTTTTTTCATTTTTAACTTGCAGCCCTTTTGCAGCCGAACCTGCTGTCACTTCCCACTCAGAGTCAACCTGGACTTCTTCAGCATCAGTCTGGACTGGCTCTGACTCCACAGGTAACTCTGATCCACCTGCAACCCCTAGCCTGACCAATTAGATCCTCCTGCATTATGTTCAAATGCAGAAGGGTCTGACACCGGAGCCACACCCAATCATTTCCGCGTCGAATTTTAGGTCGGACCAATTACATATCATCTTTGTTGTGCGTCATCCTGAAAACACGGAAATAGCGTTTTCCACCCAGGCTGTGGATGAAGTGTTTACTTCTGTGTTTGCACAGTGTTTGCTTGGGGCGGTCAAATACCTGAACCAAGTGTGCAATGACACCTCGTATTCGCAAGTTTTTGACACAAAAGTGACAACTGTCATTAACATTCGTCTTTTCTCCTCCATTAACCATGGCTCTGTAGCTACCATTACGGCTAAACCTTTTGTTTTCGTTCCGCCTCGTGTGTATCCACTTTAGCGTCACATATGTTGCGTCACTTCCGGGTTTCTGTGATTGGTTCTCTCTCAACTGGCTAAGCCCGCCTTCGAAATTGAGAGACAGCGGTTCAGCTCCAGGCCCTCACGTCTTTGTAAAGTATTCTGTCAAAGACGTGAGGGCCTGGTTGATCAGGTAATCCAACCCCCAAACCAAAAGCTTTCAAAACCTGTAACTAAAGCTGAGTGAATGTGGATAGAAACAAGCTAAGATCTCTGTAAAACATCAGAATTTCATCCAGACGTGTCAGAAAATAAACTGAAATATTATTACAGAACATTGAATGAACAACACAACATCTTACAGTGTATTATTTAACAAAAACACAACTAAATGAAGAAGCAGTGAGTGAAAAGTTCCAACTATGATCCAGCAGTGTGTACAACCACCTTTAATAGGAACAACTTGAACTGCTATTTGTTTTTATGACCCAAACTTTAGCTGTTGGATTAGATTCCAGAATACTTTGGATATAAAAAGACAAGTTCACAGTCAATGACTGCAAAAGTGTCCAGCTGCAAAACAAGCCCAAACCATCAGCCTTCTACCACCGTGTAGATACATGGTGCTGTGCAACAACAAACATTTCACACACATTTCATTGCTCATCTTTGCAAATCTAACATGTCCAAACGTTCTCTAATATTGTGGACGCCGTTTTTAAAAAAATGTTTCTGTTTCCAAATATATTTATTTAAAGAGAGTTGTAGATTTTATTAGATTTACAACCAGTTTTTATTACCAACATCGCAGCTTTGCTATTAGAGAAACATGTAAATCATTGATGAATGAGTAATTCGACTCCATCGGCAGGAAACATAAAGACAGGGACAACAAGTCCAACACTACTCTGCATTTTGTTCATGTTCATGCAAATGGCCTGTTGTCAGGAAACTCATGAGTCCTGCAACTTATTATAATCTTAAATGAACTTCTCCCCCAACATATTCCTCTTCACCTATGGCTGAAGACGTCTCTCTGTGCTGCTTCCATGACCCAGGCAATGAGTCGTTCCGGTTTGGTAGGACCTTCTATGGAGAACCACATGGACATGTCCCATCTGCAGATGCCCAAACACATGTCAGTAGCACCACAAGAAGAACCCAATGATCTGGAGGAGCTGGAACAATTCGCCAAAGCATTCAAACAAAGACGCATCAAGCTGGGCTTCACTCAGGTAACTGAGGAGAAGAATCCTGCAATTTGGTTTCAATTTGGAATTTAAGTGCATTTATTTGTGTTTTTCTTCCATCACAGGGAGACGTGGGCCTCGCGATGGGAAAACTGTACGGGAATGATTTCAGTCAGACCACAATATCCCGATTCGAAGCTCTTAACCTCAGCTTCAAAAATATGTGCAAGCTCAAACCTTTGCTGGAGAAATGGCTGAGTGATGCAGGTATGTGTCAAAAAGTCCCTCAAAATAAAGACAGAACTCATAAAAAATATATGTGTTTATAAAATTATTTTACACAATAATTCCTTACCCATCCTGGGTGCCCTGTGTCGGTGCCTCGGCGGCTGCGGGGGATCTACTGCTGTCGGGGCAGATGGCTCCCCTGATGGCGTTTCCTTGACTTAGCTTGTTTGGCTCATCTGACCTCAGCCCAGTGTGTCTTATTCTCTTTAAACTTAGGTTTTTAGGTGTGTGTTCGTGTGTGTGCGGGAAGATGTATGTTGTGAAGGGGCTTTATTGTGGAATTATATTTATTTCTGGGGATGGGAGGGAATGTGGGTATGTGGGGCCTCTTTTTTCTTTTATTTTGTAAAGCACTTTGAGTTGCATATATGATTAAGTGCTATCTAAATAAAGTTTTGATTGATTGATTGATTAATTATTGTCAGGTTTACTTACAAAAAGGTAAATTAATATCTCCAAACTCTATTAATAAAATCTGCACTAAAAAAATTTATTTTTATTTTGTTGACCGAACGCATTTTACTTTCTAAAAGTTTTTGTTTCCTGTGACTAAGAATAGTCAGATATGTTGTAGTATTAAAAACGTTTAACATTAAAGTTGATGCAACCTTAACAAGATGGATATAATTAAACCAGGTAAATGATCCATGATAAATGTTGATTTTTGTCTTCCCATTAGAAAACTCACCTTCTGACTCGATGAGCACTTCCACATCTTTGCCGCCTCTGATGGAGGGCTACGGACGCAAACGGAAAAAGAGGACAAGCATAGAAACAAACATCAAGCTGACCTTGGAGAAACGTTTCCACACTGTAAGTTCCACAGAAAAACTGTAGAGTTACAGAAACGTGCACTTTTTATCTACTGTCAGTTGTTTCTTATCGTTTCTTAAATTACAGATAAATTTGGTTAATCTGACCTTCTTAGTATCTGTTAGCGTGTTAATGATGATAAGTCAGTCTTTTAGGAATGGCGCCTCCAGAAGTTTTTCATAGGGGTGACCAGACGACCACTGAAAATTTTGTGGTGGCACCGAAATCAAAAACCCCAACTGAATTATGGGAATTCTATTATGAAGCTGTAGTATAGAGACGAGTCTGAAACTATAGAACTATGAGGGTTAATAAATATCCTACTGATAAACATTGATTTCTTACTTTACAGTTAATGTTGCTAATGTGCACGTACTGTATGTGTATCTGCACATTAACATTTTGACTTTCAGTCTTAATGTAGGAGTAATTTATGATTTATGATATCGATTTGAGAATTTATCTCTCACAAAAAAAAAAAAAAAAAAAAAAAAAAAAAAAAAAAAA